>PYHW01009786.1:6794961-6812425 GCA_013186435.1 Turdus rufiventris | reverse complement strand
CAGCAACTTTTCGTTCTTTGTCCATATATAAGCCGCACCTGATTATAAGCCGCACTTCTGGGTTCGGACCAAAATTTTAGTCAAAATGATGTGGCTTATAATCGTGAAATTACTGTACTTTGTACTAGTATAGGATCCTGCTTCTTTTGCCTTGCATGGGGTTACAGCTTCCACCATTTTTTTCCTATATCCTTTTATTCCTGTTCTATTGTGCCAAGTATTTATTGGTGTGGTGCAAGTCTTGGACTGCCACCTTCCCTGCTCTCTCCCCCAGGGAGTTCCCTTAAACTATGTTGCTAAAAATAGCAAAGAACATAACATGATTTCTATGAACCTCAGCCTGTGAAAAGAGACTACTCAAAAGACCAGCAAGTTGCTTTCTGAGAAGGTAACTTTATATTTTAAAAAAGAATATTAAAGATAAAAGACCATTTGGATGGCAAGTACTTCTTAGAAATATTCAGCAAGATTTCAGAATGTATATTTTCAGGGAAGCCTGACAAAACAAAATTTGAATAAATCAAAATATGGAGCATTTTCATTCACATACAGAACTACTGATAAAACATGTTCTATGAGTAGAGCAAACATTACTGGATGTATGTCTTTGATTTAACTTTTTCTCCCCAGTATTTTTATTGGCTTGTGTAAGAGGATGATCAAGCACATACTGCATTACAATTACACCATACTACATGAAGGAATGGCATACATCCTTAAGTTACAAATAAAGAATTTTAAAAAGAAGAGAAAACTAAAATCACACTTTGAGAAAAGCATATTAAAAAAAAATATCAGTGTGTCCCTCCAATTGTTTGCAGATTGGAGTACTATATTTTTGTCTGGCAGAAGCTGTTCTAGATGGTTTAAAAAAAAAATTTCTCCACCACTATGAATGTGTGACTTTGAATATTGTGTTGCCAGAATCATTGTTGTTGCTATTAACATCTCCTTTTCACTCTTTCTTGTCCTACCCACTACTGTTAACATAAACAGGTTGTTCTCTGCCCTTTGGGGGAAACCTGGTATTTACCCAAAGACTTGTCAGGACCTCTTTAATCATTTTATCTTTGAGCTAAGTATCCTGGAATCTTTACATTTTTCCTCAAATGTCAGCTCTTTAGACTGTTGATTGTGCTTCCTTCTCTGCCTCATATTTCCTAATAGGTATGCATTTTACAGTATATTCCCAGGATTTGCCAGGGATCAGGAGTGCAGAAGTTGCTTCACAGAATCGACTATTTATAGCCCTGGTTCTGTATTTCAGTGGGCCATGAGATTTAGTTGTGACACACTGTGTTTCTCAAGTCTTTTCTGCAGGACTATTTGACTTCCAGTTTCTTCCCATCCTGGATTTTTACAGTTTTATCTCTTCCTACCTAAGTGTATTATCTTTCACTGTTCTTGAGCAGCCTACTGTTTTGCCCAGGCCATCAGTGAGATCATGCAATGTTATCCTGATGTTTGTTTTCAGTTCAAATGTCTCAAGAGCCATTTCTGTTTCCAGAAAAGTGAAATTTTATCAGTCTTCATAAATGCATTACCCAAAACTCTGTGCTTATAGAGTGAACATACAGTGTCCCCATTTTCACTTTGTTTGGAGGAAGCTTGTTATGCTTCTATGTGTCTGACCTGCTACTATGAGGTAGTAGGTCAAAATTATTTTTGCTGAGGAATGCAAATTCTTCTTAATGAGCATTTGAAAGGCCTACAAATTCCACAGTAATTTTTCTCCTTAATTTCTTGCTCTTTCTCCTGCCTGCCTCTATATTTTAGACTTCTGTTTAATTCTGTTAGATTGTTTTATATTATCAAGTTGATCTACTTGATTATTTTAAAATAAGGGTTTTTTTGAGTAGGATTTCAATTGAGTTCCACTCATCATGAGCTAAGTATTATTCCAAAGGCGGTTTTGCCTACTGGGTATGAGAAAAGCATAGCACTTCAGCAATTTCTACTGTACCTTTTTTTCCCTGGCACCAGGCAGAAGACATGGAAATATTTTCTTTTGAGGAATGCATCATAAATTTGCAAGATGCATTTTATAATAAAATTTCATTTATTTTCCCCTAAAATAAATAGAAATTGTTGCCCTCTTCAATAGGTAGAAATGGAATTTAGATTCAGTTTCTCTCCAAGTTCTCTTTCTGTGACATCAATTGTTGTGAAGCAGAGGCACTAAAAGGCAGTAAAGGAAGTGGTTTGTGGAACTGCAAATGGGCTTTGTTTTCACTAGAGTAATGAGAAGTTATTTTAAAAAATGATTTATATTTTTCTGGCTCTCTTTTGAGGTTCAGGAAGCTAGAAAAAAAAAATGAACAGAGAAGCCAGTCTTTAATGTACCCTAGTACTTTCAAAATTCTCCTCTCCTCTCCTCTCGAGAGCTGTACTTGCTGAAGCACGGCAGGATCACACCTCCCTTGCCGATCTGTATTTTCAGGGAACAATATTGTAAAGCCAGGCACTGCTCTCTCATGCAAAGCTGCGTGCTTGAAGCTAATGTGTGCTGATAACAGTCATGGTGCTAGAAAATGCCTGGCTTCATCCACCTCTTCTACAATTCTGTAATACTTAATTAGCTTGAGTGATTAATTGTTATCTCTGTATGTTCTAGTTGATTCATTATTACTGGAGACAGAAGGGTAGGAATAATACCGAGATATTTTCACAGATTGTCCCAGAAGTAATGAGAAATTCCTTAATTCTTCAGTTTGTTGTAATTACTTGCAAAATGTATGCGAGAAAATGTTGTCACTTAGGTTTTTATAAAATAACAGTTAAAATTCTGCTACTTAACTTCAAATCAGCGCATACCTACTCTCCCTTGCATTATTCTAACAGGAATTGCCATCTTTATTTATTTATAGTGAAGTTGGGCCCACTGTTTTTTAACAGAATTCAGAAAACAGCCAAGACAACAGTGAGAAGAAAATTAGGCAGTGCATTTCTATAAATCTTTTCTTTATGTTCAGACTAAATACATTTAATTTTCATGAACAGATTTGCTTTGTTTTGTAATACAGCAAATCAACTTTGCTATTGAAAAGTCACGGTAGATAGAACTGACAGTTCTCTTTCCTCTGCTGCTTTGGGAACTTGGGAATTTTAAGATAAATGAACCAGAGGGATCAAACAGCTCTAGAAAGAATTTTAACTGTGCAGAGGGAAAGTGAACCTTTCTCAGACAGGAGATTTGGTATTTGCATTTTCTGGCTAATTGTGCATTTGATTTGCATTTTCTCTCAATTTGTTACCTAAATATGTGTATTAAAATACTTCAGGATGTACAGAAGAATCTGAAGAGAGCCTCTTTTGCTCTAAATCTCTCTTCTTTTCTAAGGAGAGTTTCCTCTTCTAGAGCAGGCAGCCATTAAGTCTTCAAGATCCAAGGAATGCAGCCAGCCTTTCAGGGGCTGCGGAATCCTTCACTATTCCTAAATACCTAAAGTTTTCTCTGTGATCCGAACCCATTGATTGGTGGGGCAATCTAGCTTAGTTTTACTTGCCTAGTTTTTTTTTAATTTAGATTTTATTTTATGTGAAAGCAGAGACCATTCATCCTGGCATCATGGCATCTGTGATTTTTTCCTGTTACAGTCAGAGCAAAAATATGGCAAAATCTTTGAAAATCACATTACTACTGTAACTTGTTGGTAGCACATAACAAATCTGTGACATGTAAAGCACTGTTCTCTCTTTCTCTCATGCAGGCTGGATTGCCATGTTGGGAGCCCTTTGGCTGCTAGTGCTAGCAGACATCCATGATTTTGAGATGATATTGAACAGAGTTGAGTGGGCAACCCTCCTTTTCTTTGCAGCATTGTTTGTTCTCATGGAGGTAATATTCTCTGATTCTAAAGCCTGAAGAATTGCAAAAGATTTCAAATGTGAATTATTTTCCTGGAGAGCGGCCTCCTGCTGGTTCAATCCCACTGGAATATTGTTGATCAGATGTGGTTATGGTAATATGGAGAGGAATAGCAGAGAATGAAAGTTAGTTGGACCTCTTTCATATTTAAATTTTTGTTATGAACTTGGTCGCATTCTCTTTCCATATTCTGCTTTTGTTGACTAGATCTGACACAATAATTTTTCTATAATTTACATTTTAGTTTCTGAGTTTATTGTTGGTCTCTGTGTACAGATATTTTATCTATATTTATGTTTGTTTACAATTATTTTTACAGATGATAGGAAAAATAATAGAACAGGATTAAACCAGAGCTGAAAAATATTTCTAGTACTGTCTGCTACATGCTGGCTACCAAATGGCCTAAGATATCTCATGGGAGATGATTTGAAAGGAAAATAATCCTGAATTTCAGTTTACAATGCTAATTTGAAAAATATTCAGGTCTTGAAATGCTTGATTATCTTGCTGTGTAGTTTCTGTGTGCTTGTCTGCTTGATGACATCCATGTCCATCCGTGTTTGCATCCCTTTTTATTCCCTATTTGATGCTTTTTTATAGCTTGAGAGGATTTATTTTTATCCCAAATATTTGGATTTTTTTGGTGTGGATTCTCACATAAACTTTTTAATTAGGCTTCTAGAATACTATTTTTTCAGTTGTGAATTGTTGGGTTTAAGTGATGTAATAATGTTGTTGAAACATAACTGGCAATACCCAAGTGACCACTGACATTGCCATGGCTAGTGAATTGCCTGAGTGAGAAACCTGGGAAAAGCCTGTGATAACTAATTTGCTCATATAGCCTCTTTCCTCTCCTCTTCCCTCCCAATAATTTCAAAGATCCCAAAAATATGGAAATTGGAATCTATTAAAAAAATCACCAGCAGGGGCAACATTTGAAGTAAATAGAAATCCAGCTAACTCTTATTAATGCCAAAGTGGAAGTCAAAATCTGGTAACCACCAAGAAGATGAGTGGAAACTTTGATTAGCATTATGAAGTTTTCTGTGAGCTACTAAGTCTAAATCTCACCAGGAAATACTGATTTATTGTATGCTCATTAGAACATGCAATTTCAGCTCTCCATTTTATGAGGTTCCATATAACCTTGAATTTTCTAGCTCTTACAGGCAATCAATGCTGAAGCCATGTTTATTTTGTCTACTGCTGTTGAAACAGTTTATTAGTTGTGTTCCCTGATGTAATTATTGTTTGAACTTGGATTGACCAGCTGTGATTTGAGTGCTCTGTGGGTCCACAATACCATAGCATAATACACAGGATGTTATTTTCCATTTACTGCCAGACTTTGAATACAACTATTATAATCCACTGAACTTCTTTTTTTTGGTTTCTCAGGTCATCAGTGAATAGTTTTCTAATGAAAGAATATTTTTCCTGGCTCTCTAGAATAACAGCCGTTTAAGGTCATGAAAGAAACTTGTCCAGATAATCAAGAAAAAAATACAAGACATTAAATTCTTCCCCCCAATGGATGGGAAAACGTTCTATGTATATCACCGCTGCTAGGTTTTATCTGAAACTATTGGATTAGTAGGTGACAGTCCTTTCCAAGGCATTTTTCTTTTCTTTAAGTTACCAGTGTCAAAAAGAAACTGGTCAAAACAAAGACATACGTTGAAATATAAGAAATCTTTCCATAGTCTAGGGCATCCAGAAATTGTCAGGCCATATTGCTCACCCTTGGTGATCCTTCAGCTTGGATAGTTCCCAGTATGAAGCTGTTTCCTACTGCTATAAATGTTTTCTTTCCTATTACAAGGCACATTTAAAAACCTGTGTGGGTCTGAGGCTGCAAGTCATTTTGGAAAATGTGATTTGAGTTCCAGACATTTGAGAAAATGTGATTTGAGTTCCTGAACCAGGGGAACTGTTGAAGGTTCTGCCTTTGGCGGGGTCCATCAGTCCAGTCTGGTGCATCTTTTACAACTAAAAACTTGGAAAGCCTTTGGAGCTCTCTTGCTTTCTGTTGCATCCCGTGGGTAATTAATCTTTACAACTGTCTTTTTAGTTTTTATCCACAAGTATCTGTTGCATAAATATCTACAAAAATCTTTCTGCTTCTTCTGTCTCTGTAAAATAGTCCCTATACCTCTCAGGATTACATTTTTTTGTTCACTTTTATAGTAGAAATTGGCATATTACCTTATTTCCTTCAGACAGAGTTTATTTGCAAGAGTCATCATGACATACTGTCCACAAGAGGATTAAAGAAAATTTTATGCATAAATTAGGCTTTGTTTTAAAATGGCATGTGATTTCTTTCTGCAGAAAAGCTCTGTTGTGAAGTGCCCCACAGGAACTAGTATGCCTGAAGACAGCAATTAGTGCAATAATGCTTGCTCCTCTTAGAATACACAGGAAAATCCAGGAGACCCTCTGTGCAGTTTACATACAGGGGAGGAGAGTGGCAGGGTACTAATTGCTGACCTTCACTTAGTTCCTTGCAGGAGATTGGCCTGGACATCATAGAGACATCCTAAAATTATTTATGTGATTTATATTGTCACCATCTCTAATGAGATGGGCTACCTGCAGTCTTTCTTGCAGGAGTGATGTATGTGTCCTGAATATCTCTTTTTTGAGTTCCAGAATGAATTTTGAGTGTTACTGAAAAGTAATACGTTCTGTTAGTAGATAATTAATAAGGCAGCAATATTAATTGAATGTGAATCTGGGCTCTGATTGCTGGCAAGTATCTGTTTAAAAGTTTGTCTTGAAGTATGAACAAAAAGCCATGATACAAAAACTATTGCTGTTCATTAAGAATATTGTTTTTACATACATTTAAAAAGTCACTGTCATAACCTTTGAGTTGATAAAGCAACACAGCTTAGAAAGAACATAGTAACTTAAAATCACCAACAAGAATTAATTTCTAGGAAACTTTCTCTTGGGAAGCCAAAGTTATGAATTTTTTTTTTTTTTTTAAGTATAAGGGGTATGTGCATATATTTAAAAGTTTTGCTGCTTGTTTTCTGTATTCTGTGTTTTTAATTGTATATATACCTTTCCTTGTTCAATGTATTGTTAAAAAATAATATTCCTGGGCCAAATTTTCTATGTGGTGATACTAAAATCACTATTATTCAGCTGATGTCCAACTGAGCTGAAAGTACAGGAATTGCCAATCTGAATGAAAGCACCTTAGTTGCTGACAAGACAGTGTCCCATATCACACCACTCAATACCCATTAGGGTCTTTGACTGCATCTGTCATGGAATGTGACAGTATGCAAGTTGAATGCTTTTTTTTCCCCACTGCAGTCTCTGAAGGGCTTTGTCTGACTGCCAGGTGGGAGGTTTACGTGTAGCTATGTTGTGTGGATACTGAGTCCTGCAGTTCTGTGAGGCACTGATGTCAGCAAGTGAGGTATTGCAGCTGACTGATTCTTTTACTTGACAGAAAAAAATGAAAAGAAGCCCACCAGTGTGGTCTAGGCTAAACCAAAAATTGT
This sequence comes from Turdus rufiventris, assembly GCA_013186435.1. NCBI lineage: Eukaryota > Metazoa > Chordata > Aves > Passeriformes > Turdidae > Turdus > Turdus rufiventris. The sequence continues at coordinate 6,805,033 of PYHW01009786.1, read as the reverse complement.
GTGATTTTCTCCCCTGAGAAACTGAGAAGTCATAAAATAGACATACCTTATTAAATATGAAAATAGTACTTCATTCTTCATGCCTGCAAGAAAAGAAAACAAAACCAAAGTGAAATAAAGGCTAGCACTCATTAGTTAAAATCACCCTTTTACTTTGGGGTCAAGGGAATGGGTCACTGTCCTTGGGTATGAAGACTCAATCTGTATTCTGTGTGCCCAAGGAGACACCAGAGTTAGCACCACTAGGCTGAAGTCTTCCCATGTCTTTTCTTCTGTGGTAGCACCACAGGATGCTGTCTAAATGTCTGCACAGCTGGGAGTGGTTCTCACAGGGAGGACAGAACACTCTGATCCATGTTTTCCTGGGGTTCAGTGCTTACAGGGCTCACCTCCTTAGTTCATGTGCCTAATTTGCACATTGGAGAGATGGATTTCCTGCCTTTCAGATGTTGCTGCCAATTTCCATCCATCCAAGATCTCTGTCATGGCTTTTGCATATGGATTCTGGTTTTTGTAGTTTTTGTTGTAGGTTTTTGGGGTTTTTCTTAAATGGGTCTGAGACAGCTTTAGAACAGAAATATAATTTGTTTTTCTGTTTCTTCATCTGAGATTGAGCATGAGATGCCTGATTTCATCCAGCCTTTGAAACACGATATGCTTCTATCTTTATTTTGGGTTTGGGGAAGTTGATTTAAAATCAGTTGTGTTCAGGTTTTTAGAAAACACATATCCACTGAATAAAATCACCTTTACATTTCAACCATTCTCTGATCCTATGTCCCATGCTTTTGAGTAATACTACAGGTCATTTCAGTACAACCTTTACTAGTTTCTGCAAATACAACCACCAATTTCTGCTGTGTCTTTTCTTGCCTAAAATTACTTCTGTAGAAGCTGCATGAGTTGAATATCAATATCTTCTCTTATATTCAGTGAAAAAAAGTAAGTATATCATGCAGTTCATTAGTTGATATCAATGTTATTTTTTTTTCCCCCAGGCTTTGGCTCATCTGCACTTAATAGACTATATAGGAGAGCAGACAGCTTTGTTAATAAAGGTATGTTTAAAATATTTGTAATCTTTAACATGTAAGAAAAATAGTTTTATTCCAGTAGAACAATAAAGAATAATTTTATTTTGAATTTGATGTTAATGATTGAATTCCTGTGTTAGCAATATAAGAAAGCACATCATACTTTGGCTTGGGTAATATTTAATATGTATATATCTGTCCACAACCAGAATAAACATAGCCATAAATGCAATAGAGAAACTTTTTTCTGTAGTCTAAAACTTCCAAAAATGCAAAGATGTAAAAAGTATAAAAAACTAAAAGTCAAAATTCGCAGTTGCACAGTGTATTTTTGGGTGAAATCTGAGTATTAGAAATATCAATCTTTGTACCTCTACATGTTCATGTTTTCTTGGAAGAAGAACTGTAATTGTGTTACTAAATGTTAGGCTATTTTATCTAAGATGCCTTTCCTATCTCAGAGCCTAAAGGAATAATAACTGTCGATAAATTAAAACCGTAAAGAACATGCAATTATGCCGTGGGGGACACACAGAGTAGCACTGATCTCAAAGTTATAATTTTCTCTCTCAATTCCAGGTGGTTCCTGAGGATCAGCGCTTGGCAGTGGCCATCATTTTAGTTCTCTGGGTGTCTGCTTTGGCCTCCTCTGTGATTGACAACATCCCCTTCACAGCTACAATGGTAAGGTCTATGCAGCACTGCACATTCTCCTCCAGGCGCTGGCAAGGGAGCTGAGCTTGCTGATTACAATTCGCTGCTTGGTTTTTTGGGTTTTTTTTGACCTCTGTTGTGCTGTAACTTACTTCATCTTCTGAGATTGAATCAGTTTTAGAAACTAACTCATACTGTTAAGTACTGGCCATTGACCCTAGTAACTGCAGGGAGCTGTGGGACCAGAGGCACTGTTTTGGCTGCAGTTTTGTGTTTTCTTCTCTTATAACCACATGCATACTTGAAAAATAGAATTGTCTTTTTGATGGAAGCTGTCATTATCCATCCACTGCTATCAATGTTTTTCCTCTATGTGCTGAGTAGTTATGCTAATGCTTTTTTAATACCTGAACCATTCATTACTACCTTACTTTTGTAATTAGTTTAAAAACCACCAAATTTTGTTAAGCATAACAAATGCTTGTCAGCAGCTGAGCTTTAATATCAGAAAAGTATCAAATTATAACAAATTACGGCATGCTCAGATAGGTTTATTCAATCAAGTTCTCTGTTTAGTGTGATAATTCATTCATTATACCACACTAATGTTTCATTGTTACAGCTCTTTCTCAGCTAAGTATATATTTTCTTCACGTTTTTAAATTCATTATTGGATGGTCGTATCCACTCTAAACCTGTGCCAAGGTTTAAGACACTTCTTGTAGGGCATTTGACCAACTGGGCAGATTTGTAACTACTCTATAAATATATATTAATGTGGTATTTTGCTTTGATTACTGTGGTGTTTCCTGTGAAATTATATTGATTTAACCACAATAGACTGCAAGTAAGAGGCATGAAAGAAAAGATTTGTTTGGGATGAGTCACCTCCCAGCAAACGCTTGAGGGCTGTTGAGTAATAATGCAAAAATCTTCGCTTAGAAGATTTTTGCCTCATACACAGCTAGTCTATAAAAATTGGCTTGGAGCAATACCAAACAGCACTATGAAATGAGTATGTTTCAGGAAATAGGACTGAAGTGCAAGAGTCCTTTGAGATGCCTGAAGAGCATTTCTTTTGTATCTTTGAGGGGGGCAGATCTAGATTGACAGGAAGAGATCCTTGTCAACATTTTAAGCTATTTCAAATTTATATTTTTCTCATTTTGTTCTGGGATGAATCTAAAAGACTGCTACAATTTTTATTTTTTAATAGGCAGAGAGAAGAGACAGGAAGAAAAATGCATGCATATCCTCACCTATGTAAAAGCATTCATTAGCCGAGGTGTTAAAACGTTAATGTGCTATTTGGCAAACTAGAGTTGAGATTCATCTACTTTAGTGAATAGGCTGATACTTTTGTCTTTTTCATTCTGCATTCGAAAATACTTACAGAATGTTCTTAAGTAACTAGGTCCCAAGATCTTTAAATTTCCATTTACAATTCTTTTTGATTCTCTGGTACTTTGCTCCTACTCTTAAAACAAGCAATATTTAGTTTTGGAAGACTATTTTCCAGTAAATGTGCCAAAGTTACGAATTTCTGATGAGGAATATTAAATACATTGAACCCAACTCTTTTGTAGAATGACTTTTCATTAATCAGGGACTTCTACATATGAATTTGGTTTGACATTACCCAGTGATATAGGAGTATGGGGCACCTGCTATGATGTAGCCATTAATGATTCTGTCCTTTCCTGGGAAAAGGTTTTCGCTTCACAAATGACCCTGCACTCACAATAATGAAAGAGAGATGTAGTGAATCCCTCCAGGTCTCCGTAAATCTCCTCCAGTGGTGAACCAATGTCATGACAGTGGGTCAATCTCTCTTTTTCATTAGTCATAGCTTTGATGGATCAGGTAGGGATGTGGAATCCATCAAGTTCCTTCAGATACAAAAAATCTGGCAGTTTCATAGATATCAGCTGTGTACTAGACTGACAAAAATGTTTGGAGGATGACATCTGCCTTCATTGGCATTGCCATTAAGGAAGAAGGATTTAAGGGGAATCAGAAGACAGTCTCATAGGATAATGGCTTGTTTGACTAGTATGAATTCCTTAAATATCACTGATGATGAGACGCAGAGTGGCAGTTCGGAGTCAAGGATGCTAATAGTGTCATTTCTGCTTTAGAAAGACAAGTATGCCATGATTTTTGTCCCATGTTTCAGGAATGAGACTGTCTTGCCAGTCCCACTTCTTTTGATTGTGAGCCCTCAGCTGACTGTGGAAAAAACTACTGTGATGGCAAGGCCATTGGGACAGTTATACTGTTTTCTTCCTTCAGGGGTGGGAAGCTTCAAGACAGGCATCAGTTCATACATGAGATGTCCCCAGTACTGCCTCTGTGCTGCTGGATATGGTCTTCCACTCATCCCCTAAAACAATATGTGGTGCTTGTTGTCCAGACTTGGAACAGGGAGAGGAGATGGGATGCACAATCAGTGTAGTTACTCAGAAATGCATTGAGGGGGAACAATCTTATATGTGAGGTCACTGCCCCCTGCGCTGAAGGTACTGTAGATGTGAACTCTTTCAATTTTCTGTTATGTGTAGTGTTTTGATCCAGGAACTACCTGAGAAATAGAAGAAATACAAAATTCCATTAGAGCCTGAGTCTTGACTTAGGTGTTTAGCTGAAAGGAATCAAAACAGAAAAACCTGCAAATAGCTCTGTAACTTTGATGTTGTGTTTCCTTTAAAAAAACAAGTTGATGTGTGGTCGTCCAAACTTTCCTTTCAGTTTCTGTGTTTGTACAAGTGAGATAATCAAATTCATAATGACTTGCTTTGTGTAGAGAGAGAAAAAAGGAAAAATATTAATGCCTAATTAATGGATCTTGAGACTAAAAGTTTCAGTTTATCTTTGGATAATTGATAAATGATGTTTGGATAAATTTTATTGCTTCATGTAAAGTTTCAGATTTGACAACATTAAAATTTATAGCTGTCTTAACAGTCAGTTAACTCACCTTAAGAGGATATGAAAAGTGGAAACTGTAGATTGATACTTTGAAGAGAGAATTAGAATATATCTGAGCCAGCATTACACAGAATTCTAGGAAATAAACTAATTTATTATTTGAAGTAATAAGGAAAATGGTTCCCTGGAAGAAATTCTTGGCATTTTCAAGAGATTCTATGTATCTATGTAGGCAAATTAGGATTCTTCCTCATCCTTAAGAACAAAAAAATACAGTAATTTCACGATTACAAGCCACACTGACTATAAACTGCCTCTCTGGGTGTTGACATACATTTCGTTCTTTGTCCATACACAAGCCACACCCAATTATAAGCTGCTCTGTCGGTCGCAGGGAGGACCCGCGTGCAACAAAGTTGCCAATTAGTAACAGAATCGTGGGATGGTCGGGTTTACTGGCTTGGCCCTGCTCGGGGCGGCCGCCAGGGAGCGGCCCTGGCCCGGCTCGCCGTAGCTGCCAGGAAGCGGGAGAGCGGCGTGCCCGGCCGTCACTGCCGCTGCTCTTGTCAAGGCCGGGCAGCACCGCTGCACTTGTGGGGGGCGAGCGGCGCTGCCGTGATTGTCAGGGGCGAGCGGTGATGTCGTGCTTGTCGGGGCAGGGCCGCCACGCTTGCAGGCTCTCACTTCCGGGTTTGGAAATTTCCTAAATTTGTTAATATATTAGCCACTCCGGAATGTACGCCGCACTTCTGGGTTGGGAGCTAAATTTTAGTCAAAATGGTGCAGCTTGTAATGGTGAAATTACTGTAAATATTTTCAGTTATTTTAAGATGGGTCTACTTCAAAGTGCAAAATATTTGTATGTTTAAAGAGACTGAACATATCAATGATTTTCAATAGCCTTCAGCAACATGGAGAATATTTCTCTCTTACTAAAATATTCTGAAATTACAAAAATCAAACCAGCGTATCATCTGAATTGTCTTGGCCTGAAAATACTTTTTCAGTGCAGCACTGTTGGTCAAAATCTTCTCTGCTCTAGACAAGGGTAAATCTGGCATAAGCCACAATCAGAAATGTCAGTACCATATGGAATTCATGTATGGAAGTTGCTAAACTGAAAACTGTGAAGAAGGCAGAACACAGCATGTATTTTTTGCTAGAGAGGATGCTGTAGCAAAGGTAATTGCCTACAAGAAACAATGGAATGAATTTCTGAGTGCACTTATCTCATCATAGGTTGACTACTTTTATTGTTTCTGTCTTGCCCAAATTCTTGGGTTTTTAAAATTAAAATAGAGCATTGAAACTGCATGAAGGCAAAATAGTTTTAGAAATATCTTCTAATTGTTCATTTCAAATTATTTCAAAATTCTTAATTCTGTATGCAATGACATTAAACTACCCCAAAACAAGATGGGAGCATTGAAAATAGTCCAATGAACTGTAATGCCAGGGCTTTACCCTTCACTCTAAATTGAAAAGTGAAAATCCAGCTCCCTAATTAAATATGTGTCTGCATGAGTGAGTGTTTATTGCATTTCTTTGCATAAGTATGCCTGGCAACTGTGATAGCTATCTGCAAGTGATAGGAAAATCAATCATTTCTTGTCACCAAGTAAAAGATATACTGTAACAAAGTATTGTAAAATTATAGGATTGACTATTTCACTTGGAAGGGACCTATAATAATAATTCGATACAACTGCCTCAACAAATCAGGACTGACCAAAAATTAAAGCCTGTTATTGAGGCCATTATCCAAATTACTCTTAAACCCTGAAAGGCTTGGGACACTGAACACCTCTCTAGGAATCTTTTTCTAGTGTTTGACCACCCTCTCAATACAGAAATGCTTCCTAATGTCCAGTCTGAATGTGTTATGATTCAGCTCTGAGCCATTGCCTTATATTCTGTCACTGGATCCCAGAAGAGCTCAGCACATCCATCCCTACTTCCCTTCTTCAGAAAGCTGTAGAAAGTAATGAAATCATCCCCTCAACCCTCTTCTCCAACTCAACTGCTCCTCACAGGACACACCTTCCAGCCCTGTCACCAGCTTTGTTGCCCTTATCTGGACATGCTGAAGGACTCTCAAGAGAGTCAACAGCCCCTCCCAGTATAGTATCATCAGCAAACTTACTGTTGGTGCATTCAGCTCCTACCTCCCGATTGTTAAATATTCAGATAAATAACCTGAACAGAACTGGCCCTAGAACCCTGAGGAACATTTCTGGTGCCTGGTCACTAGTCAGCTGTAATCCCACACCCTGCAGCCCTCTGGGCTCTGCCCTTCAGCCAGGTCTTCACCCAATGCACTGTGAACCTGCTCATCCCACAGCTGGACAGCTTGTCCATGCTGTGAAGAACAGCATCAAAATCCTTCCTAGGATGCAGAAAAACTACCTTCACTGCCTTCCCTCCATCCATGAGGAGGGTGACTTTATCATAGGACTTTCCCTCTGTGCATCTGTGTTGGCTGTGCCTGATGATTGTATTGCTCTTTACATGCCTTTTAATGATATCCAGTATAATCTTCTCTATATTTTTCCACAATCTGAGGCTAGACTAAAAAGTCTATGTTACTCTGGGTCTTTCTTCATTCTCTTTCTCTCAACTGGAATAACACTGACAAGCTGCCAGCCAGCAGGGACCCTCCCAGCTTCCCAAGAGCTTTGGTAGATGATCAAGAAGGGTCCAGCCATAACCTCTGCTGGCTTCTTCAGTACTCTGGGATGATTCCCATCATGCTTCATGGGCTTGTGAATATTCAGCTGGTACAACTGGTCCTTTTACAGTTTCAGGGTCCCAAATTTTGAGTTTGAAAAATACTTCGTGAGAAACTTTGTGAACTCTGACTGTGTTGCCAGCTGAAAGTCTAGTATATATAGATATACTTGGGTATTTCCTAAAAAACACCAAGATAATGTTCTATCATAAAAAATTCATTAACCAGGAGCTTGACTATTATATTTCTCTCATTTTAATTTTGACAAGGGTTTTTTCATGTTTCATATCCATCTTTCTTTGTCTGCAGAATAAATGTATCGATGCTCTATTGATGCTCTATGTGTCATTCTATTAAACCTCTGATATTTATCTTCCTTTATCAACAGGCTAAACTCACAATGACATTCTTTGACAGCAGACTTCCTAATTTTTAAGGCCTAGACTTTGCTAATATTGTCATGTTTAAATAGCCATGAATTTCTGCCCTTAGAATTTTAAGTGACCTGATGTTATTACCAGTATGCTCTTTAGTTTAACTGATGTTTTATCAGCTATATATGCTGAAACCATCTGTTTATATTTTCTTTTATTACTGGAAGTAAAAAGACAGCCACAGTAAATCCCTCTTTCAGCTGAGTTTAAATACTATTTCCTCAGCAGAGCAACAAATAATTTCCGTGAATCATCTGGCTGACAAGGTGACTTAGTCTCTGACAGGTCTTAGTTAGAAAGTAAATAATTTTTGGCCCACTTTTTATCATGTCTAAAGCTATCAGACGCTTTTCTCTTGCAGTGCTGAATGCTTCACATGTATCTCCTGTTCTTAATGCCAGCTTTATTTCTGGAATTTTCTTGCCCTCTGCCCTTCCAGAGTTATCTATGAGGTCCTGCATTTCACTGCTCAGTAAAAGTGCAAGACTCGGCAGTAGCCATCTGCAGCAACAGAGCAATCATCAGCCAGTTTGGGAACCTACAAATAGTTTGTTTTCTATTAATGCATATTCTCTGCAATTTTCACAGAAGACATCTTTGCCACAGGCAGTTCTCAGCAAAGTGTGTGTAATGAAGTCCCACGGTGTAGAGCAGCAATGAGTCCCTAAAATAACAGTGTGGATTTCTGTTTCATAGCCATTTAGTACAAACAGACAAACCAGATAATATCATAGGATCATGTAATGTTTCAGGTTGTAATATCTTAAGATCATCCAGTTCCAACCCTCCTGCCATGGCATGGGAAAACTTCCACTAGACCAAGTTGTTCAAAGCCCTGTAAAGTAACCTGGTCTTTAACACTTTGTCCATATAGAAGAAAAAAATGTTAAATGAGACCAGTCCCATATCAACCATTGAGTTGTCAACGGGCTTCCCTTGGACATTGAGCCACCGATCGCAACTCTTTAATTATGACCATCCAGTCAATTTCTTATCCATCAAATGGCCTGTCCTTCAGATCCATGCCTTTGCAATTTGGGTGAAAACCATCAAATTTGCCAGCCACCATTTGCATTTAGTGAAGCCATGTTGGAGGTCATCAATCCCTTCCTTGTTCTCCATTTGTCTTAGCATACTTTCCAGGAGGATCTGCTCCATAACCTTGCCAGGTACCGAGGTGAGACTGATTGGCCTGTAGCTCTCCAGCTCTTTCTCTTTTAAAAATGAGGATTATAATTCCCTTTTTCCAATCAGTGGGAACTTCTTCCTCAGCTGCCTCCCTTAGGACCTGCAGATTTATTTCATCAGGTCCCATACACTTGGGGACCTTCTGTTTCCTTAGAATGTTCTCAAACCTAATCTTTTCCTACAGCAGGTGGTTCTTCATTCCCCCCTAACTTTGCCTTCTATGACTTAAGCAATGTGGCTGGAACACTTGCTGGTGAAGACCAAGACAGAAAAGTTATTGAGTACCTCAGCCATTTCCTTGTGTCCGGGATAACCAGGTCTCCTATTTCCTTCCTCCACATTTTCCTGAGTCTTCTTTTCATCATTGAAGTACCTATAGCAGCTTTTCTTGTTGCTCTTGTTGTCCCTGGCCAGATTTAACTCTGTCAGGCTTCAACTTTCCTAACCTGTTCACTGGCTGCTTGTATAATCTCTCTCTATTACTCCCAGATTACCTGTCCTAGCTTCCACCATCTGTAAGGTTCTTTTTTCCTCTGAGTTTGTCGAGGAGTTCCTTCTTCATCCATGTAGTCCTCTTGGCATTTTTGTCTGATTTATTCTTTGACAGGATGTGCTTCTGAGCTTGGAGGAGGTGATCCTTGAATATTAATCAGTGCTTTTGGGCCACTCTTGACCTGCTGAATTCTACTGCACTGCATAGCTATAGGTAACATGCTTAAGTGCTCTTCTTGCACAATGGGGATGTGCAAGTACTTGTACAAGTGCTATCTTTGGGAAACAGAAACAACTGAGAGGATTTCACTTTTTGTGAGTCTACTGCTCATCCCAGGAGGAGATGCTCATTGACAGAACAGTACCAGTGCCCCTCCTCTGGTCTCCTCTCTGCATATCTGGTGCACTGGTAGGGTGTGGGGCATTATTTGCTCGGCACTCAAAAGCTGTCTGGCAACAGCTTTAGGACTGACCTCAATGATAGGAAATACTGAAGCACTAAATTGCTTTTAAATAAATATAACTTAATTTTGTATTGCATATCATGTTCTTGTGTGAAAATTTGAGAAAAATAAAGTTGGCGATGAGAAATGACATATTTCTTTACTGTTTCA
>PYHW01009786.1:6764961-6789961 GCA_013186435.1 Turdus rufiventris | reverse complement strand
GGAACTTGACAAACAAGATGTTTTGTAGAAGATTCCTACGAAATAATGGATTACAACTGCATATTATAGGGTTAGCTGTTTGCTACATAATGCAGAATTTCATTTCTGGTAATATGATAACATTTCTGTAGCTCAGGGTAAACACTACTAATGTGTCTGTAAGGGGAGCAACAGCATTTGTGCCTGCCTAGGAAAACAGCATCCATTTTCTCCTAAAAAATTTCCTGTGGTTGCAATTACTTTTTTCCTATTGCCACAAAGTGCACAGGCAGCTACATATTTGGAAGATGATAGGATGAGAAAAGGCAGTAATTTTCCTTCATTGCTTTAGCTGTTGTCTTGGAAATGAAAGAAGGATGGAGTTAGTCTCGAATAAGATGAAAAGACCTTTGATGGTATAACTGCCAAGTTGTTGTCATTGTCTCCCAAAAGAGAGCTGCTGCTGCTAAATTTCTGTCTTTCATGGCCTGGTGCTCAGACAAAAGGAGGAAAGGAATATCACATAGATGCTCCTTGTTCTGTGAAATGTGTCTCTGAAGCTGAGAAGGGATGAAAAATCCTGTCTCTTAATCAAGAAAGCCAAGGCAGTGATGACCATGATGAGTTCCATGAGAGTGTCACAATTTCAAATTCTTTCGATATCCCTCATAGCTGGCCTGTTCCTTTTGACAGAAATTTTCTTGTTCAGGTCAGGTCAATCTTACACAGTTAAGAAATAAACATGAGAATTTTCCAGGCGACCTGGTTCTGGAAAGTTAGATCTACGTTTGTCTCTTCCTTTAAGAACTTTAAGAACATAGGTAGTAAGTTAGGAGTATGGCTACCCCACCCTCCACATTTGGTGATGGAGACAGCAGTATGCCCAAGATGTTTATTCATCCACTGAAATTGCCAGATGATCTCTGCAGAGCACATTGCAGCCCCTCATGTGACTGAGAGGAGTTCCCAAAGACAGGTGAAATGAATTCAGGCTTTTGGGGATTTTGGTTAGTCAACTCTTCTGGATGCTGACCCACCCTATTAATTCACATCTTTCTGGGCGTTTGTGGTCAGGCTGACTAAGTATCTGGAAAAATTGTGTTGCCCATGGAATTTTTAAATGCATGATCTGCCAGTATTTCAATTGCATGTTAACAGTGAAGGGAAAGAAAACAGGAAATATAAAAGGTACTAAAGGAAGTAAACAAGGAAGAAACTTCTGGGGTGTTCTGATGAATTTGTATCTGTATAACTTTTGCATGAGAGGGCACTGACTAAAGCTTCCTTCATTAATGTTTTGTATTCTACTACTTGACGGAATTATTGCACTCTGGAGACTGAGTTTTATGTAGACCTTCCAATAGTGTCTAGGGAATGCTGAAATTCTGAAGAACAAATGAAGGTTGCTAGCTACAGCAATTTCAGAAGAAGAGGAACTGTAATTGCACTTTTTATTTTGGCTCATGACTTTTAAGAGAGCATAAAATAAGGATTCAACTTAAAATGAGTAAATGTACAGTCAGAAATTCACCTGTTCAGACTGTTCAATTGTGTAGAACTAGACTATTTACTGAGCTGAGAGCTATAGCTAAGATATTATTTCAGGGGTTTTTCTTCATTTGACATTTAAAAAGCTGGCATTTATTTGCCTTTTAATCTCTTTCTCTCTTTATTTATCATGATTTATAAGAAGTATGCTTTTGAAAAACAGAGCAAAAGAAAAATATCAAAATAATTTTTGGAATTTCCTACCTTCTGGGATCTGAGTTGCTAACATAGAAAAGTGTAAAAACTTTGCTGCAGTGACTAATAATGTGGTCCAGAGGGGATATTTTTTATAATGCATAGTTTTGCACTATTTTCCTTCTTCGTATATTTTCCTGAAGGACAACACCTGAAAGTCATTACTGTTACAATTCTGCAGAAATGGGCAGTTTCTAGGATGCATTCAGGCCATACAACTCAGTTATAGGCTCTGTGACAAGACAGGAGGCAGGAAGAGAGGATAGCTGGCACTTTTCTTCTAACCTTACCAGGTCAAAACCCAGGTGTGAATAAAATTCATTATCCACAGGACACTGTGCTAATTACAGCTATTACAGCCATCCCACAGTGCAGCTAAACAGTGGGATTTCTCTCAATAGTCCAGTGCTGTAGCTGTTCTGCCTCTCAGCAGCCCTCCTTTGGTCCCTGGTGCAGATGGGGCCTTGCACAGGGGAGTATCACTGATTTATTATTCTTGCCAATTCTGCTCAATAAAATTCTAAACTAGGTTTAAACCTTCAGATACACTGAATGTATAAAGCTGAAAATACTGTTTATATTCATAAACCAACCTTCCTTCTCTGCAATATGAGGAAAAGTTATATCTTTCAGAAAATCTAAAATGTAATAAATATATGATAATTAACATTATGAAAAACTGTAGCTACTTTACTCTTTTATAGTTACAATAGATCAAATCTGTGTAACACTTTTCAATCTGAAATATTAAAAAAATCTACCAAAAATTTAATGCATGGTGCAGAAATATTGCTGTTATTTAGGAGGAGCAGTATTCAGCTTTGGATTTGAGCTTTATTATTTTATAAAATGTGTAATAGAAACTGTAGGAAAATTTTTTGTAAGAGATTATATATGTACCTGAGCTTGATTTTAACCAGGACATGAATATTGGAAAATCCTATTAGTTCTAAAAGAGTCTTTTAATGACAAGAAATCCTGGGGCTCAGGTCTACGTCTTATGGGCAAAACAGTTCAGATTCAGATGAATATTGTATTTTTCAATATAAAACGCAATCAAAATAAAAGGGTCGTACTGTAGGGAATAGAGCAATCTTTCAAAAGGAAAAGGATGTGGCTGCTCTTGACTTTGAAATGCAGGCAAATCAAATAGGCAAATTTAGGAAACACCTCACAGTTTTCATTTAAAGACCTCAGGGCAGTCTTTAGCAGCGTTATACCTTTAAATTATACATATCTAGATGCATGTTTTTTCTATGTCTTTCACTAATATCTAATTTGCTCTCTAAATGTACTTTGCATTGTTTTTATGATGTTTGCAGTGATGGATATTAATTCAATAATGGCTGCTGTCCATGGTATTACTATTTTCTTGCTCTTAATGAGCTCATTCAGATGTTATCTGAAAGTTTGGTTGTAGTGTGAAAAACATTGGATGTAAGCATGAGGACTCTTTTCACTCAATTAATACCTGAGTGCCCAAACTGTCCTCTCGCTGTTTTCTGTAACAGCCAGAATCTGTAACCTTCTATAAAAATCCAGTCGCTCTTTTCCTTAGCTCTTTCAGGATTTTAAGCTCTGCGTTATCTTCATGCTTTTTCAGTTTGAAGTTCTTAAACCCAGCAGTGCTGAAAAATCCTTGGTGTGAGACCGAGGCTTGTTTCCAGACTCCCTGCAACTCAAGGATACTCTCTAAGATTGCCAAAGATTGTCCTCTGGGGTATGGAAGACATACAGAAGAAAATGTTGAGCTTAAAATGTGAAACCAGGAAAAACTAAGTGTGTCCATTGACAGACTGTATGAAGGCAATATCAGAGACCAGTTTGGTTTTAAGATATGGAGTTAATATGGAAAACAACCCCCCTATTGAAACTAGTATATTTTTTTCAGCAAGGACATTCTTCTAAGCTTGGAAAGAGTTACCTTGGCAGACATGCATATGTAGATGTATGTATGTCATTAAGGGGTAAAGGGTGCTGTTTCAGCTGCACTGATGAGGATTTATAGTTTAGATAGTAAGTCTTAGATTTTAAATTGAAAATAAGACAGCTATGTGTAATATCTGTTATTGATTTAGAAAATAATTTTATACCAAACACCAAAATCACTTGATTATGATGTTAGCATTACTGATAAATTTGAAATGCTTCTAATAATGGTTTTCAATCTGTGTAAAATAACTGCAAGCTATAAAGTTCTGCAAATTAGGGATAGGATAATGATCAGACATGGTATTGGGGCTATTACAAAGTATGTGTGGAGATGAGTTTAATTTTGTTTACTTGCTTTTTGCATTTATTTATCATAAATGACAGAAGATTCTTTCCAGACATCTTCGCCACTTCTGTTTTCAGAATTATATGGAATAGGCAAACTGATTATGTTGTATCAGTGAGTTGCTGCAGTATGAGAATACAGACTGTGAACAGCTGTCAGCAGAAGGGGAATATTCAGTTAGAAGGTAGTACTTGGACTATCAGACAGAACAAGGCAGGGAAGCTACAGCAAGACTTGAAACACTTAAGTGCAGAATATAATACTGGATTATCTACTTTGCTTCCTCTGCAGACACTTGCCAGGCAGTGTCTCCTCTACTGCACCTCAAGGAGGAAAAAAATCTTGCAATATTCATATTGATTTATATTGACAAATTAGACACTCTATATGGCACTAAGGAAAATTATAATCATGCTCTAGATGTTATTTATATAGATATTGATAAATCTATTTAGCACAGTTATCTTCAGAGTATATTATGGTAAAACTGAATAATGTACTCTTATGCTAGGTTTCTGTATATGAAACGGTTTTTCAATATTTGGTCCCCATTAACATGACATGTGGAAAAGCTGTGAAACTGAGACATAGTTTGAGTCTTTGAATCTAAAATTCAGAGATGAAATATGTGCAGCATTAAAAATATGAAATACGTGCAGTATTAAAAGCATTAAGTGAAAACTACTTGAATATGTGTCTCAGGGCATAGGGGAATGGTGTGTCAGACTGCTGGCACTATCCATCATTATAATAGTATTTTTTACGCTTGTATTGGGTAGGTTGACTCAGAGGAGATAAGTGGCATTAGTGGTCTCCTCAGGTTTTATGTATTTTTCACAGATGTCTGGATTTCATAGAAGTTTATGGATTTCTTTATGTCACTAAAATAACAAGTGCAGGATGTTCAGCAACTCACCTTATTTATTTCACACTTCTGGTAGAAAAATGGCAAATTGAAATTTCACCTTTTCCTCTCATAGCAAAAAGGAAATGGTGAGCATTCACTAGTGTAATTCTTATACAACTATCCTGCTGGTGGTGTTGTAGTGGTGAGAAAAAGTGGTAAATTCCACCTCATTGAAAGCATTGGGTTGAATGCACTTCAATGAACTTTTTTTGATAACTGAACTCAAAAGTTTCATTCATGTTCTTTCACTTTTTCCCCTTTAATGTCCAAGTTTATGCATCTGTGTAGAAATGTACCATTCAAAATGTTTCCAAATCAGTAAAATAAAAAAATTTTGGTATCATAAGACTGCATTTTTTCACAACTAACAATAATTAATGAGTTCATGCATGCCTATGACTTGATGTCGCTTTCAGGGACTGCTGTGGTTCAATTGGCTTTGATTCTCTTCTTCATTGATGACAAAGATATTCAAGACTTGTGGAGATTGAACAGATGAATATAAATGTGGGAGATTTTTTTTGTTTTTTGGGTTTTTTAATGTGGAAAATCTGTATTAGTTTTGTGTGAAACTGAAAATTTATGAAAGCTCTGAAGGCTGTCTTCTATGAAGCTAATCAAAACCAGAACTGGTCAGTGTTCCTTTTGGCAGACAGATTTGTTACATTTTCTCAGTCTGGGCTTTAAGTAGAGAATATTCTGTGGAAAGTAAGCCAGGCACATCAGTCTACCTTTATTTTACAATGGAAATTATATGGGAGACTGCACAGGATTTTCTTTTAAAAATGCATTGGAAGCAAGGAGCTGGCTTCCTTCAGTAAGTTTTGCTTTGATACTGTAATGGAATGATTCATTACAGCAAAAAGCAGGACTGATAATCCTTACCCTAAAATTATTCATGACTGTGGAAAACTCCTTGTTTCAGAAAGAGAATCCTCGTCTGGAAAAAGCAGAACAGCTGTCCTGTGTAAAACTGGGCCTGTCACAGATGCTTGTTAAAGGCATGGAAAAGCTGTTCTCAGAGCTTTTAGGGCAGTCTTTTAACATCTGCATTAGCTGTCCAGAGATACAGGAGAGAGAAAATGCAGAAGGCCTCTTGGTTAAGCACAGGTATAGCTTGTTCTCCCCTATCAGGGCATGTAGAAGGGAAATGATCTGTAATTCTCACAGCAAAGCAAACTTTTGTGTTAGCCATCCACTTGGTTGTTACCCAAGGTATTATCACCTTTATATTCAAGGAAGTTACTGTTATGATGGCTGCTTATGCTAGGCCAAACAGCTTTATTAGTGGTAATCCCTTCCCTTTGATTTCTCACTGCTTTGAGTAATAAACACTAATCCTGCCAGGCACTTTGAGTTGATTCTTCAAGCAAACATATTAAAGCAGTAAACAAAAGGGTTAGGCTTGCTCTTGAGGGGGCAATGCTAAAGGGACTCCTGAGAACTAACAGCATTTAGATATAATAGATGTGCTGCTGACAAGTAAAAATCAATAGCTGAGGATGAGGCTTGAAGTCATAGGATGCACATTATTGATCCAAACTCTCTCCCTTTTCTGGCTGTGATTCTAATCTGATTTCCCAGCCTTTCTTTCAGTAAGCCTAATCGCTTCTCCCAGCATTGATCCTCAATGCATTGCAGGTTAGAGGCACTTGGGCAAACTCTGTTCATGGAGGAAGAGGCTGTCTGGGCCCACGAGAGGTACACTGTGTGTGGTGTGCAAGGTCTGGGTTGAGATTTGGCAATGTCTGAAGGAGCCATGCAGCAAGAGCTGAGTGCTGGGTGGCGTGGAAGTAGCTACAAATGGAAGAAGGTTGGAAGAAGTGGGGCTGGTGGATAGTGCAGGTATCCAATCAGGCCTACCAAACCTCGTCAGCATCTTCCTGCTTCTTGCTCTAATTTAGCTGGGCATAAAAAGGCACATTTTAATGTGTGGGGCTTGGATATTTCTTGATGGATTTATTCTTAACTAAAACTGTTAAATACTGTCTTACACTTGGGGTTGATTTCACATTCCCGAAAGATATTCAAAGTTATTTGCCTTGAGAAATATCAGAAAGAAACTCTTATATCACCTTTTCTAGACAAAAGTACTAGAAGACCTTCTACTTTGTTTCTGAAATGAATGTGTAAAGCTAGGGCAGCTCCATGGAAAAATGATTAAGATCTGTGAGAATTCCTCTGCCATTTTCTTCTGTGTAGCATAAGCAGCTTAGAATTACTATTTTTTTATTAAGAAAAAGGTCTCTCTTGACTTCATACTTATGAACTATTAAGCACAGTTAATATTGACAGCAGTACATGTAGTCTGTCAACAATAAAAGGAAGAAGACATACTCAGAATAAAATGTATTACTTACTTCAGAGATCTCACATGCTATTGACATTAGAAATATAACAATTCATTGTAGTGAATCCTGTTTCTCAGTTGCTACCTGCCTTGTAATAAAGGGTGAGTAGGAGTCATCAACAAAATTACAATAGGAGTCCTCAAAACAGATTGATTATTGCATTGTGTCGATACAGCTGACCCATGTGTTGTTTTGAGCGTACAAACGAGCAGGAGCCTTTTTAAGCTGAACTGTTCTTGAGATTGCAGATGGTGTGAAGATGAAGTGAAGACTGGGTGAAGTCCTAAAAAATGTCTATTCTTAATTTGCATCAATCAGAATGAATTTAGGTTTCTGTGTACATTAACCTAGTCTTCAGTTTCCATGATTCAGAGGGTCATGGTGTTGCTGTTTGACTACTGAGTTAAACCCGTGCCTTGGAGACAGATGTTCCTGGGAGGTGAAACAAAAGTTTGCCTCTGTTGTTAATTTGAGAGCAGTTCTTTGAAGCCTGCTGAGGCAGTGCCTAATTAAACTGCACACACGCTCCAAACAAATGAAAAAGTAATACTGCTCCTCACAGATAACATTTAAGGTGACGATTTCTTCTCAAGTGAAATCTACTTTGGGAAATCAATTCACTGCTGAAGCAGAAACTCTTTCCATAATACTTCATTATGTGAGGCATTACTATAGCCCATACAGTATAGCAGAGCTCACGCTGTTTGGAGATCTCAACTGTATCTAGTCAGAGCCGTGGGACTAGCACAGTTTCAGTCTCATTTCTTTAATTTGAAGCCAGAGCTATTCCTTGTCTACAGTAACATTATTCTGAGAGTGATGACTGGTTGTGATATGCATAGAGCAGAAATCTCTTATGGAATGTTTGGATGCTGTAGACTAGTGATTAGTTTGGAACTGAAAATTCCTGAAGTGTTCCTTCCTGACTCCTCTAATTACATGTAGCTGTATTCATTTGTTCTGTTTTCAATTAAGCCACACACCTTGTGTCTTGGCTTTCTCATGGCAGTATCTACCAGGAAAGCTGTTGTTTCAAGTTCAGTTTTGTATTTTTAAACATGCATTAAAATAATTAAGATATACTTTGAGGCAAAGAGAGAGACAGCATGACTAATGAGCTGTGATCTTCCTACTGACCAGTGCTGGACAGTATTTTTTAAAGGTATCTCTGCACTGAGCAGCCCCTTTGCAGTGTCAAAGCCTTAAAAACAGCAAGTAGGCAGCAGGTCACCCAGCATAGCACCTAGGAGAGCAGAAAGAAAAGGAATTTAAAAAAACAAAGAGGGAGAATTAAATATTCAAAATGTCTATTTGGGACTAGAGGGAGTGGGAGTGGAATGCTTTACTCATCTCAAGAAATCTCCAAGATTTCTGTGCCTTCCTTATTCCATAGTGGCACCTGCTCAGGAGCTGTTTGAGGCTGCTGATGAGAAAATAAAACCAGTCTATTGTTCTTTATAGGTGTTGCTTAGGCCACTCACCTGAGACAATAGATATATTTGTTCAGATCTCCACTCCAGGATGAAAATCTGTTTGCTGCTTAATGTTTGTTGATAATAATTGACTATCCTGGAATAAATAAAAATCATGCATTTTCTTTGGACTCGATTGAAAAAAAAATATTGGAAGGCTTTGGCTTTCATGAAATCAACTGAAAATAATAATAAAATAGTCCCGAGTGACTTTTGGGGTTTAGTTTTTTCCTCAAAGTTTTTGCTCTGTCACTATAATGACCAAACCATCTGAATTACAGCACTTCATTTTTGTTGAATTTAAGAGTGTTATATTATTTTTTAAGAATATTTTTAGACATCTTCTAATTTTGTGTGCACTTTCAGGTGCAGAAGGCTGTAACAGTAACATGTGTGAATACTTTGGGGGAATAATTCTGCCTTTATTCTGAGATAATTTTTGATACACCGATCTCTGTGTGACCCAAAACATTCACTGAATCAAAACAATTAACTGGAGCATTAATTACATTATGATCTGTTTCTCTCAAAGTCAGACCAGAGAGTTTCCATGGAGCTAAAATTTTTAACAGAACCAAAATAAGAAGAGTAGCTACATGCCAACAGGAGGAAAGGARGGCTTCTGCTTAGAATAATGGATTGTTAATGTAGTGATGTATGGCAGAAGAGATGACTTACCAAAGTATAAAAAAAATTCTCTTAGATTCTTACCTCCTTTGTTCAAAACTTCAGTTAAAGAACAGCATGTAGGAGTCAGTGTCACTTCCTGAGTCATGCCTTAGATCAGAAACATTTGCAGAAACCATCTGCTTTGTGGAAGTCAAGTATGCAGCATGTATAAGTCTGAGGAATGACTCATGGGAATGATACAGAAAATGGGTCGTTCTTTTTGAGCTCTGAATACCTAACTTCTATATACATTGCCAGATTGTTAAAAGCTTAGAGAAAATGAAGAAATAAATTAATTTATGGAAGAGGCTTGGGAGAAAAGAAATGAGGATAGATGCACATTATGAATGTGGGAAATTATTTTTCTTTGTTGTGTTCCTCTCTTATGGGGGTTTATATAAGGTAACTTAGTGAAGTTCAGTGAATGAAATTATGCTCCCTTATTTATTGAAGAACCATGGTGATTAGGTAAACAAAGTCTGTGATCCTTTTGTCTTGGGAGAGAGACATGAAAAAGATCCATTCCCCTCCATTGTCACACTTACTGTGTTTTAAATTTCTATTAAAAAATCCAAAACATATCTTGCAAATTAATTAGTTTATCAATAAAGAAAACACTACATTGTCAATATCAAGTTGACATTAGGAAAAAAGGCATTCATTTTTCTTAGCACCCCCAATCTATCTCATTTTTTCACCTCATCTGATGGCCCCTTCTAGTTAAGTAAAACTAAAAATCAACAAATTTATCTGAATGCAGGTCTCTGGTGTTATTTTCTTATTGGTGTTATGTTCCGTCTCTATTTTTCTGGCCTAAGTAGAACCAAGGAATAATGCCAGCCATATATTTCAAAGCATGAAGCTATTTATAGGATGTTTCTTTCCAAACCTGTACAACAGAAATTGATTTTTCATTTGTAATGAGTCCATCTTAGGACTTTAACACAGAATAAACATAGGAAGGGTAAGAAAGAAACTGGTCTTTGTTTTCTGAACTGCAGGTAATGGAACATTGATTGGAGCATCTGCAAATGTTGTTTGCGCTGGAATTGCTGAACAGCATGGTTATGGCTTCACTTTCATGGAGTTCTTCAGGTAAAATTTTAAACTTCTCACATTCAACTTGATTTTTCTTTCTCTGTAGGAAAACATTGAATCCTAAGGAGAAAAATCTATAGAAATGGTTCTTAAAATAGACTTGTGTTTCTAATTTGGTTTTGGCAACTGAAATGCAGGTGAAAGGCAGATCACTTTATTTTTGTATAATATTGATAGAATGAAAGAAGGTGGTGGGAGCACAGTGGAACTCCAGGAGAAACAAAGCCTCCGAAATTCCTGCTCAGTCTTCAGCTTTGTAGAAATTGTAAATTTTTGCTTTATTTTAAAATGCAGTTTAAATCTAGTTTCTCACCTGCACATTTTCATGGATGTTCTATCATCAGGAGAAACTGGAATTCACTAGTTTAGACTGAGTTGATTTTCACTCCATGATCCCACAAATGAACTATTTACTTAAAAGTAATTACTTGTTTTGACCAGCTGCTTAGCAAATATGAATGAAAGTGTGATGAGCAGCCAATAATAACTCAAGTTGTTGCTTAATAATTTTTAATTAATAATTAATAGGTTTTTTGATAGTGGAGTTTTCTTTGCAGGTCAATCATCAGCAGGTTTTTAAGGCACCAGGTGTACTTAATGCACACAACAATTTAATATTTTTCAAAATACTTCTAGTTTTTGAGACTGTGGTTGAAAGATGTAAGTGGAAACTGGAAAATTGAGGATGAAACACAAAGATCAATTTTAAAGTGCAGTTGATTTAGCTAAAGCATAATTCTTTGCTTCTTTCTTCTGCATATTTAGGGCAAAGGATACTGTTGAGCTCACACCAATTTATTTTTTCTCTTTACTTATTTTACTTTTTTTATTATAGTTTCTCAGCTCTGTCAACTTTCTTCTAAATTGTTTACCTCAAAGCCCTCAAACCTGTGTTATTAATATGATTAATCAGACAGGATTTTCTGGAGCCAATCTAATGATAACCCTAAAAAGAAAGGTGGTCCAAAGTGCTGTTGCTAAAATCCAAGCTACAAGGATGTGCTACTCATAGCACAGTTTAGCTCTTCACTCACAGTCTTCTGATGATACGTTTTAGAAAGGCAGATGCCTATCAAATCAAAGTTTGATTTGCACAAAAAAATGGTGATGCAGTAATAATGGTCTTGTGGATTGTACTGTTCATTTTTCACAGATTTTGACCTTTGCATTTGGAGATTTAAATGGTATGTAGCATAAACAATGTGTCCTCTATGTAGATTTTGTAACAAAATGTTCCTAAAATTACTATGAGACTGACTGAAAAAAACAAAAATGTAAAACCTGGCTAATCTCTTCAGCAGTATTTACTGAAATGTATTCTTTGGTAAGACTGATGATAGTAGACAGATGCTCTGAAATTGCCTTCTATACAAATCCTTTTGGTAGAAGCCATTAGTGGGAAAGACTGTAGCCACCTTGAACAAAGATGTGAGAACAGAATCCATAGTGATCTCAGGGAGATAGCAATGGATATTAATTAGCAGAAAGAACATAAAACCCCACTTTTTCTGGCTGCTTTTTAATCACTGATCAGGCAGATCATGAGCTTCTTCACAATTTATGTTAGGAAAATATTTGTTTCAGTCAAATGTTCACAAATTGAATATTTAAAGGCTTCTCCTGGCATCAAGAGGGGTTTTGTATATCCCTTGAGGATTTTGGTTTTGCTTACTTTTATTTATGAAGGTTGCCTCAAAGTATAAAGTGAATTTTCTGCATTTCTTCCCTGTTTGCCCAGGATGACTCAATAGGTTTCACATCCCCACTGAGAGGTCCTCTGCAGTGCTTCCCCCAGTAGAGACAAAGATTTTTACTCTGTCATCTTGCAAACCTCTGTGAGTCACCAGAGAAAAACTGGTGGATACCTTGTGTGGGGAGATGATGACCCTCTGCTGATTGACTTTTATTAAGATGTCTTTGTGTCAGCCTGAACTGTTGTCCTGCCCCTCCCAAGTGTCTCTGTACAGGAAACCCATGCCGCCTCTGTCTCAAGTGGTGCTTAGTGTCATACAGCAGAGTACTCTGCTTCCAAGACACTTCCTTCCTAGCTGCTTGCTAAGCCAAATCATGAAAACGTATTTAAGGGGGGGCTTTGCTAGAAGCAGCTTTTTTGAAAACCATGTTTTGACACAGTGGTCTGTAAGAGGAATTCCAGACTGGGTTGATAAGTGTGTCTGATGAATACAGAGGGGGAGATTCTGTAGAAGCTGTGGGTTCTTCATGATGAGAGGCACCATGATGACTCTCTGTGTGTGGAGAGAAAAAGGCAAGTAGCAGGTTCCTTGCTCTGTAAGAGGGTTTAAGGGCTCATGACCTTTTCTTTGTGGGTCTTTGCACAGTGGTACTTGGTGCAGTTCAAGATTCCTCTTCTCTTTTTAAGAAGGTAGCAGAGGCAACCCAGCAAATTTGTTATGCAATGCTATTCTGCTGCCCAGCCAGAGCCAGGTCTGATAACTTGCCTAGAATGCTGAGGTCTTACCAGCTTGATATGCTTCTCTCTGGAGTGCCTTCCTCAGAAGAAATCCTGTGCTGGGGAGGTGTGTGACTGTACCACCATGAGTGCTTTAGTCTTTCAGACATTTCTCTAGACTCCTGGGGAAACATCCCCATCAGAAAAACAACTCATTGCTTCTTTTCCTGGATCAGAAGTCCTGCTGACTTAAAGACCTGGTCCTCCACAGATGGATGTAAGGGGAAGACAGGTCTGGTGTCCCTTTCTCACCATCCAAGCAAGTCAGACCCATATGCTGGAAGTGCTGTGCCTGTAAGATAATTCCAGTAGGATGGCATTTGGGTGGGAAAGATCATACTGAGAAAGAAGAGAGCTCTCTCTCTGTGTTGAAGCACCTTAAGCAACCTGGTGTTCAGAATACACTGCTGATTGAGGAGATTCCAGGTCATATCCATGCACGCCTTGCTGTGAATGTTCTGGCAAGTGTCACCAAATGTTTTACCCAGAATGCATTCAGATCTTGTTCTCTTCTCTGACATTACACATCTAGAAACCATTCCTGTCTGAACAGAGCTCACAAGGGAAAGAACAAAATTGCCTATGAGAAAAGATCATTTGGTTGCCGTGAATTCTACTTGCTGTTTTCAGACCTTTGGAGCTTTTTTGGTTATTCGTTATGTTCCACAGAAATAAAAAGCTTCACGTCATTTAGAATATACAGAATTGCAATAAGTTTAATTTATCACCATGAAAATATTTTTATCTTTGAATCTGTTAGACATGGTGGTAGAAAAACGAAAATTATCTCCTACTGGTATATCAGCAGCAAAGGGAAGAATAAGGGACATATGAACCTCATTGAATGGGGAAAGGACCTGCTGACAAAGGATGTGGAAAAGAAAGAAGTTCTCAGTGTGATCAGCTGCACAAAGTCTTGCTAGAGATCAGTCACTGATCAGCCTGCTGCCCAGGCTTCTTGTGAGTCCAGTAGGGCCTTCCAAGCTCAGCCACTGAGGGATTCAGCTTTTAACCAGCCCCAGAAATCTGAAGGCAAATAATGAGTGACTGCCACTGGATGATTCATTTAGAATAACTCAAATTCAAAAGGAAAGAAAGCAATATTATGACAAGAACAAAATTGAAAGTCATAAGGAGAGCAAGCTTGGAATAATAATTTCCTTAAAGATGCTCTTGCATTTTTGGAATCAGTAAAGACAAATTATGCTCTTGTTTCATTTTGAAAACTTCCTCATCAAACTGTATTTATAAGTTTTATATTTCCTCCTCCAAAAAATATTAGATATACCCTGGTATTTCCTTATCTTTCTGGTAATTTAGAAGGCCAGAGCTGAACATGATATTCTAGTCACTGTCCTCTTATTTTTTTCACATTTAAAATAGATAAAATTTAATGCAGAAAGTGGAGCTATTTGCTTCTTCTTTGTTAATCTAGGCAATATCAAATTCCTGTTCCATTTGCTATTTCAGTGTAAATCCAAGCCTCTTTCAGTTTTCATGTTACTTACATGAGTATAATTATATCTGTTCTCCCCTCAAATTCTTATACTTTTCCTACATTATGGACACAAAGACAAGTATTTAAGTGGTAGAAATAGAAAGAGTTGTGAGTTCATGGGGTTTGAAAAGGGAGGTAGAGAGCAGTGGGATATTTGCTCTATGTGGTGAAGAGTAAACATTAAAAGAAGCAAACATCAGATCAAACAAATTATCATTATGTCTCTAGACAGAAGTGCAAATATTTTCATAGTCTTGAAAACATCAGATATGTTAATAATATGAAGGCAATGGGTCAGAGACAGCATTTATGAGTAAGCAGAAGGCAGGGAAGGATAATATTCCTTTTACCATTTTAGTATAGTTATCAAATAAATATTACACCTAAATAAGAGCTTAACAGAAAGGAAAAATCCAAATCTAGAAGTGAACTTTTCTCTTGGCAAATGGCCAGATAAAGACATTGTAATCTTGTTGCCTGGGTGAATTCTAGAGGTTAAGATAATGATTTTATATAAATTCAGACTGTAAAATAATCAAGAGAGCTTTATTTTTCTCAAGGAATAAGATAAATAACATTGCAGATGTCTCTTTTAGTCTAGATGTTTCATTTCATAATAGTTTCAAAATCTTCAATAACATTTGTCTGAGTTTGTTTGTTGCAATATAGCATTCTCCTAGGTCAGACCACCCTGTGAAACATGAAAATGATGCACAGAAATCTTTTTGTTACCAATGAAAAATTTGATTCCAACTCCGTAATATAAGAAGCTCTCATTGCTGTAGGGGCTTTAATAACCTTTTTTTATTTGCTTATACAATTTACAACTTGACTTTAATTTTCTCTGTAAGATAGGCTTTTATAACCCTATAAAGATACATAGTATTTCAAATATCAAGTAGCTTATGCTCCTTCATGCTATTGTAATTCAATATCAATCACCCCTCTGTATCCATGATGTGTGATGTCAATAGAAAAAATTAATTACAGATAAATGATAGGCATATTTGACAAAAATATAAGGTAGGTATTATGGGAAATACTCCAATTTTATTTCAAGCGAATTTTGGTTGACTGTGCCTATATTGCAGTGCCAGTTATGGGAAGAATGACTTGGATAACTCTGTGTAACGGGATAAGAATGTGGGAAAAAATATTCAACACATGAGGAAATCAACCTGCCCAGAGGAAGAGGTTTGAGCCTAAGAGTCTAATATAGAGTTACAGTTGTAAGGTTAGCTGGATATAATTCGGAAGGCATTGTGCATGTTTTCAGGTTTTGCATTTTTTGTCATTGCCCTCCCTTCATACACCCTCTGCAAAGCTAAATTAATATTCTCTGTCTTCTCTGTGAATAAGAATAATTTTTAAGTGTCAAAAATATTGGTTTCTGATAATAGCTTAGGAAAAAAATTGGTTTTATCCTAGGATTTTTTTTATGAGGTATTCACAGCAAAGATATTTTCTGTAGGCTATCCTATTTGTTTTTGGGAGCACTCAGATGCAAGGACTGTGAAACAGTACTTCCCGTGAGAACTGTCATTCATCTACGTGGGAGGACAAATGTGATGTTCTTTGCTACCTCCTGTGTATCCTGTTTACATAACTTACAGAAAGTAACTATTTAAAAAAAACCATAGGACCCTGTAAAGCCATATAAATTTCTCTACTGGATTATTAGACATCTGTATTCCTTTTAATTCCTGATAATTTAGTGCTTTTTTGTCATATTTTCTTGCTATTAATTCTATGCCACAAATGCCCTGATGCTCTTTTAAAGTTGATTTTGATCAGAATAAAACCAACCCTACATTTTGGTATGAATTTTGGTGATGGAGACTTTGGTTGAGCAATGTGGTATCAAAATACCCAAACTCAATTCACTTGTGGATTTTCTGATCAGCTGCAGCTCCATAAGATCGAATCTGGGGACGTTCAAAGTACATAAGGAAGATTCTGTGAATTGCTGAGAAAAGGTTTAACAATTATGATGCAACAATTATCTCAATCTCACTTCCCATTACTCTTCTGATAAATAAGGAAAAGTAAATGCTCACAGGTTAAATGTTGACAACATTATAAGAGTTCTGTTCAAACGATTGCAAATATAGCACTTGAGTAAAGCACTGTCAACAAACATGCATTAATACATGGGCAAGTTTTCCACAATTTTCCTTAATAAAACTTCTTAAATATGCTTAAAAATCTGGATGTCTTAGGTGTACTAAACCTTGTTTTTACATTTATCTTGATTTCTTTATATGTGTAAGAAAAATATTAGAAGGGTTTTTTAGTAGCCCATTTTAACAAGAAATTTTAAATACAACTGCATATGAAAATCTCTATCAGATTTATGGAACTGAGTTTAAAAGTGTAATCTAGATTTTAACATCATATGCACTGTTGTGACAGAAAGGGCAAACCTATAGACAACTTTCAGCTGATAACTCAGCAGAAAGGTTGTTCAGCATTATTCATCTTAAATTATTAGATTCTGAGTTGGCTTTGTTAAGGAAAATACCAGGTTGGTTTTTTTTTTTTGAGCTATCCAACGACAATATTGCTATATTTTAAAGTGTCATTGTTGACTGGTCTCAAACAAATGTTATATTGACACCTGTGCCAATTGAATAAAGTAAGTGCTGCTTACTTTAAATATTTGCATGGCTTGCATCAAACCCCATGAAAGTAAGTATTCCTGCAACAGTGGTGCACAACATTTTAAGAATATTTCCTGAGTTGTGGGTGGTTTGGTTGTTTCAATGTTTCCTCTGATTTTATTTAAGGTCTGCAAACAGTGTAAGTGGAAATGTGAGAGAATATGGATTTACCTTTTATTTCTAGAAAAAAGGATGAAAAGTAGTAATTTGAGCCTTTTAAGTAAGAGAACATTATTTTTTCCAGTTTGAAACATGACTTATCTTTACCTCGAAGTTTTCATGGAACTTAAAATGTTCTTATGTCTTCTGAGTAGAACTAATAACTTTGAATTGTTTGGCCTGTGGACATACAAGTATTACTTTTTTTCTTCTCTTATTGCTGTGAACTCTTTTGGATTAGCTTTAAGTTTTCAGTAAAGAAAAATGGGATTTAAATACTTGCTGTCTCACTCATCATAAAATAAGACTGTGTTCAGGTATTAAAATTTTAGTATAGTTTTAGCCTTTAAATTCAGTGAAATGTGTGTCTTTCATCCTCAGAGATTTTGAAAAAGGGCATGTAAAATGCAATTGCAATGATCCAGTGTTTCATTGGGCTCCATAGCAAGCAGTGATCCTTCAGATGTGTCACTTGAATATTACGGAGTAAGGTCATACAAGTAGTATTTAATCATAGGATCATAGAAAAAAAACATAGAAAGATTCAGATTGGGAGACATCTTCGCCTTTCCATAGAGTTACAGAGGCTGACGGTTGCCTTTGTTACTGGGATTTCCACAGGTTCATAAGAAGATCACCACTCCAGAGCCTTCCTCACTGAGCTACTCCATGGTTGCTCTGTCCCCAGATGTTGTTGTTGCAGGGGCTTTTCTTCCTCCTGGGCAGGATTTGGCATTTGTCCTTGTTGTAGTTTAAAAAGTTCTGTTTTTTCCGATGCTTCCTTTTGTCTAAGTCCTATAGGATAGTGGAATTACCTTCTATTTTTTCAGTCAAGGTGAGATTATAGTCTAGTAATTCCAGTGTAGTTTTGCACTATTTTGGTGTGGTCATATCCACTAGCAGTATTCAAAATGTAAGAAAAAACCTGTTTGCATGTATCTATTTGTGTTGAAATGGCAAATTTGATTCAATCTCATATGTAACTCTTCTCACTTGATCTTCTGTGTTAATAAACCCAAATCCTAAATACACCTCAAATAATTTTTAAGAAATAGATCTGACTGCAAAATGTTGACATCAGTTAATTAGGTGAGATTTTGAGCAAGGAAACAAATAACAGCAAAATGTGATATATGCCACAATATTACATATTTTAAGGTATATATATGAAAAAAAAGGTAAAACTTTCTATTTGTATAATACTTCTCATGTAAAACATTATTAATTGAACACTGGCTCATAAAATCCTTAGTTTTGAATCTTTCATAGTGAAGATTTAGAGATTGGTTTCAAAGAGATTGTAAATTGTATAGTTTCTATATGTATGGATCCTTGAAACACACAAAGATGTTAAATTAAAATTTTATTGGCATACATTTTGAGTTCACGTCAGTAACAGTCAAGAATAAACCTCAGGTGAATAAAATAAATGTAATCCCATATCATCAAGCTACTTGACTGTGGAATTGTTATCAGATATTAAGATTCCATATTTTAGAGAGGGAAAAAAAGGCAGCAAGATGAAGGGTAAGCACAAACCATACCAATCCAAGAGCCAGATTGACTTTTTTGATGCTAAAAAATATTCTTATTTTAAATTCTGAAGTGTTATCTGCCATTAAAGATGTCTCATATATAATTTCTGAATTGCCTTTTTGAATTTCAGAATATCTTTCCCTTTCACTAACATAAAACTACTGTTTCTAGATTCCTATGAATACAAAATACTAGATATGAAATTCAGACTATCTCCTGATAAAAATGATTGTGCAAGAACAAAGAGAAAAGTTCAAGCTACCCCTGCCATTCCAAAATCTGCTATTTGACATATGAACTAACTCTCTGTTTATTGAACAGAAACCTATGTGTTGAACTTTGCTTGTGTGGGTTTCAAGAAGGTGTAAATTGGGGGAAAGTGTGCACTAAATGGCACAGTAATGATCTGTGAAGAAGTCTGGTGGGTGGGGTTATTTATTTATTTGTTTGGTTGGTTTTGTTTAGTTTTTTGTTTGTTTATTTGTTTGTTTTTGTTTGTTTTTTAAATTTGCAAATCAGTGGTTATTTGGAACTTAGAATCTTTGACTTATTCAGAAATTCATAAATTTGAAAGGATAAGCTCAGGAGTATTAAAGGGCAAGTTCTAAAGAATACTGGTCAGTCATACAAATAAGTAATGAATGTAATTCTAAAAGCTCTTCCCTAAATGTTGCATGAATGCCAACTATTCATATTTCTGGTGTATTTGCTGGTATACCTTTTTCCTCTTGAGCAATAATATATGTATACATAATATTCATTAAATTATCCATCCAATTCTTGTGGATCTTTTTAGTCTGCTGGCACATATCACTAAATTAAGGAAAAAATAGCCACATGAAAATAGAGTATAGAAAGAAAACCTGGTTCAGATTACAATGAAAACAGATAAGAATTTAATTTTTCTTGTTAAGCTGAAATGCCGAATACTGATCCAGTATGGATGGAAGAATTGTCTCTTACTTGGGAATTTATGATCACACTAGTGTTGCTACTAGATAGACAGGTTTTAGGAGTGATCATATTTATAGTGAATTCTGTTAGAAATTGTATGTCATGGATCTTCTAAGTCACAAACTGTATAAAGCAATTTAACACTTTAAAACAAATCAATGAACAACAAGGAGAGCAGTAAATGTAATATATATCTATATTTTCTTAACATGGACCATAACCCATTCTTGGTCTAGGCTACCAACTAAATCAATAGGTAATAACTTCCCAACAGCACCTGGAATGAAAATAATTTTAAGAGTAATGATTTCTAGATGTTTTTGACAGTGTCAGAAAGCAGATATTCTGCTGTGTTTGTACAGTCCAACTCTTCTAGAAACTATTTTATGCAGAGGATTTCAAGGTATCTTGGATTATATCTTCCTTCGTGGAGGAAAAGCCATAAAATTCTCCCCCACTTCATCTACCAGATGCACCAGAATATAATTGTAAATTTTTGAGTTCTGCAAAAACTCCTTGACTTTAATAGAAGTGTCTTTAGAGGCGCATGGTGGAGAGGTGAGGTAACGCATCACCCCTAGCTCCTTGAACCTGAGACTCCTAGTTTGATAAATGGGTTGGTATGTGCTGTATTTCCAATCTAGCATTTCTTTCTACATTTCCTTCTCATGGAAACTGGTAGAGGGAGGAGAGGAGAAGAGAGAGAAGGAAGGATGAGAGAGGCCATTGTGCACCCAGGCCTTATTTCAGGTTGAAGCTGGTACTTGGCAAGCCCATTTAGAGGCTCATATTGTTCATGCTCTTGGAGCAAGTCTTCAACTGCTTTAACACCCAGCTTCTTACTCTTCACCCATACATATCTTCTAGTCTACTGCCATTATGTTAAAATTAATGATTTTTTCACATAAAGGTCTATATTGAAATACATGAACTAAATCAAATGTGCATCAGGATAGAATGATTCCTGTAGTTGGCCCACAGCCAGCTTGCTCTGTGTTTGTGATTTAACATACACAAGAGACTATGCTTATTGACTTTTTATTAGCATGATCCTGAATAAAACTTTTCTTTCCTAAAATGGAGTTTTAAACCATATCTGTGAAGAAGTTCATTCTTGCCTTGGCTTGACATTAAAAAAAAAAAAAAAAAGTATTTCTTTAGACTTGTTTCCAAAGCTGACTTTTAGCATGTGAAGAGGATATACAAGTTTTCTGAAATAAATTCCTCTTTCAAGTAGCAAAGCTATGCTGATCATTGCATAAGCAAATATTGTAGTAAGAAAGATATCATTCATTTATTTGAAGAGTTTTTCTGTTTAGACTGCTCAAACATTTTTGCTCTTCTTTTTCTAATAATCTGTAAAGAATAAAGAGAAGTTTTACTACATGTAAGTAGGTGAGATAGATAGGTTTGGTGAAAGTTTCACATGATCAATTTTTTAAAATGAACAGAATAATATTTTTATGAATAATTTCTTGAAGTATTTCTAAAGCCCAGGATTTTATAGCAGATATGATTTATGCTGAAAGGTGGTTTGAAAATCAGAATATCTGCCCCAAAGAGCAGTGTAGTGCTTCTTCAGTCTCTTTAAATAGCAGTCAAGTAAAAACTGGAAAAATTAATTACTAGAAAAATCTGCAGAAAACAACTTTTCACTGAGAGGTGAGGATGTTTAAATAAAGTAAGTTAAATAAAACCTCTTTCTTTGCTGACATATGAGGATTCATATTTTATCACTACTAATATAGACTGAAATCATAGCTGAGAATATTCACCTTTCCTGCAAGCTTTTAAAAGGCAAGTAAATTACCTCATTTTTCATTTCACTGCATTTAATTTCCACCAAATCCTCTAAAACTAGTTTGAGTAGTTCTGTATCTAAATGCACAGAATTTTATGGTTAGATAAAAGATAAATTAAAATAGGTGTTATCCAGTTTTAGGGGTTTCTGACTGAAAATAAAAATACTCTGTAGTTGATTAAAGTTCTACAGTAGAAGGCAGGAGTTAATTTGTAGGCTTTTTTGCTTTTGCATTGAGGTAAATATGCTTTTGTTAAATGCTAAAAGGCACAAACTGAAGGTCACATGTACCATTATGCTGTTAGGCTTGTCATGATTGCGATTTAAATTTCTTTTTTTAATGGTACCTATTAAATCAGAAAGCAGTTAAAAGAGGTCAGAGCATTATTCTCCAAGATAATTCATCAATGTCAGCAGTGCTAACGAGAATGTGGGCCATGTGTCAGGAGCTATTGTGTCCATGTCTCTGTTCCACTGTGGTCTAGCATTGATGTTTCATTGCAGATCTTTAAATAAAAGGTTTGGTGGTGGCTTACCTGAACCATAAGTAAGTCTGTGTGAGAAGAAAGGAGTGTCTACAGTCTCAATCTTGAATGATCCCACTCTTGTGGTCATGCTGGCTGATGTTGGCACCTTGTTTTGCTGGCTAAGATTAGAGGTATTTTTCTGGCAAGAAAAGAAGTAGCACTGAAATAGTTTTTGCTGATTTCTTCCACCTTGTGAAAGAGTTTTGAGTCTTTGAGTTAACAATTGTGTTGAATTTCTTTTTGTTACCATCTCACTGCACCCAGCACATGGAAAAGGAAAGATTTTATATAGATGTGGTGGTCAACTGACCTGTATGTGGTGTATATCCCTATGTTATACAAGGGGGAAAACATCTAATGTAGATTCTTAATTTTAGTTAATGTTTCCAGAAAATATTTATCAAAATGAGATATTTGTCATAAATGTGGGAAGCTACTGATGCATTTTGAATGACAGAAGTAAAACATGATAACAAATGGAACAGATACATTAAAAAAATGTCCATGCTCCTGTAAGTATAGTTTTCTAAAATGTTCAAATTACTTCTGAAATCACATCAGCTGTTGTGCTCCCTCCACAGCTTTCTGTAGTTCAACTAGTCCAGACTGGCTTTCTTTTTCACTAGAACTCTCTTTTGGATATGAGATAATCTTGGTTTGCCTGTAATTTGGGTACAAGTAATTTTCCCTCTGTGGTATTTGTTATTCTAGGACTCATTGGTTTAATCTGCTTGACGCAACACTTCTGTGATGTACAAAACCTTTTTCTCTCCCTGTGACTTTCTGGGAAAAAAATCCATTTTTGTTAGGACCTTATAGGAAGTACTGTCTTGTAGGCTAAAAGGTAATCTCACAGGCAACTAAACAATTTGGCTGTTGGTGTCTTGTTACTTGGTCTTGAGTGGTGTCTGGTCTAAAAGTAGTTACAGTAATTTCACGACCATAAGGCACACTGGACTATAAGGTGCACCCCCTGGGAGCTGGCACATTTTGATCCCGCGATTGTGGAGTTCACTGGCACCTGCTTGAATTGGAAACATTTTAACAGATTGGTGTAGACTTTAAATACAGTCCCAATTGCCCTCCCCGTGTGCGGGGCCCGGCACTCCCACCCGCCCCCGACGCCAACTGCCAAGGCAGGGCTCAGGGCGGTGGTGGTTCGGAGCAGCTTGGAGCGGTCGGGGCTTGCCACTGCACGGAGCAGTTGAGGCTTGCCGTGGCTCAGAGCGGGCGCGGCTCGGAGCAGCCTGGGCTAGCGGTGGCACAAAGCAGGCGCGATGCGCCACAGCACGGAGCGGGTGTGGCTTGCCGCAGCACAGAGAGGTCAGGGTTAGCAGTAGCATGGAGCAGCAGCGGCTCGGAGCAGCTCGGGGCCACGGCAGGGGCCAGCAGCACTGTTTATGGGGCTACATCACTGTTTACGGGACCGGCAGCGCTGTTTACAGGGCTGCAGTGGTGGTGGCAGCCAGCACTGCTTACGGGGCTGCAGCGCTGTTTATGGGGCCGGTGGCACTGTTTTTGGTGCTTTCCCGTGGCGCTTTCTCACCGCTTTTCTGTGCTTTCCCTCGGCGCTTTCCCGCAGCGCCTTCTCGCTGCTTCTCGGCGCTTTCCCACAGCACTTCTTGGCTTTTCCCCGTGGCTGTGCCACTTCCCTCTGCTTCTCCCCAGCCAGCGGCCGTGCCAGTTCCCAGTTTTCCCTGCCTGGCGGCCGTGGCTCCCACAATTCCCAACTTCCCCTGCACGACCACAACTCCTGCGGGTCCCGGGTCAGCTCGCAGGTCGCACTTCTGGGTTTGCAAATTTCCATACTTTGCACATCAGATAAGGCGCACCGGACTATAAGGCGCGCTTCCAGGTTTTGGGGAAAATTTTAGTCAAAAGGGTGCGCCTTATAGTCGTGAAATTACTGTAATCATTTTGAGATAGCTGTGGAGTTGTGTGAGAGCTGTGTTTGCTGTCCTTCAGGCTGTCTGGTCACATGGCCATTTAAGCCAGTGCAAATAGCACACCTGTAAAGAAAAAATATGAGCTAATAATAATCCTTCTAAATATTACAAGTTTTCTGTCTATAGACTTGTGCGCAGGACAGGATTTGCTGGCAGTGTTCTTGTCTTTTTACACCAATTTCACAGCTGTTGGCATTTAATGACTTCTACATGCTTTAGGTTTTTTCACCTTTTTTCCAATTTCTCTGTCAGAAAGACTGGCTACTACACATGTTTCTCTTGACCTCACCCTTTTTGTTTTATTCCTCAGGCCAGTCTGAGGAGGTTCTAAATTTATGCCTTGGGTCTAAGTCCTTGCCTTTTGAAAACGAAATGCATAAACAGTATTGAATCGCTGTTGCTTAGTTGCTTACATTTCGGTGAAAATTTGCCTTACTGAAGTGCAGGCTGGACTCTGAAAATTTGATTGCTGTCCCTGCTATTCATTGAAACCGCATTTACTGATTTTTTCTCATTGTGACAGAGAATTAATGTTTCTTGAAGGGAATTCACTTTGAAATAGGCTGAAATGAATTTTTGCTTCTCCTAGGGTAGTGAGAAGCTTTTCAATGGTGAAAAGTGTGCTTTTCTCAGCAAGAGCAGAGGTTTGTCTGTCATGATAGTGATAAATGAAATGTTAAAAGAAAGAAGGTGTGCAGTGTAGCTGTGAATAATCAAACCAGGGAGCAAGAAAAAAAAATTGAGAACATTCCAAACCAGCAAAGGCCAAAACCCAGTAAGATTAAAAAAACCCCAACAAAAACAACAATAACAACAACAACAAAAAATCCCCCCAAAAAACCCACAAACCACAACCAACAAAAGAATTGTTCTGTATTTTTTAAAAACAGTATATCAGTGAGGACTGTTTATAGTAGAGGCACTTTGCAGTTACTGGGAGAACAGTCAAATA
>PYHW01009786.1:6711209-6753334 GCA_013186435.1 Turdus rufiventris | reverse complement strand
CCTACTCTAGTAATGTTTTCATGTTCAATAGATACACATCTGAGTTGTAAACTGATTAAAATCTTGAAGTCTTTCAACTTTGTTAGAGATTGTTCTTAAGTCATACAGCTTTTAAAATATATTTCAGTAAATGGAACTTCACTTTTCCCCTTCCTAATAAAGTTGGAAGTAAATGCTATGGTGGTATCAACAGCAGCGCACTAATTAAATCATGTTGAAATTTAAAATTATATGGTGATAATAAAGTTTTCTTTTTTTTTAACAACTTAATTTTAGTTTTTCTTATATAACTTTACAATTCCATAAGAATTACATGAAACTTCAAAATGTATGCCAGATTTTAACTTCACATTTCTTTCTGTTCCCTGTTACTTTCCCATGCCTATAAGCACTCTGATTAAGTTGGAGACTAGAATTATGTTCTGGAAGCACATGCAAAGCTAAATCACTTGCTCTAATCCTTCTTGATTCATATCAAGTTATCTTTTTGTAACAAGTTTGTTTCAGAAAAAAAAAAGCCTTTGAAAACCTTTCTGTTCCTTTCTTTCCATCAAAGCCTAACTTTTCATCTGCTTGCCTGTACAATCAGACTGCTGCGAATGAGTTGCTGTGTTTTCCACCTTATAATTTCTTAATGTGCTTATCAACTTCAAACACTTTTGGCAGGGGAGAGAATGGTGGAGATAGGGGGTTGATTTCTCAAGTATAATTAAAATCCCTGAAATGTCATCAAAGTTGGTGGCTGGGCAGTAGAATAAACCCTTATTAATATTCTCACTGAGGGAAAGAGCTGTCTGGCCACACTTCTTTACACACTGAAAAAAATCCATGCAGGTGAGCAACATTATAAGTTATACAGAAGAAAGGTTTCTACCTAGACAGAAAGTCAATCAAACTTAAGACACAGATAGGAAATAAGGCTTCATTATTTTCTAGTGTTGATGGAGCTGCTTGTCAGTAAAGGCAAGATTCTTCTCACCTCACTTTTCCATTCTACGGTGTTGATATCTTTATTTCCATACTTGGCTCTCATTGTAGTCATTGGAGAGAAACAGCTCTCTTGGAAGGTCACTCATGTCAGAGTACGAGTTGTGTGCCCAGGAACAGGGTTTGAGCTCATCAAGAAATGGATGATCATCCTGTTCCAACAAAGAGTGTATCCAAAACTGTGGATAAATTTATTGGTGGGAGCAGGGAGCAAAGGGAGCTTGAGCAGGCAACAAATCCAGGCAAGCAGAGGTGGTTGTGAGAAGAGAAGTATTAGTGAAGTGCTTGCTCATTTACGTGCTTTTTGTGATTTGACTTGGAGAGAAAAAATCAAAACTGCCTTAACTCAGTTTCGGTTTCTATGCCACCTGGGAGATGATGTAAAGTTCACACACAGTTTTTTGTATTGAGCAACACATATTTAAATTCTCACATGTCTAATGCCTTATGTTCGGATATAAATTGGTTTTGTTTTCCAAAAAATTTCTACTTTTTTGAGATTCATCAAATACCAAGATTCTAGTTAATTGCAACATGCTCAATTTGATTAGACAGTCACTATAGTTGCTGAACAAGAGTGTTATTCAAACATTGTTGAAATTAGAAAGCAATTTTCTAATTAAATAGGGTGTTTTTGCAATTACTAGAATTATTCAGTGCTGGATGGAGAATATTTGTTGGAGAAATTCTGTATCTCCAAACACTTTTTGCAAAACAGTTTGCAAGAGATCCAAACAAAAAGATAACTTAGATAGCAGAAAGATATGAAATCTGGGAAACTGAGAACTCTGTCAGTATGAAACTTATAGACATTTGCCATGTATACCCTGATTAATAAACCTTCTTATAAGAAAATATTATTTTTTCCACAGCTAGAGGTTGCTTTATCCAATGCTTTATGTTTGCCTGCAAAAACATCATACAGACATTTAGAGTCACATCATAATATAATTTTACAGGGCATTTAATTTTCTCAAATAATCTGATAATTTTAATAGAAGTAACAAAGTGATTTCCCCTGTTTCTAGATAATGTGTTAAACAGACTATCCTGGTGTCTCCCAGCACAATCAGAGGGAAGGAGAATTTACAGGATTTTCATTATAATGTAAACATAATGTTTACATTATTTTCATTATAATGCATTTAAATTTAGAGCAGCTTGAAGGAAGTAGTGCTTTTTATGGAATAAGAAATAGATTTTTACTTTCTTGTGTAAACTACACACAAAAAATGGTAATATTTACTGTATTCCTTGCTTTTTTTCCTGCTTGAACTTAGCAGTGAATTTAGATAACTTAAAAAAAATGATCTTCCTGATTATATTTACACTCAGGGGTACTGCATTAATATAAACAGCACTAGT
This sequence comes from Turdus rufiventris, assembly GCA_013186435.1. NCBI lineage: Eukaryota > Metazoa > Chordata > Aves > Passeriformes > Turdidae > Turdus > Turdus rufiventris. The sequence goes on along the minus strand of PYHW01009786.1, from coordinate 6,750,982 downwards.
AAAACACTTGAATTATATAACTGATCATTACTTGCAGTTTTTCATCTTTCAGAAGGTTACTTAAATAGGGTTACTTCAAAGTTTAAAACAGAAAAAAGCAGCTCAGTAGACTAAAACAAAAGTGGTTAGGCAATTAGAGTGGTTTTAAATTGATGATGACAAAGAACTGGTTTTATGGGAGGCAGTACAAAACTCACTCCTGAAAAATAGATGGCTTTGGTTTGGGGAGCTTTTTTGGGGGGTGTTTGTTTGGGTTGTTAGGGGTTTTTTGGTTTTTGTTTGTTTGTTTTGTCAGGTGTCAGTTTTATTCTGTATGTCTTAAAAAATTCTATTGAAGAAAAAGGAAAGTATTATTCCTAGGAAAGTTTATAAAAGAATGCTGGTCTGGAGGATTTCTGTTTTTATTTTATTCTTCTTTGTGGTACTGTTTGACATACATTGCTAAATAATTTTTAAAGTATTTGTGTAGTTTTTTTTTTCTGTGTTTTTTATTAAGCCATTTGTTATTTTCTTTATTGCCTGCTGATAATAAAGGCTGAAAAAAACTTTTAGAGGTTCAAAATTAAATAGCATCATATAGATATATTGTTTTTCTAGTATTATGGAATATATTTTAAAAATAGACAGTCTAAAGGCAAAAAGGAAAAAAAAATCTAAATAGTCTACTCAATAAGTACTCATATTCTGTCTCTGGCACTGTAAGGATTTTAATACCTAGCTTGTTTCAGATTTTTTTTCATAATGTTACAGTAGAAATGCATTAAAGTGTGTTACTGTACCTTCTTTTTCTGAGACAAAAAATTCAGAACTCTGTTGACTTTAGCGGGAAAGCCTGAATTTAGAGAAGTAAACTAACATGGAAAATATCTTAAACATATCTGAAAAAATAGTCCTGATATTTTTAGAATGTTAATAATTTTTTCTCTGGTGGGACTTAGGAACAGTTCAGATTCACTTGATTACACTTAAACCAATCGTTTGGTGGTCCAAGCTGTTCAAAGGATTAAAACAGAAAAAGGATGAAGAATGGGGTACATGCAACCTGTGTGTAAATCCCTGGCCCAGGCCATCTCCTACATAAGTCATTTGCTACTGAACTTCTATTCCTCTCCTGTGTTCTGTTACCAGTTAAGTGTACACTCATTTGCATTGCAGAGTTGGAGATGGGATAAGCGAGGCAGAAATTAGTGTAGCAGCATCTCAGTTTTCGCCCACTTGTTGAAACCATAAATACAGTGAATCATCTTCATTATCAAAAAAAAAAAAAACAAACTAGTGCTTTTCTTTCTGTATTTTCTATCATTTCAGACACTCCAATTCCTATTTCCAACACAGACCTGAGTAACACTCATGATGGTGTGGATCAGATGGCAATACCGGGACTCATGTGTCTTTCTCAAAGAAATTTCTGAAAATATAGTGCATTTTTAGGACTTGAGAACTGGACTTTCTCAAGCTCTGGTCTATCTGTTGGAAGTGCCTTAAGGCCTAAGTCGGCCGTCTGTAACAATTAGTGATGCTTCTGACTGATTGATTATAATATCTGTGAGCTGCTCATATAGCTAAGCCCATGTTTAATCATCCTGCTGGTGGTACTTATCTGCCTCCCCACACTGTCCTTTTTGCATCTTCTCCATCTGTTAGGTCTCCAAGGGAGACCTTGTTGTGGTCTTTCAGTACCTGAAGGGAGCCTATGAGAAAGATGGTGAGAGACGATTTACAAGACCATAATGGCTCCAGAGAGGCTTAGATTAGATTAGATATTAGAAAAATCTTTATTGTGAAGATGGTGAGATACTGGAACAGATTGCCCAGTGGGGCTGTGGATGCCCCATCCCTGGAAGTGTTTAAAGCTGGGCTGGAGGGAGCTCTGAGGAGCCTGGTCTAGTGAGATGTTGGAACTAGATGATTTTTAAGGTCCCTTCCAACCCAGACCATTCTATGATAATATGCTTTTCTTATAAGTATATATATATATAATTTATTTTTCTAATGCTTTATATATTGAAGCTTTAACATACTGTAGAGTGGATGCACTTAAAATAGGATTAATTTAATTTAACTTTAGTTTGCTAGTGCACTTAAAATTAGACCCGTTTATAAAATTTTCCTTGTAAAGAGCATGTAAGAGCTCAGATCTGTCGCTTCTTTGGGGCAGAAAGGCCTGTACATTGTAGTGCACCCTGATGGCAGTGGGGGCTTGTCAGGCTTGTGCTTTAACCAAAATAAAATAATACATTTGGAAGAAAAATAAAACCGAAGAAAAGTGCCCCAAGATACCATTTGTGAGAGTTGGTATTAAGGACATTAATGGAAATAGTATTTAAGCAAGTTCCTTTCCTGAATCCTTGCTAAGAAAAAGCAAGCAAGATAATAAAGAGTTAGTAAAGATTATTTAATTTGAAAAATTTTGGAACTAAAATAAATCACAGTAAATTTCTGCCATATCTATTATCTTTGATTTGTTTAGACCATATACAAACAAATTGTAGTCTAAAAATGGTAGATAGGGTTTGTTTCAAAAGCATGCAAAGTATTTTATGTGACATTTCTATAGCAGGGATATTTGAGCTATGAAAAGGTATTTTAAGAAAAATGTCCTTAAGCCTTAAATTTGCTTTTTGCAAGCTAGAAAAGCATATGATTGTCAGAAGTGAATTTACAATATGTTAAATGTTTCATAAAGTACAGAAACTGTAACTGCAAATACTGCAAAACCTATTTCAACAGTCCTAATGCATACATTTTTGCACTGTAAACCTCACTAGTTTTGTATAAATCTATCTCATTAGTAGAATATGTGTATCTGAACATTCAAACAATTCATGAGAACAAGTGCTGTCAGACAAGACATGCTACATTGATTTTCTCTTCTAGTTGGCCTCATATGATGATTTTAATCTTCTTAAGCTCAGACTCACAACCACACCTCATTACACAGGGAGAGGAATAAGTATGGCTTTCCCAAGAAGCGGAACCCATTACATATATTTGCATTTCCTAGACCTTAGAATGGAACGAAGGTTTCATAACAAAACCAGAAGCCACAAATTGAGGATAAAATTTGTTTTGGAATCCACCTAAAAGATGTGGAGAGCAAATATATTGCTAATATGTGATGATAGATCCAAGGGTGACATGAAGTCACAAAAAGCAGTTACAGATAATCTTAAACCTTTACACTGCACTTATCACGGCATGTTGCAATTGTTTAGTAGAGTATGATGTGAGATAGGATTTCACATTTTTCTATTGGAATTATATATTTATTTTTAAAAGAAAGGTCAGATACTCTTGTCATCTAACAGTTGTCTTGCTGATTTTTAAACGATCAATCACAGTATCTTTTTTACCAGATGTGATGTGTTTTCTAATTTTTTTTGGTGGTCTTTCCTACTGGCTATTAACTTACCATATATGAATAGGTTTTGGATAGTTATCAGTCACTTATTCTGACAGTCCTGTATTTGAACTCACTTGTACCATAGTGACCTAGACAGAGACTGCAACAAGTACTGAATTAATAGTCATTTGAAACTGCCAGGTGGAGCTGGCAGGCCAAATATTCTCTTAGAATTAAAGTCTGAAATTTTTCTTTCAGTAATCAGAAATTTGGAAGACCAAGGAAAGGCCCATTGCTTGTTCTGCATGTAAATATGTCAAGGTTACAGCCAAACACTTCTAGGAGAATGTTCTAGATGGTAGGAGGCAAACCATAACACCTTTGTGTGTTCTTGCTCAGGATCTGAATTTCTCTATCTTAAGTTTTCTTCTGGCAATAATTCTATGGAAAATCTTGGCATAGACTCAAACAGACATAATATAATGTGAAAGTATTATAAATTTAGCAAGCAGATGAAAACAGAATTATAGGTTTTGTTCTGTGTTTTAAATTTTACAGAAACTTCTATGTATGGTTACCAGTAGTTAACCACACTGTAATTTTTATTTAATTCCAGACTATATGAAATTCACAGTAATTTAATGTTAAATTAATGATCACTTGCAGTTTTAGCCACCTGTTTTTCTGAACTACAGCAGGTGTCTGGATTTGAAGGGGTCATGGGTATATGATAAACATTTTGAATATTTTTTTAAGCTGTTAGGAGGTCCATACTTTCCTTTCAGATAAGCTAGATCAGTATGTCAAAGATTAGGAATGATGGAAAAGTTGGTACAACTGAAATTATAGGACACTCATAATGTAGTCTGCATTGAAAGAAAGGGAAAGAAGAAATAGGATGAATATTGTGGCTATATCTTTTTGTTGAAGAGAAAATTACTTTGCAAATTAAATTATGACCTTTCATTAAAATGTGTAACTTACCTTTTGTTCACAACTAACCTTACATGTCCTAGGCATTCCCACACCTGAGTCTGTTTTGAGGCTGCTTTCAGAGACTTTTAGGTGCTCTTTTAAGAATGAGCCCATGCTTATCAAAATTCCAGAGCAAAGCACTGCATACAGTGAGAGACTATCCAAAATTGAAAAGAATTATCTTCTATGTATCTGTTCTTCATTAAAATTTTCTGATGAGATGTCAGGCTTCAGGTGTACAGATGATGCTTATTTATCCTGTCATGAATAATAGAGGAACAAATAGAAGTGTGAGAATCACAGAGATGTTGAGGTTGGAAGGGACCTCTGGAGGTTTCTCTCCAGCAGGACCACCTAGAGCCTATTTCTCTGGCCCATATCCATATGACTTTTGAATACCCCCAAGGATGGAGACTGCACAATCTCCCTGAGCAACCCGTGTCAATGATTGGTCACCAGCGCAGTAAAAAAGTGTTCCTGATGTTTAGACAGAACCTCCTTTCATTTTGTGCTGTGTCTTGCCCTTCCCCTGGGCATCTCTGAGAAAGGCCTGGTGCTCTGCTCTTTACACCATCACTTCAAGAACTTGTACACATTGATGAGCCTTCTCTTCTTCAAGCTGCACAGCCCCAGCCCTCAGGCCTTTCCTTGTAGGACTGATGCTCCAGTCCCTTAATCATTGTAGCCCTTCACTAGACTCTCTCCATTATGTCCATGTCTCTTGTACTGGGAACATCAAAACTGGATCCAGCACTCCAGGTGTAGTCTCAGCAGTGCTGAATAGAGGAAAAGGATCACCTCTCTTGACCTGCTGGTAATATTTTCTTAATGCATCCCAAGATACCATTAGCCTTCCTTGTTGCAAAGACACATTACTTGTTCATGTTCAATTAGTGTACACCATCTGTCCAGCCCTCTCTGTTTCTGCAAAAGCTGAGGTTATAACTTCTGTAGAACTTGCAGTATGAAACTGATGCAAATTGAGAAAAAACAAAATTCTAAACCTGATGAAACTCTACCAGTTGAATTTAAATCGTGCATTAAATTGCAAATAGGAGTAGAAATTAGCTTTAACTCTTTTTTTAACTCTTATCCCTGTCTACCACCAGTCTTCTTTCACTGCCTCTGGTTCAGTCTTGGGAGATTTCTGCTGCTGCTTTTCCACTGAGAATCCACTGAAGGTTCCCCATTTCTTTGGAGATATGCTTCTTCCACAGATTTCCCCAAGGATGCATAGACTGCAAGCTGTGAGCTGTCAATGAAGGTAGTGCCTTATAGACAAGGTTTTCATGCATGAGAACATCTTGTAGTTTTTGTCCCAGGTCATGTAGAACAGGGCAATGAACCTCAGTCTTATACATACTGGATCCTTCTAGCTCTTGAAGCATCACAAAATAGAGCTGCAAGGTAATGTAGGAGACCAGTTTGTTCAAGAAAACTCAATTCTGACCCCAAAGGCTTCATTGTTATTATTTAGCAAATAATATTGGATAAACTTGTAACCTAAGAAAACTGTAATATTCACTTCCACAGAAACTTATTAAAAATGGAATTTATTCCCAGAATAATAATATAGTGGTTTGCTTTTCTCCAAGTAATTACAGGGTCAGAAATCTTGCAGTGAGACAGAATTAGAAATATCTAGGTCATTGCCAGTGAAAAGGTTCACTTCTCTTGCTAGTTTTGTGCCCACAATTGACTTCTAATATGTATTTCCCACTTACCTTCACAGAGTTTCATTTTTATTCATTTCGAATTCTCATTTTGATTTGCTGGGAACATGCTGAACTCTGTTCTCCACAGAGTCTGACATCTCTCCCACACTGGGACAATTTGCAAGATTTTCGTTACTGGATCACTGAAGTTATTAATAAGTAAAACTTTGTCCAAGACAGATCCCTGGGGCTCTCACTTGAAACATTCTCACTATCTCACACTGAGCTAACATCTGCTTTTCGTGTATATTTAGGCTGGGCAATTTCATTTAGATAAGAGTTTTATATGTAAGCTTCTAATATGAAGAGAAGGAGGGGGCAAAAGGGGGTGACTGCTAAATCCTGTCATCCTTCCCTTTCTTGTATCTGACCTTGCTTCCTCTCTGCAACAGGAAGCCCTCCCTCAGCTGGCTGTAGAGAGCCAAGATGCACCTTTTGAACCATGCAGGCTCTGTGTATATCCCTGTCTGCGGAGAGGAAGAGACAAGACAAGTGCATTGCAGAATGCAAAAATGTATTATTATGCTAAATATGATCATTAATGTTTCCTATGAATCTCAAGTTTTAGAACACAAAAGGTGTTGATAACTTCTAAACTCCACTGAGTCTTTTCCCTGGAGAGGAACAAATTAATTACATGGTCCTTTTTGATTTCAAGGGGCATGCTGGAAATAAGAGTGGCTGAAAGTGATTTTTACATTTTTTAATGTGCATTCTTGGACTTAATATAACTAAAGAAAACATTTGTAGCCATACATTTTGTCATATGTGGCCTGGGACAGGAAGGTTTTGTTCCTTGGGGAGGAGCAATGGGTAGTGTAAATAGCATGATGCCCACGATACTCAGGGAATCGATTAACTCTGCAGTAACTAATACTCACTGACTGCATTTCTCTCTCCTCGCTCTGGTACACAAATTCCACATTGAATTTCATCCAATTACATTAGTGCTCAGGCCAGCGAGCCTGAAATTCAGACCACAAGTTGTGGGGTAATTGCCCATGCAATGAGAAGAACAGCTTTGCAATTGTGCCCCATGCGAGCATCCACACTATGTGCAATGAGGTTCCTCCCCAGGCTGGCTGTTCTGGCTCCAGCTACACATTTCACTGTCACTTGACAGTGGTGGTATGATCCCAGTTCCTGAATGTGGCCCTCTATAATTAGTCCATTTTCTTGCTTATGCCTCCTCCAAGTTTGAACAAGCCTTTTTGTTCTCTTTTCAGTAGTCAAGTAGCCCTTGAATCTTTTTGGATCCTTTCTTCCCCTTGCCAGTCTTCACCAAGGCATCATATTCCCATTCATTGCTGAGCTACTGTTTATTCTTCTGGGAGGTTTGTTAGGTTGCATTAATACAGATTAAGATCTGCTCTGTCTCCACTTCTCCCAGTGCCAGCTCATTGCCTGCCAACTGTGAGGTCAAGAGATCTATGTTTTCTGTCAAACAGCAGCCACTGCTCTTATGAGCGCTGTAGCAATCTCCAGCTCACCAGTCTGTCATGCAGATAGAGCCACAGGGAGCATTCATTAAACATACTAAAGGATGTAGTAGGGGGTTTTAGCCACCCTATTTTATTCCTATAGACATTGCTGGGCTTGCTGGTGGTTTTTTGTCCTATCAGGACACTTTTATCTAAGTAAGATCAGGAAATGCTGCGGATCAGTTTGGCTGACAAAAGAATGGGAAGGGTCTGCAAAAGAGCTAGCTAGCCAGGAAATTAATTTACTTATTTTTTGCTTTTTTCCCCTAGAATAACTCCCGAAAATGCATCAGCTCTTCTGTTTTATAATATAATCAGCTTTATCATAGTTTAGTGACTGAAGAGTGATTCAGCTCTTTCAAGAAACAAGTCATTCAAAAGCAAGGATCTGACCAGTTGGACTGCAAAACAAATAACACCCCTCTGCAGTATATTTATGCATGTTCATAAGAAAAAACCCCAACCCTTCTACCTCCCAAAAAATCCTCCAAATACATTTCAGACTTTTCAGGAAATATTTGAAAGCTGTGGCAATTCTCTAATCCTTTCTAGCAATTTTTCACACCTTTCACAATTCACCTCTTGGACACAGCTGGCCCTTCTCTCTAATCTCATTTTTTTCCCAAGTCCAAAAGGCAGCTTATCATTAATGCTTTTTGAAGCAATAATGCTGCCTGATGCAAAATGGCAGAAAAGGCTAGCACACCAGGTGTGCTAGAGAGAGACCCTAAAGAGGTGGAAGAGAAAGCCTCTGGAGCCAGGCATGGTGAACTGTCCTTCTGGAGCAGATCTTGCAGGCAATATTGTGTGGTGGACACAGGGACACTTCTGTACACAAGGAGACAGGTCAACTTCTTCAGAGGGATGTCAAGGACACAGAAATGAGATCATCTGTCAGTCTGACAGTCTTCCCTTTGTACATTTTCTGTGTTGCAGGGGTTTCCTTTTCTTCTCTTGGACTGCATCTATTTCTTGAATGTATGAGATGAGCGCACTTCCACACTGGGTTGATTGACCATGAACCTGGCATTATGGACAAAATTTCTCTTTCCTAAATAATCCCAAAATATTTTTTTACAGTGCTTGTGTTTATTAATTTCCTAGTTATTCTGCAAACTTTATAGGCTAGGCTTGATTATTTTTGTGTTTGCAGTGACCTTCACTACTAGTAGAATTCCCTTCTCAGAAACTGTGACCAATGACTGTTGAAGGCAATAGCACTTCTGATCTGCTGGTCACATCTGTGCCTTTGCCAGTCAGCTTTCCAGGAAAACAGCAATGGAATAAACATTTAATGAGGATCTCATGAGTTTAGGGCAATGTCACAGGTGCAGGTAGAAAGCAGATGACAAAGAGCAATTGAGAAGTTTAGTTTTCATTTTATGGAAGGGGTTTCATAACCTGAGGAAGTGGGGGTCACATTTAATGCCTCAAGAGATCTCTTCTAGCTGTACCTTGCTAAAGGAAGGAGCTACTCATTCAAATAAGCTCAGAGAATAGGGTCCTCCTGTCCTCTACAAAATTGTCATCTTATTATTCTCTGTCAGTAATGGCAGAGGGAAAAAAAAGCACAAGTAATTTCCTAAGGGCAATGTAAGGCAAAAAGGCACAATTAATCTACCCACATGTGTAAGTTGGTCTTAGTTCAAGAGAAAGAATTAATAAAATGCTGAACTTCAGAGAACATTGCTGTACTTTTCTGAGTTTTATGGAAACTCTTGTCTGAATTTGGCAAAAGAAAGTGTTTAAGGGTATAATTTGTGGCACGATCATTTCTCATCTCAGCTCACCTTGTGATTTTAGTAACATGAAACAAATGAGTGTGATCACAGCAGTAGTTTTCATAGACTCCTGATATCATACTATAATGCTTTTGAATTTCAGAAAACTTCTTTCTTTTCACACATCTGGAAGACCTACAGATTTAGCCATCAGGACTTGGCCAACTCACAACACCCTTTTCACTTGTCTGCCACTCCTCTGTGTTTTGTCAGTCTAAAGAGATCTATTAAATCTGAGTGTTGTCTGAAAATCTTTTCCTGTGGTGAAAAAGAAATAACTTTTTGGGTAGAACAGCAAAGTTTTAGCAATTTTACAAGTACCTGGGGTTTATTTCCAACAGTCTGTTAGTACTCAAGTATGTTAGACTTGGTGAGAAGTATGGAAGAGGAGTGCCAGCTATATGCAACTCAGATCAGGGAACAATTTAATGGGTTTGAGCCATATATTGTGTTACAAAGCACCATATCTGGATTGCACACCTAATCTGAAAGGATGTACACTTGAAAACAATTTCAAATTTGGCGTAAATTTTAAGAATTTTTATTTAACCTGCATAATTGCATGTTGTGTGTGTGGAAGAAAAACCTGAAAAATGCCAAAACAACAAGGCATGCCAGATTCCGAGACAATGTAAATTGGAAGAGATATTCTGAAACCAATGAAACTGTGTGAATTTTGACCTTGTATCTCTAAGGCTGGAGGTGGAAATGTGAGCTTGAATATGAGACTGTTATATGCTCAATGCATCTCTGCTTTTGGTATTGCAATAAATATAATTTTCACTTGGAATGTGTAGGATAATTCAAATATCTTTTTTGTAAATTGGTTGTAGAACAAACTATATTATCCTTATTAATCTTTATTTTATTTTTGTTTCAGGTTAGGTTTCCCCATGATGATTGTGTCCTGTACCATTGGGATGTGCTACCTTCTTGTTGCTCATGTAGTAGTAGGTTGGAACTCATAATAATTTATACTTTCAAGACTCAGATAAGCTTTCTCTTTTATTTAGTTTATATCAGAGTGCTAAGAACACATATGAAAGGAAAAAGATGTGCAACACCCCAATACATGGTATCAATCAAAATGATTGTCGGCATAAACATCAGATATGGTCGTTCTTGACTGCTTGTTTTATGAAGAATATGCAGAACTAGACAATCAAAATCGAAAAAATCCATACACTTCATTATGAATGCAATTAGTGTGCAGATAAAACGGAACCGTCTCAAGGGAATATGCTGTGCCTGAAAGTTTGTATTGACACAATCTGAGCATAGTCACAGATGAAAAACTCATTCACAATAGCAGATGTTCAGTAATTTCTTTTTAGGGCTTAATTTTTCTTTGTCAATATATTTAGCTATTTGTATGAAAGTAACTAATATTCAAGTTGTAATAATTGACAGTTAAGCAGGAACTCTGTACACTATGAAGGATGTATCATTATCTACATTAAAAATAAACACATGTCCTGAAAATGTGTTGTGGAAGGAATTATTATTTTGGAAGCAGGATTGCATTACCTGGAAGTTTGTTTTTCATTTTAAATCTCCTAAACAGTGTTGGGCTACCTCTATTTTTCTTTCTTAAAATAAACTAATGCCAATCTTTTTACAAAAGGATGAACATAAATAGTGATAAAGCATGAGATAGACATCTTACATTTAATCATTAATTCACTTCTGTGAAGGAGTACTCTAAATATTTTAATAGTTTAATATACTATATGGAAGAATACTATATGGAGCTCATACTTTGGCTTTGATTTCCTTATCTCTGGTGATAGTGTTTTTTATATATTGTTTTATATAATTGGCTGACACAACAGGTCAAATTGTCATTATGAGTATTAAGTCCTGTGAGGTATTCAAGAGCTCAATTCCTGTCTTCCAAAACCCTGGTGGGTTTGGCCTGAACTAATGGTGGGTTGAGTCAGAAAAACTGGCAACCTGATGAGTGCAACCTAAGTGGACAAGGCTGAATTACAGCAAGCCAGTAGAGATGATCAAATGTGGCTTTTCCTTCTGCTCAGTTCTTGGGATTACCAGGTAAGTGAAAAAGAAGCAGTATCTCCCCCACCAAAGTGAGGAGAGGTGAGATTAATCATTCATCCCGCTTTACTCATACATGGGTTGTGTCCTGCACTGGGATTTGTTCTAAGTGTGCAATGGAAAAGAGGCACACACCCACTCTAGCAAGGGCTGCCACCCCTCCTAGTGGGTTCAGTGATAGCAGAGAAAGTGTTTGGAGCCACAGGGGGAAAGCTGTCTCCACTGATCCCAGACCTCTCACCAAGTCTTCCATCCCCCTGGATCACTGAAACCTCCTGGGATGGAGCTGACATCACAGGATTTTGCAGCACTGTTAGAAACCTCAAGGCTCTCCTAACAGTGATCATCTGCAGAACAGATTCTCTCCCAGAACCAGCATAACTTGTGTTCCCTTTTATAGATATAAAAAAAACCGAAACAAAAACCCCCACAAAACCAATAAAAAAACCCCCACCAAACTCCTGTCTGTGATAAATCTGGACCAAACCAAACCAAACCAAACCAAACCAAACCAAACCAAACCAAACCAAACCAAACCAAAGAATAAACAATGACCCTGAAAGACACTCCTTCAGACAGATTTTCTGCGATTGAATTTGGCCTATCTCACTCTCAGTGTCAAGAAGTGTTTACTGTGTAATAACTGGAATTCTGTTTCAATTAAACAAACATTTATTTTAATCAGCTTAACATTGATCTATGATTAAAAATAGTCACAGGGTATTTTACAGCCCCCAGCATTTCTCACAATGGAGGAATATTGGTGCAATCATTGATTGCATAAGAACTGTTCTATGAAGCTGTGGAAAATGCAAAATCGGCCTCTGCTAAAACAGTATATTTTAAACCTTTTTTCCCCCTTTCATGTTCCATTAAAACACCGTTTGCATGTAGGAGTAAAAAAATGAGACAATGGTCACACAAAACAGTATGCTAATTGTTTTTAATTGTGCTTTGTAAGGAATAAAATAATTAGCCAAAACCATATCCTGCTTCTCAACCCTTGAAACTTTCCTGCAAATTCTGACCAAATTGTGCTAATAATGCTATCACACTAGCTGGCACAAAAATGCATGTTTGCATTTACAGTATGCTGGAAGGAGGAAAACAGAAATACAGCAAGTGATATCCACTTATTCTTGTCAGCAAATACTTCCTAACACTTTGGAGCAAGAGAGATCTGCTGGCTTCAGAAGTGCTACATCAACAGGACTCAAATGGGATTTTCTCTCTGCTACGTTACTTGTCCTGTCAAAAGAAGACAAGTAATGCACAGGGAGTACAAAATCATGTTGATAACACCTTTAGGCAACTAAACTTGAGTTTATTCTGCTTAAAGGAATTTTTTAAATGACATATTGTTTTGCTGAGGATTTTCCTAATATAAACTGACTTTCCTTCCTTCAACAATCTTTTTTTCTTACTGTGCCAAGAGCTCAGTAAGACCTTAAATGAAAGCAAATTGTAAAAAGAAAATAAAATTGTTTGTTTAAGCAAAGCTTTATGTGAGTGTAATGAAAATTGCCCAGGTGCTTCAGGTAATTTCAAGGTAATACACTTTTCAAGGAAGTGCACTTTTCATTGTCTTCCATTATAGTACCAATGTAATCTGCTCATCAAAAGGGCACAAATATAGTGGGTACATCCTTGACAAAACTAGTGAGCAGGATTCCATAAAAATGGATTGGATCTGAAGAGTGGGTGGATGTTATTTTTCCCACGAAATTCTCTCTAAATAACTAAATAAAATACTAGTTAATTAATATATAACGTAGAAGTGTATTATCCTTAGTACGCTTGTGGCTGATCCCAGCGGATTCTTTCCTCATTTTCATAGACATCCCATTAGGCTATTTGGTAATGTTTGTTTTAAGAAATATAGTAAATATAAACACATGATTCTCTGAGCTTTTGCCCTTTCTGAGCTGTGTAAATACAGTAAGACAGCAACATGTGAATTACAGCACCACCATGCAATGTGAGCCATGCCGAGTAAAAGAAAACATCACCAGCAGATAAGCAAGGAAAAAATCAGGGATATACTAGAGCTTCACCAAATAGTCATCTATCTATCAAAGAATAACCCTGAGAGTGGCCAAAGGTCTGCTCAGCCCAGCATCTGCCCCTGGCAGTTTGGCTTAGCAGCTGCCTCTTTCAAAAAGTAGAGCAAACATAAAATTGCATTCTCTGTGACCCAAAGATTCTCGAGTGAGAGACAGCCACGATTATTGCATTACAGCTGATGTATTGTCCTTCTGCAACCTTATCCAGCTCCTTGCTGAACCTCTGTGAATTCAACTGTCTCAAGGAGTTTCAGAGATAAACTATACAGCGTGGGAAAATTACTCCAGATGTTTGCTTTGTACCTGTCATTTTCTAATTTATTTTTATGACACTTCTCTCCCAATACCTTTCCCAAATCTTTTGGTTGGGAAGGGGTAATGTATATCCATCTTTTTGTCTCAATCATGATTCTAAAGTTCTATTTTCAGTCTGGATATCATAGTCTGTTTGGTCAATTGCTATAAGGAAATGCTCTCATATCTTTGCTCATCCTCTTTCCCTCTTTCCAAAGTTTCACTGTGGCCGTTTTGAGTTGAAAAGGTGAGAAGTATCAAAGATAACCAAGACACCATGGATTTACAGCCTTCTTATTTCTTCTGAGTTTCCATTTAATTCCTAATAATTAATAAGATCACTTCTTGGACTGTATTGACTGAGGAGTAGATTTTTATAGAAGAACATCTTACAATAACAAGCAGCATTTCCTGAGTCATAATTATTAGCTCACATCGTTTAGCATGTCAGTTAAGGTCAATTTTGCTCCTCTATCTACATTACTTTACAACTGTCCACAGTGAATATCATAGAACAATTTTTCCCAGTTGTTTGTTCTTGCTAGAGTTTTTTTGTAATTCTTTACTAATAATTATATTCTTCTGAATAACCTTTAGACTTCCACATTTAACCTTTTACTTCAAACTCTAGACCATTTTAAAATATGTTGACCATTGCAGAGCCAACCTGATTTCCTCTAGAGCTTCATGGAAGGGTCATACCCCTTATATACTGTGGTAGTTTAATATTTTTAAGAGCTGCTGGACTGGATATACTTAATTGCTATAGTAACTACAGGTCAAATCAAAATTAGTTTAAAAACTGGAATTTTTTTTCCTCTATGGCACAGTGAGTTTATGAGCACCTTGCTAGCAAGATGCTATTAAAATATGATACAAAAAATATTTCTCAATTTTATTAGAATAATAGAACTGAACTGTAGAATTTAGAAACAGCCAGCTGTCTTGAGAGAGATATTATGATTTATTCTTTGAGGAATAAGCCAAGTGCAGATCACAGCTATAAAAGGAAACCTGCCTAATTGCATGGATTGTTTCACAACTACTCATAAAAACTTGTTTTAGAACATGCTAAAGCTTCTGGTACCAAGTTTTCATTAACACTAAATCTGGTCCTAGAAAGCAATTCTGGTTTTCTTAAAAATGTTGAAATAAAGTGTATTATTTCTAAGACACCAAATTTAAAAGGTATGGTAAGAAATTAAAACTGCTTGACCATCCAGGAAGGGAAAGGTCTCATCTAAAAAGACAAATATTATTTACAAAGTATTTACAAAAATTGTCTTCATTGTCTTCAACTGGCACTGCAGACTTCCTCCAGTGACTCAGCATGATTTTAGATTTAGTATATGGGAGCAGATCCAGGAATAAAAGGCTTCTATTTCCTGCTGTGTTGCTGGCTTTCTGTGCAACTTTTTATAGTCAATGGATTTGTTCACATATTTGTTTCCTGAACATATCCCAATTTCTGAAGTGCTTACTAAAGGTACTTTTTCTATATGGATGTTTTGGGTTCTGCAAAAGAAATAAATATAATTGAAAACATAGCAAAATATGCAGTTATATGCAAACATGACCTATTGTTTTAGATACTAATAAAAATGTGGAAACATCAGTGTAACAGCTATCAGATGGTTTTTCCTTACTTTTACCCACATAAGAGAATTCATAGGTTCCAAACAGCAGAAAATCAGTGGCATCTGAAATAGACAGAAAATAAATATGGTAAGCATAAGCCTCTGTGTTTGTTCCAAAGGGATGCCAGGAAAATTGTTTGGAACAGAATCAAAAAGAATAATGAAATAGCTGAAGCATTAAATTAATATTTTTGAAGTGAATTTATGATAGGAAATCCTAGCAATTCAGAATAAGTGTTAACCAGCTTCAGCATGTGAAAATCTGAGTGATTTATTAAGAACAACTGAAAATCATCAACTGTTGGTGATTTATTGAGAGGAGGATTAAAATCTTCATCCATAGATGTTCTAAAGGGAGAGGATGAGAGAAACCTTTCTTCACACATTTCTTATTAGGGGGAATATTATAGGATTAGCAACATCCTGGAGTTACTCAAAATAATAAAAAGCAAAAGGAGTTGTGCAGTATGTTTAAAGTTGACCACATACTGTTATTTTCTCTTTTCAGGTTGCTGTTGCAACTTTGATAGGCAGCAGTGATTCATTAGCAGTAGTTTCAGTTAGTGCTTTGCCTAATGAATCGGTAATGGGAAAAAAGCCCTCTCAAGATGTGGTCTTGGTCATCATTACTATTATCCTGGCTGGAGTAAAAGACTTGCTGTTATTTTTAAGAAAATCAACACATTCTGGTTTGTCCATGGTGTATGAGCTGCTTAACTGTACCAGGTAATAGGAGTAAGGTTACTGCAGAGTGCTACAAGAGACATAATACAGTAGGCAGCTACAGATTTTTCTTTTTTTCCTACTTCCTTTCATGCCTCCTTCTTTCCTCTTGCATTTATTGTCCACCAGATTTTTTTTCATACATATCTGCTGTTTTAAACCTTATTCCTTGTTCATTCACACTCTGTTTGTCAAACAGAACCTTACTTGTTTTTCCTGCCCCATTTTTCTCTGGATGGTCACTGTCTACTTACGCTTAATAAAGTTTATGGAGGAGAGAAAACCCCTCTTGCTTACAAACAATTTAAAGGAAAATAGAAAAAATGTTTATTTCCTAATGTCTATGATGTGCATAGTCTCCTACTTAATATATCCACCCATTGTACTTTCCACCCTGTAACTACTTTGTGTTTCAAAAATTGGTCATGAAGTAAATTGAAGTAAAAAGCCACAGCAAGTCTGACAGTGCTGGGGTCAGGATGGTTCAGGATATTTTGTTTTTCTTTATCTTTCCTGAATTCACTTTTGAACTCATATGGCTACAGATTATAGCCAGTGAATTCATTTATTAAGCTCCCAGAGTGCCTAGGAAAAGGAGACCTTGTACTATGGAGTACACATATATATTTTGAGGTTTTATAAATAAGGAGCAACTTACCAGCTAGATAGAAATATATCAAACTTAGTGCTGCTAATTTGATTATAATACAGAAATTATTCAATTTTGATCTAGATTTTTAATGGTGGTTGAAGCTGTGAGCAATGAAATCTAATTCATACATTCTCTGCCTCAAAGGGATGTGCATTTCCATAGGCAAAGATCAGCCTGTGAACTCAGGAAACACATGCCTGTTTATTTTTAAGATCTGGTTGGAAAAACAACTTGGGGAATTCATGTGGAAAAATACTCTGAATTCTGAGAAAAATGTTTGTTTGTAGATTCATCAGGTCTGGCCCCAAACAATGTGACCTGACTGGCAATAATTTATGAGAGGAAATTTTTCTGTCTTGACTTTGTGAAAATGGGAAGAAGTATTAATGTCAGGCTGAAGAAGGATCTGAATAATTTATGCAGAGTATTTGTACCATACCAGCTGAAGTTAGTGAAGAGTCCAAATGTAATTTGCTTGAGCTCAAGCACCTCAGTTAACTACTACATATGATGTAAGGAATGCACATGCACAATGACTGCAAGCAAAATCTTGTCAGGATACATTCCAGATAATAAATATTGTCATCACAGGCACAGTTTTCAGTTGCCAGTAAATAAGGCCTCTTGACAGTTCAAGATATTTTTCAAGAACAAGATTAAGGGAAGATGAATATTAAACACATAATCGCACAATCCTTTCTCTTGCAATAAAATACTTCCTGTGTTCTTATTTCCACTGTCAGACTGGAAAAATAAGTAGGAGGTTAGGTTTTCTCCAAAGCAGGTTAGAGCTGGAAGTTTTTTCCTAGATAACTAGGCCAAATTAATGTAAATATTCTATATTTACAGAAAATTGAAATTTTTTTAATAAACACCTTTAGATAGCAACAAAATCCAGAGAACATCTGCTATATATACTGTGTATAAACAGATTGGAGATTTTTAAATATTTAAATGTGTAAATATTTACATTTTAGATTTCACATTTGTTGTAAGAGATTTTGAAACCTTTACAGTAAATTTTCCCTGATATAATTAAATTTTGCATAGATTTTCCAAATTAGGAAAATTTGTTTTGTTTTGTTGCCCACGTAAAATATCTGGCATCTCTGCACAGGAAAAAAATTAAGAATTAACCCATCAACAAATTTTTCTGTTGATGAGATAGATATATGTAAACAATGTCTATACTTGCTGCATGCACAAACATTGAAAAAGTTTGCAGGGCAAGCACTCAGGAGAGGGAGTTACACAACCAAGCTTAGGTTTGTTCTTTTGTGTTTTATAGATAAAACAAAGCCCTGTGCACCATCTTTGTGATAAATTGCTGCATTTATTCTCTTTGTGCACTGTTGCCTGCAGAAATCCTCCTTAGATTTCAAAAGTCTATGTTTTAACGATTAGTAAAGATATCACAGAAAACTGAACCTCATACAAAGCTCAATTAGGTTAGTGTGAAACATCTCCTCCCAACCAGATGTATTAAGCGTATGCTCTTCAGAGAAAGTCCTTATTTGGGAAAGCATTTTTATATAAAAGTTTTTAAATGATATTTTGTTTCTAAAAAGACATCTGTCTTCCTGAATGGTGAACAGTTGCTTAACTGTTTTCCTTAACTGGGACTTAGATTGAATATTTAAGATTATTTACCTTGGTTCTATCATTGTAACCTTCACTTGGAGCAAGGGAATGGGTTTGTCCCTGAAAAAGTGCTGAACTACGAAATGTTTGTCTAATTGCCCTGTTTGTACATGCAAATCCAAACTTGGAGGTTCACAAAATCATGTGTCTCCAAAGGGCAAGTGTTTAATAATGTAAACTTATCTTTACTGAGAAGTGGGAAGAACATCCATATTTATTCATGGAACAGCCTTCCTAAAATCTTTAGAAATGCATGGGATTAGTGGCAGTGAGTTCAGTGAGGGAGCCAAGTTTCAGGGTGTCTGAGAAAGCTAGACTTCTCAAAAAAAATGCAGCTGAGGATAACAGGTTATGGGATGAAAACAATATTCTTATTTGTTATTAGGTTTTTCATTGAAGTCCTCATTTTGTAAACAGGCTGTCAACAACACTTTTTATATATTCACATTGTGCTTTGGCTTATTATTCTTAGTAAAACTGATGCCAGTCTGCATTATGTTTGATTGTGGAATGCTAAACACATCTCAGTGATAGAACATAAAGGGATTTATAGCTTTCTCCTCTATAAGGCTAAGCAAAGCATTTTGTGTACCATAAATACACGTTTAGCTCTTCAATATGCTCAAAAGTCTCATAATGGCAGGAGGTAAGCAGCACTGAAAATGCTGCATCTCATATTACAATTCAGAGGATGATAGAGGAAAGGGATGGCAAGACATTTTATGCAGCAGATGAGAAATGAGAGTTTGCAATCTCCATGCCATTAAACAGAGCAGTTAGAGTCAGATCTGCTCTTTTTTCTACATTTCTTGTTATTTGGTGCCTGGCAGCTGGGTGTGAGCTTTTCACTTCCGCTGCTGTTATCATCATTATGTCTCAGGGAGGTGAATTAATCAGAGCTGCTTCAAGCAGCACAGAAGTGATATTTACTTTTGTAACTGAAGGATGACAAAGCTCAAGGAAAGAAATGAAAGGAGAGGGAATTTCTTCAGCTTTGCTTGTGAACCAAACTTACCCCTGAGGATGGAGCCATTGGTTCTGACATGAGACACGTCTGCACTTGCATTTTGATGGTTCCTCCTCACAGAAGACCTGCTTTAGGACTGCACAATAAATTTTCCTGGGGTGAAATGGAGCAAGAAGTAGGACTTTGTCGTTGGTGGGCTGTTCAAGAACCGATTCTGACTGGTAGTGTGAAAACAACACCTCCCTTAAACCATCCTGTGGGTCACGGATCTCAGCGGCTTCTTAGTGCAGCTTCATTTCACAGTGAGTTGTTCTGTTTTGCTGGAACTTTATGGTTAGTCATTGCCTTTAATGACAACTGAGAACATCTGCTTGGGGCAACCAAGGAGGCCATTGCAGGACCAGAGAACACAAAAAGCTCCCTGGAGAGGACAGATGCAAGGGAAGCACCAATCAACTCCTGGTTGCACAACTGTCTTTGCTTCCTGGAAAGAAATGATTGGCATCATTTTGCCTGCTGGAAGGACCTGTTCTTTGTTGTTGGTGTAGTCATAGAGGCTGGTGGGAGTGGGATGAGGCCTCATGGCTGTAAGCAACTGTCAGCAATATTGTCTTGTAAGGCAATTTCTCTTGTGTTGCAACTGATATGGAAAGGAAAGGGTAGCTGAACACAACCAGAAATCCTGCAGGGTACTTACAGTTGTTTATGTCCTTGCAAACTCTGTTAGGTGAGGTTTAATACTGATTTTGTGAAAGTATAGGTGGTTGTGCAAAGATTTCTCTTGTTACCCATTAAATCTTGTACATAATTGTCTCGGTTTCTGTGCATGCATGTAGGAAAGGGTCAATGTAAATAGCAAATAAAACCAAGGAGGTGTGAAGGAGAAAGAGTGATATAAGGACGGTCCATAGCCCATGCCCGTGCCAAGTCTGGAAATAAGTCTAGCAAGTGTAATATGCACCAATGTGTATGAGCTGGGTGAATAGTTTTTAGGTAGAACTTTCCCTGCAGAGAATTAAGTGCAATCCCAACCTCATTGACATTCTCGTTTGAAGAGATATTATGGTTACTTTTGATTCTAATTCTAACTCTTCTCATCAAACTAGAATGTTTTCTTGTTCAGAGTTTTTAGATGAAACCCTGAAGTGGTTAAAAATTTTTGCTAACTGCTCTTTTTCTCTCCATGTAGCAAGATTTTTTGATTTGTCTTATCTATTTCTGAGGAGGAGAAACCATCCCAAGTCTTCCAGCAGCTCTCTCGTGTACAGAATACATAGGCACCTCTTTAATGTCTCCTAAATAAATGATCCTGTAGCTTCAGAAGTGTTGTAGATTTGTGCAAATGTTAAATGAAACTATACTCGGAAATCTAAAACATGAACAGAAATTGAAATTTAGTTCCTTTTCTAGAAACTGAGGAGCTCTTTTGATGGAATGTGCAAGCCAATATAGTAACATGAAAGGACTGATGGCATATACATCGACAGACAACTCACAAGAGAGGTTAGAGAAAGTTGATACATAAAGGTCTGCTTAGAGGTTACCTTTGTCACCCTTAGTGATGACACTTCTGTGACCCAGAATGCAGAGAGATCATCCAGTATTTTCTTCCCAGAGAAACCCTGGCTAGCAAATCTATTGTGCCTCTGTTATAACGCCCATGTTTTTGAGGAAAAGGAAATGAGATGTAGCTCTCCTTCTATTCACATCTCTGAGAAAACAGCTGGTTAGGAAGCTGATGGAGGCAAAAATCTGTCTTTCCATCAGTATCTTTTCCCTAATAATTAATAGTTTCCTTGCTACTCCATCGACATACACTCGGCTCCACTATTAATGAGCTTAACTTCACTGATTTTACTTTGTTGTGGAAATTTCTGTAATATAGAGACCTCTCTGTATCTGCTGGACTGGGTTCATTAATACATAATATGGGGAAGTGTAGCCCTGTCACCTTTAAGACTGACTTATTGAGGATCTTGGTCCAGATTCTTGGCTCAAGAGAGGCTTTTGTGACAATGCACCTGCTCACACTAGAAATAAAACTGATGCTCTCTATCCACTTAATATGAAAGAGGATAAAATAACTACAACAGCTCTAACTCAGCTTTGTGCTGGTTTGTTAAATGTGATAAATTGATATAAAAATCCCTTTTAGATGCGAATACACAGTAGAAGAAAACCAATTAATTAGAACTTGGATTAACTGAGCATCAGTGTTTATTGTGGAAGTGGTCCCTGCTGCTATATAGAAAGCCTCAGTCCTCAAGAGTCTGTGACTAAAGGACACCAGACTGAATCACTTAAGTAGTCGTGCTGTCAGTAAACATTAATGGAGTTTGCTTTTGCATACTAATAATAGACACTTTGGTCTCTATCATGTGAATCTTTATTATCCTCTGTCTAAGAAAACAATTCAGCTACAAAAATATAAGTAGTAAGAAGGGATGAGCATAACATTTACTGCTGTCCATCTGTGCATGAATTATCTGAATTATGGGATCTACCAAGATGTCCTTGGCATGCAGCACTAGTTCAGTCAGCTGATATCCACAGTGCCTCAAATACAGTGTAATTGCCATGAAACTCAAGAGAAAGGAGGATTACAGTAATTTCACGATTATAAGCCGCACCATTTTGACTAAAATTTTGGTCTGAACCTGGAAGTGCAGTTTATACTCCGGAGCAGCCAATATATGGACGGAGTTCAGAAATTTGCCAACCCAGAAGAGCGAGCCACGGGCCGAGCCGAGCCAGAGCCTGTCCGGCCACAGCGGCGGTGGGGCAGCGCCGAGCCAAGTCTGCCTGGCCCCGAGGTGAGCCAGTAAACCCTGCAATCCCACAATTCTGTTACTGATTGGCAACTTTGTGAAAGTTGCACATGGATCCTCCATGTGAACGAAAGTGAAGCTTATAATCCGGTGCGGCTTGTAATAGTGAAATTACTGTACTTTGTGCAGCAAGTTCTCTTTGATGTGATTCATAACTGCACTTGAAAGTTGTTCCAAATATGCAAGTACCAGGTTACCTCCCCAGAGCCCAGCGCTGGCTGTGGCGCTTCCCTGTACGGTGTGTGGTCAGGTGTTTCTGCCATCTGCTTTGGACCTGAGCTTATGTGCAGTGAAGAGAACTGCAGCTAGAAGCCCAAAGCTTTAAGTCTTCCTTCAGAACTGTAACTGTGTGTGTGAGGAGGAAATGAAATTGCCTAAACTGACAATAATTTCTGCAGAGGAAAACATATCCTTTTATCAGAAAGCGTGCAGTGTAAGTCTGTATCTGATGTGTCTTGGCATGAGAGGATACATGCAGGGACTGGAAACTTTTGTTTGAAAGCTGAATTTATTGTTTGATTGTAGAAGTGAAACCTTTCTGCAATACAACTTAAGGCTCCATTAATAAGCTTTGCTGAGGCTACTGCTGCATTTCCTTATCTCTTTCTTTTCCAACCTGACTGTTGTTTTGCTTTTGTGGCTATTAGCTGTATTCCTGCCCTGCAGATTTTCCATTTATTTTATGAATACGGTCTACTTATATCAACACATTAAGATCTACAATGCTTGTGCAGCAGCAGGGGTTTCATAAGCCAGGAAAAGTTGGTAAAGGAAGCACAGATAATCCCACTTTGGTGTTTCTTGCCTTTTCTTTGGAAACATTTGTGTGCAGCGTTTGACATCAGAGTACAAATCTTTTAAAAGTTTTTACTAATTTGTTCTAAAGAGGCATTCCTGAATTCACAGTATTAAATTAATAGTGTAGGATGCATTACAGTGATATAGCATTTGTGTACAAACATTCAGCAGCTATGATGAAAATTAATTCCAGAATGAGATTAATCTACATATTCATCTTCTTCAGTTATGTTCAAAATGGAAAGCAAGAACACTTGAGAAGCAAAGTTAGATTAACTAGCATTGTATGAATATTCTGGGCTTGATTAACTGTTTTAAAGACTACTGTTTTTCAACTGAAAAGAATCACCACAGCATTGTTCCTCTTATCTTGTACTTTATAACAATGGTTGGCTTTCATGTGTCTCCCTGCAGCCTGGGTTTTAAATTTGTATCTTATTCTCTCATGACAGCATTTGTCTTTCTTGCCTCATTGGTTCCAGATAATTATTTATATCAATTTTACTTTCAGATTTTTGTAGTCTTGACAGCTTTGCCTACAGGGATATTTTCCTGGCTTACCATACAGTTTCATAATCACCTGTCTGTTCTCTTGAAATAAGGTTCTTTAATAATTCTCCTGTATTGACAGCAAGAGGTAACTCATCGTACTACTCTTCTATAGACCACATTTCAGGGTGCTGCCAGTCTTGAGCCCCTTACATGTCAGAATTTGAGGCATTTTTACTCTCCTGCCCCTGTGGTGGAGCACAAACTCTTTTAGGCACCGTGACATCGAAGTTTTGGCACCACAGTTTTTATTTAAATTCTGTTTCAGGAAAGAAATAATTTGATTATTCACGGAAATGTTTCTATTACCACTTAAATGCTGCCATTGCTACTGCAAGAGCTACAGCTCTGATCACTTCTAGTGCCTCAGTGACAAACAGAGCACTGAGATCCCTGTTATTCTCAGTCTACACTGTAAAGAACATTTGACCAGAAAACAGATGTCCACCTATTGTTTGCACAATGGATTCTAACAAGTCAAAATAATCTCTCTGGGAATTTTCTAACCAGGTTGGAAAATGCCTTAGGAGTTTCCAGACCTACAGACCTAGCAAGAATCCAGCACATGAGGACAGAGATAACATTTTCAACAAGTTAATTCTACCCCTACCTCAAACACTTAAAGCATTTAACTTGGAAAAAAAAAAGTAAGTCGTAGCTTTATTTTGCTTTCTCTTCCAAGACAATGGCAAAATTATATATTGTCTTTTTTTTTTCTAACTCTTTCATACAGCTCCACATAACATTGACTGAAACAGTCATTTAAAGCCCACTGATTTGTAGCATAGTTTTGTAGAAATGACATAAACAAGAACAAAGTGATGAGTACACGTAGATGTTTTTTATGAGATAAATGATTCAGAGTAAATGTGACAATTTAATTCTCTAAGATATTCCAAAATGTCCTTTTCTCTTTTTCCTTTGTTCTTTAGATTTGTTTTTTTTNCTTTTTTTTTTTTTTTTTTTGGAATGAGACTTGATCTTGGCAAACTGAGTTTGCAGTTGCTGGCAGAGAAAGGAGTCATGGATGGTGCTGGAACCAGAATCAATCACCAACAAAAATTGCAATTTCCACATGTCCCAGTTGCTGTTCAAGGGCAGAGAAGTCATACCTGTGGGAGACTGCTAGTTGCTCTTTATCCTCCACTTGCTGAGACAGCCAGTGGGAAAATACTTTAGACATGTTTGTTTTATAAAGGTGGTAAATCCTTGACTCTATTAAAAAGAATGGAAGTTTTCCCACCATATTTTGAAGTCCACAGATCTGTTTACTCTTCATTTCTGTGTCAGTACTGTCTGGCTTCCCTCTCCCCAAGGCTTCTCTTTTAATAAGATGGTTCTGGAATCTCCCAGGACTGTCAGTCTTGGGGGCTCACACTCCTGCCCTCTGTATGTAGTGGGTTCTCTCATCATTCCCGTCTCCCTTGGAGATGGGAAAGCTCCCTAATATCCTGCCTTACTTTACTCCTAGAGGCATCTGTGTGCCCCAGGGGATGCTTTGTACCCTCTGAGAGCTCAGATGAGAGAAGAGACATTTCAAAGTGGGAATATTCAAGTGGCTGGGCTGGTACTATGACACTGTGCTGGTAAGTAAAAATCTGCAGACATCTTGTCCAAAAATCGTGTATGTATACATAAATATATATGGATACATGTAAAAAGTATACATAAATATATATGTAAAATAGCTTTTATAACCTTTTCCATATGGAAGCCCTCCCTGCCCCCATGTTATGCCCTGGCTGCTGATAGCAAGGAATTCATTTGCAGTTTGCATCAAACAGCTACCAAGTATATCTCTGTTGTGATGTCCATACACTTGGATGTGTATGGACAATGACTGCAAGGAGTGGATTAGTATTGCTACAATTTTGTTGTTTGTGTCCCTACATTCTTGCAGGTTTTTTTTTAAGGCCTGAAGTATATGTTTCACAATCCCATTTACTCCCATTAGCACACAGACCTACTCTGTTTCAAATTGACTTTTAAAACAGATGTGTTATCAAATTCATTTTTAAAATAGTTCATACCTACCCCAGGGAGATCTGGAGTCCTTTAAAGCCTACAGCAATTTACATTCAGGAAAAATGTTCAAGTCAAGCTTTATCATCTCATACTGTGCGCAGTTTGGTGTGTTCAGAGCGGATTGTGAAAAACATAAGAGCTTTGTTACTCGTAGCAGTGTGAACATAGGGCTGATACAGTGTTTAGGATAAAAAAGCAGGTTATTTCTCTTCAATAAAAGGAACAAAATCACTGTTTTGGACCTCGCATCCTCTGCTTGATTAGAGGCGTTAATTATTTCAGCATAATCCCTGTCTGTGTTCACGAAGTATGGTCCCCTCAGGACTGCTGTGCTGCCTCTTATCAGCTGCCTCTGAATGGCAGCACTCGGCTCAGCTGTAGCTGTGCTTTGCAAAGCATGTCAGATGGGGTCAATAGATCTTTTCAGCTCCTACTTTACAGCCATGTATCTGCCTGAGTGCTCTTTAGTTATTTATATGCTTTGGGTAACTGGGCATTACAAGAGGAAAAGTCATTTTCCTCCTGCATGTTTTAGTTCTGTGCTGTTCCAACCTTATCTTCAGTTAAGCTTTAGAGAACTCTTTTGGGATAAGGGCAGGAAAATTTGTGGGGTCATCTGCAACCCACTTGTAAAGATTTCCACTGCATTTCTGCCATAATCCTGTATGTGTCCCAAAGGATCAAGCAGGGGTTTTGAGCATCTAAGTCCTTGAGCTTCTTATGGGTGCAGCTACTTGTTGGTGACAGGACATGTGTGAATTTCTTAAGGGGACAGTCTTCAGCCTTCAGAGTCAAAAATGTGGTTCATAAGCTTAAAAGAAGGGAAAAAAAGCAAAAGAGGTGATGGGAAATCAAGGCTTTCAAATCTGTGTGGTATCTTCAAGCGCTTCTAACTTTCTGATGATTCCTATCCGTCTTCAAATCTACAAGATTGCACTGTCACTATTTATTGAGCCAAGCCATTGTTGACAATACCATTCTTCAACGTTGTTTTCTATATTTCCTCATGCTGAGTAATTGCTTTTGTCTCCTCTCTTTATCTTTTTTTGTAGGACATGAGTTATTCTGCGAGAATTCTTTATGTTAGTAGAAAAGTTATGTTCTAGAGTGGATATTACAGATTTATTTCATGTCTGAAATTGCCTATCATTTTTTAATCTCAAAGAACAATCTCTTCTTCTTTGGCAACATCTTCTTTGAACTAAGCTTTCACAAGTTTTTCTGCATCCCTTAAAAGACAAAAAGTAAAAATAATGCATTTCTTCCTAGTCTGTCACCCCGAATTTTTGTACTGACAGGTCATAATTCTAAAAGAAAGAAATTACTGGGAAATTAAAAAAATCTTAAATAGTAAATTTTACATTAAGGGACCAGCACATCATTTGAATGCAGTGCAATATATGAGCATTTCCATCGATTTGAAACACAATTCATGGCTGGCCGCACACCGGCAGAAATGTTCTGTGGTGCTCTCTTGCTGCAGGTCCTATAATTCAGACCCTTTAACAGCTTCAGGAGCAAGCTGGAGCTTTTTAAATAACAGTTTTCAATAATGATAATTGCAGACCTGTCATGCAGTTGGGAATGCTGCAGAGAAATTCAGTGAAGAAGGGAGACCGGTGAATTTCAGGAAAAAATCATTGTTGCCTCTAAGGACAGTTGAATTAGAAATAAGTGCTTCATGATATGTCAAGAGAGCAGCTGGAGATCAAGCACGCTCCGTAGCTGAAATACTTGTAAGGTGGGTTGAAAAAAAAAAAAAAGGCTATTTTTGAATTTCTTTTACATGGTGTGTAAGATCTTCCAAAGACTTCTTTTTCCTTCTTCTTTTCTTTTTAACATTCTACACTCCAGATCAGGTACCTAAAACAATAACGCTGTCCAAAGACACAATTATCCCGGTTCACTTACTCCAATTACCAGATTTACTGACAAAAACTCTTATTTGTGTGGGGAGTCATCATTATTTGGGTCTTTCCGAGGCCTCATCGACAAATTGAGATAAAACTGAAACAATTTATCAAAGGGAGAAACAAGAGGCAGTTAAAACCAGAAGTATGTGAGCAATCACAGTTGCCTTTAACATGGACGTGAGCAGTGTTTTGTAGGTAATATAGTCCCATAATCTCTGTTACAAAGGAGAAACAGCTGTAAGGGAAGGCCTCTCTGTAGCAGAAAAACATAGAATCCCTACCTACTTTAGGAAAACAGGAAAACACATTTGAAAAAGGAAAATCTTTTTGAACTTCCTGACTGTGGTGAAGGAAATGATGTCCTGTGGGGCGTCTGTAGGAACAGATGTCCATCCATTTGCTGCTGACAGGGCTGAAGACTGGTCTGCTGGGGAACCTGTTTTCCTCTCTCTCCGGTTGCAAAATCACTCCCCAGGAGGCCCATTTGTGGCTATTTTGAATTTTTTTCATCTCTTTTGCCTGCCCTGTCCCCCAGATTTCTGAAGCACAGCAAACTTTCTTTCCCTCACTTGTAAATTTTGCTATGTGTTTTCATCACTCTGTGTGGCAGTGTTTTCATATCAGAGAACATCTTACACTGCCTTGCCATTTCTCTGAGACTTGCCAAGTCTCCTCACTGACTTTCATCCCCTCTTTCTTCCTTCCATCCCTGTCTGACTCCAGGCTGTTCTTTCACTTAGAAAAGAAAAGCCAGACACTGTGTGAGACCCAAAGCTTGGGATGTCTCTGACTTGACTGTCATGCTTGTTAGTCAAACTTCAATAATTTCTTTGATAGAGCATTTTGTGACAGAGGATTTTTTAGTTAGCAGAATCTGTTATCCAAGTTATCACCGAATTATGCTTATGCTGCTCCATCTCCTCCCAGTAATGCAGCTAGACTATTCCTTAATTTTATGTTCTTCAAATAAAACAAAAACAAAGAATGCTGCAAAACCCAGAGGCCATGTAAAAATTTCCATTTTTCAGAGAGTGTTAGCTGTGTATCTGTCTTTCAAGCCTGCACAAGTTCTGCTGTCAGAGTAGTGATTTAGTGGCTTGCAAAGAAGATGAAGAATTTCAAGGTGTTAAAGCAAAATAGTTTAAATCTTGCCTAACTGAAGACAAAGAAAAAGAAAGATTTTTTTTCTAAAAAACTTGTTTTCCATCAACTAAACTAACTTTTCTGTTTCCCTGAGCATGTCATATCTTTCTGTGTAAATCACTTTGGAATGTGGATGTGCACATCCAGGGTCAGCAATTTCAGTGTCTCCATCATTCTGGTATCGGTGAAATCAGCTGATACCAGCGGGTTTAGTGTTGGAAAGCATTCAGGTACAACCTGCATCTGACTGGGGATGTGTGGAAGTTTTCATACAGTCTGATTTCCCTAACTAAAAAATGCTTGAGGCAGCAACTAAAATTCTGTCCGAAGAGGCTGATCATTACCCAAAGAATACAAACAGCATTATAAATTTCCAATAATCTCCTGAAGAAAGAAGCCTGATCCTGATGCAAGTGCCAACAGATAATGTCTTGCTGAACAGGGTTTCAACACAAGAAAATTACAACAAATAAACCCAAAATTATTCAAAAGATTAGTTGCAAATTTTTTTGAGCAGATTATGATCCTCATATTTCAGTTTCTGGAAAAAAGTAGGGACAATCTCATTCTGGAAATATATAAGTAGTATTTCTCAGATTTCTGGGAGATGGCATGAACAGAAGCAGATGAAACAAAAGGTTATGCCATACTAACACGTGGTTAAAAGCAAAGCCTAACCCAGTGAAAACATTGAAAGTGTTATAAAACCTACCAATCAGTCAAATAATTTTTCAAATGATAAGGTGTACATTAAGCTTTGAAATAAATACATTCTGATACCCTGTTGGGCTATCATTTCCTCAAGCTGCCAGCGCAGTATCTCTGTGAAACTAAAACTCTGATGCTGGTGTTTTTCCAGCTGTTGCTCAGCACCATGGACAAACAGGACTCTGCTTATCACACATTTCAAGGATAGGCATCCTGCAAATGCAGTCAGTTTTTTTGGCTTACTGACTCAGTGACTCAACAGAAAGGAAGAGCAGGCAGAACCTAAGTGAGAATTTGCCATGGTTTAGCCCCAGCTGGCAAGCAAACCTCACTCAGCCATTCACTCACTCCCCCATCAGCAGGGTAGGGGAAAGACTGGAAAGGGTAAAAGCCAGAAAACCCATGTGTTTAGATAAAGACAGTTTTATAGGGAAATCTGCATATTTAAGCAAGGCAAAACAAAGGATTGATTCACTGCTTCCCATGGGCAGGCAGGTGTTCAGCCATCTCCAGGAGAGCAGAGCCCCAGCACGCAAGAGAGTTACTTGGGAAGACAAATGCCATCACTCCAAACATCCCCCCCTTCCTCCATCTCCACCCCTCTCTGTATAGTGAGCATGATGTAGGATAGTCTGGAATATCCCTTTGGTCACTTGGGGTCACCTGTCCTGGCTGTGTCCCCTCCCAACCTCCCAGGCACCCCCAGCTTCCTCACCAGTGTGGAAGCATGGAAAGGAGAAAAGGCCTTGACTCTGGAAGCCCTGCTCAGGAATAACAAAGAGGTCTCTATACTATCAACCCTGTGTTCAGAACAAATCCAAAGTACAGCCCCATACTAGTCTCTGTGAAGAAAATTAACTCTACCCCAGCCAAAACTGGCACACAACTTCACTTTATATATAAAGTTTGTATATAAAGTTTGGACTGAATGTTTACAACACAAAAAAATATGTGATGAGTTTACCTGAGCTTACCATGGGTATGTTTTTCTGATTCAAGCTTCTTTACGTTTCACACAGACATTTTTAGTCTTTCTCAGCTGTCAGAAATGTAATTTCCTTGCCTTTATTAAAAAGATTTATGAAGTTACATATTTAGACTTTTTCTTCCTACTAGTCTTTTTCATTCCTTGGCCTGTTACCTACTGCATGACATCATGCAGTGTGGTATTTCATAGGAAAATTATTCCATGCTAAGTAAAACATTTTAAAAACATTTTATTAATAATTGCCTTCATTTCTATTCAAAACAACAAAAACCTAGTGATTAAGAATATGAAACAAAGAAGTAATAAATGTAATTAGGTAAGGTCTGCATTTTGCCTGAATCAAAATAATAATAAAGAAACATTTTGCATCATAAGGAGTCTTAGGCCTTTGGGCAAATATCTATATTAATAGTATGTATAGATTTTATTCCTCTTTTTTTTCTCTGCCTCACAGCAATTTGCAGTTGCAGGGGAGCCATCTAATCACTGCCTCAATGTCTCCCTCTGCAAAATAGGGGGGTATTTTCCCATGCTTAATCCATTTTTATACAGATGAATGATGAATCCTGTACAAGTTTTCTTTTTCTTTTGCTGGCTCTTGAGTAGAGAATATGGGGTTTTTTTCTGAGTCTTTCAAGATGGACTTTATTGCTGGGAGAAACTTCTGCTGTAACAGAGACCTCCCTCACTTAAACACTGGAACAAGTTGCTGTCTTTCCCTTTCTTCTATTTCATTTCCTTTTTGTCAAATATAGAGCACCTAGAAGAGATGCTGCTGGGGCAAGGCTGAGAAGATTTTTTTTTTTTGGCTACTTGTTGGCAGACACTGTATGAGTGGTAGAGGAAGGTTCTGTATGTTTCATTGATGCAGTGATCTGAGAGAAAAAAAAAAAGGCAGAGCTGAAACACAGTGCTTGAACTGAATAAAATGAGAAATTTTGCTGACTGCACAGGGAATCTTGCATTCCCGAGTCCCAGCTGGTGAGCAGGTGACTCTTGCAATGCCATCTGGTCACCCAGAAGCCAACACATGTGAGAAGGTGTGGGGTAATCCCCCCAGTGCTCTCGACGCACCCTTCATGCCGGGTTATCTCTAAATGATTAAAGCAGCTCGTAGTTGCTAAAAAGGTTTTTTATTGTAAAAGTGCATCAGTCTTCTAAGGCACAGTCATAGACATTACAGTCCATGGTAAATTTTAGCATAAAGTCCTGAACAAAAGCAGGAGCCATCCCCGGAGGTCCCAGAGAGGCTGGTGCTGCTGCCGGAGCTCCAATCTTCTTCTTGGGTATTGGAGATGCTGATAGGTACAGCAGCAACAAAAGCAAAAGGCAAAAAACAAAAGGCAAAAAGCACTAACTCTCCCCAATACATAATCTTATATAGGATTTTTCTAACAAGCTAACATGTAAATTCAAACCACTTTCTCTCAACCTATGAAAATTCTAATTTCTTCACATGTATAGTATAAACTACGTATACGATCTATCTTGTTCTATCTGAAAAATGTAAGCAATATTCTCACTGAAGTTCTATTTTGTCTAAGTAGTGTCTAAGAAGGAGCTTCTGGAGCCTGCACTGAAAACATTAGTGTGTTTGATAAACTTCAGTAGAACTTGTTCTTCTATTCTGGTATCTGGATCTTTTAATTACTAAAAACACTATAGCTCTCACTAAAACTTACTTACTGACTTACTGACTTACTTATTTATCCTAAAACTGAAACTTGCATCTAAACTTAAACTTATTCTTCTACTTTAACTCCCATTCTATGTGTGGGTAGCTTAACATGTTTCAATCCATCCAAGGGTTTTAATTCAATTCCTGCACTCCGGCTTCTGCCTGAAGGATTCAGGCAGGCCCCTTGTGTCACTGACTCCAACAAGAAGGGAATCATAGAATCATTTGAATTGGAAAAGACCTCAAAGATCATTTAGTCCAATCATAAACCCAGCACTGCCCAGCCCATTACTAAACTATGTCCCCAGGTGCCACAGTTACATGTCTTAAATATTTTCAGGGATAGTGACTCAAGCACTTCCCTGGGGAGCTTGTTCCAGTGCCTGACCACCCTTGCAGTGAAGAAATTTTTCCAAATATCCAATCTAAACCTCTCCTGGAACAATCTGAGGCCTGTCCTGTCTCTTGTTACTTGGGAAAAAAGACCTTTTGCCCTCCTCTTCCTGCTCCTCACTATAGCCTCCTTTCAGGGGTTGTAGAGAGTGACAAGGTCACCTCTGAGCCCCCTTTTCTCCAGGCTGAACAACCCCAGCTCCCTCAACCATTTCTCACAGGACTTGTGCTCCAGCCCCTTCACCAGCTCTGTCATCCTTCTTTGGACTTGGTCCAGCACCTCAGGATCCAGCCTGGAGTGAGGGGCCCAGAACTGGATATGGGATTCAAGATGTGAATACTAGAGCAGCAGAATGATGCCAAGTCTGCAGACAGCCCTGGCAAGTGCCCCTAAGGTCCTATGTTTGTTCTGTTTAAAGACTGATTGTCCTTCTGCAACATTGCAATTAATTTCCTTTTGATGACATTTTATCCAATTTTCACATTTTATCTGGACCTAGTATTGCACGGTTCCTTGACTATTTAAGATTAAGCTGTAGTGCCTGTTTTAAAATGACTCTGTCTCTTTAATAATAAAGGGAGAATGAGCACAACCTTTGCGCCTGTATGAGGTGGTATTAGTGGCACCACATATTAGTGGCCTTCTTCTTTTTTCCTCTGCTTTCACTCACAGTCAGGATTGAAGCATGAGAGACAGATTTTCGTGTTTGGACTCAGTTGTTTATTAATACTTATCTATAATAAAGTGAGTGCTATAGCACTTCTAGCTAACAAGCTAAAAGAGAGAAAATGGAGCTTATTACAATGTCTTTTAAGGTCAAACTACCCAATTAAAAGTTAACATCTATATTATTTATACTTTTGACCCAATGATCAAACACCTCTGACCAGCACTGTGGAATTTTCTATGCAACCAAAAACTACTAAAACCAAGAAGAAGGAACAAGAAGGAAGAAGAGCCGATTCCCAGGAACCTCCATTTTGTCCCATACCTATTACTATATTGTAAAAAGCCCAAATTCCAAACCCTTCACCATGTGATATTCCACACTTCTACACAAACTACACACCAGTGATCCCAAGTCCATCACTCAATTTTGGAAGCTTTCTCCAAGGCCTCAAGTCAAAATCAGTGTTCTTTTGAGGGTCAGTGCCAGAAAACACAGACACTTCAAAACTCCCAGGCTTCAGGGTTCCAACAAGGTGGTTGGTGCCTAAATGTTAAGAGAAAAGCAGTGCACTGGATCTGATGGTCTGAGAGGATGAAGTTACAGCAGCTCCATGCCCCATGTCCAACAAGCAGTGAAGCTGAAGATGCATTCCCAATTAGCACAGTTACACACAGCACATGTATACATCATGATATACATTATATACAAGTTGGCCCCACAAATCACACACAGACATAAAGAACACTCACATGAGAACAGATAGTTGTTCCTTTGTATATCAGCAAGAGTGTTGTAGAGAGATAATATAACAAATTTTGAATGTAAATTATTATTCAGAAATTACAGCAGACTCCAAGGACAAGCAATTAAAAGACTGGAAAGCATCCTTACAATGAGATCTGAAAAATAACAGTCCATTTCAGCTGGAAATAAAGAATGCTGGGAAAAACAAACAAAAAAAAAAGCATCTGTTTCCATAAATTATAGAACACCTAATCCAAATTCTCTCACCTTTCCACTTTGGTATTCTGTAGTTATGGTCCTCAGTGGAACTATATAATCAGTATTTTTGTTTTACATACAGAAATAGCATTTCAAGGCAAAACACAGAGACTTAAATGCAGAGCATTTTCCAAGCTCAGTAAATACTAAACAACTCTTTCCATTCAAACTATTCTGCGTGTTTCTACAAAAACTTAAGAACATTTAAATTTTTTCTAGTGGCAAGTGGTGCTTAATGGTGATGACTTGAAGGCAGAGAATGTAAATGCTCTTTGCTAATATCTTTCTTTTCAGCAAACCTGTGTTTCATAGGAAATGCTTGTGACAATGCTGTCTCTTTGTTCTGTTTGGAAAAGGAATGACACACTAAAAATAAAGTTTGAAACCAGGAAAATCTATCATTTAAGTAAGCTCCCTGTATTCTAAAACTTTTGTCTTCAGCCTGGAAATGTGGATGTTCTTGTTTTACACTTCAAGTGCTATATGGCTATAAGTAATAGACACATAGATTGCAGCTTTAGAGATGTAGATCTGTAGGTACCAATGGATATAGATAGCAATTTTTACAAGCCATAACACTAAGGGGTAAGAAACGTCATTTTTTTTTCCTTTTTTTCCTTCTAGATGTATATTTTGTCTCTTTCCCCAATGATCTAGGAATATTAGGTGCATGAAGCTGTCACAATACATTTACTAGATGCAAGAAATCA
This sequence comes from Turdus rufiventris, assembly GCA_013186435.1. Classification (NCBI taxonomy): domain Eukaryota; kingdom Metazoa; phylum Chordata; class Aves; order Passeriformes; family Turdidae; genus Turdus; species Turdus rufiventris. The sequence continues at coordinate 6,716,249 of PYHW01009786.1, read as the reverse complement.
AGCATTTAACAATTAGGATTTCTACTGAAATGTCAATATAGCAACAGTGATGATGTTTTCTATCTCAATTTGTCATTTTAAAGGTGGATCTTACTGTGATGTTTATGATTAAAATGTACTAACAAAAAAAAGTTGAAATAAAAACTGACAATTTTGTCATATCTCTATTAAGAGCAGGAGTATGTCTTTTGACTTTTCTGATGTGGTAAAACTTGATACTAGATTCACTTTTTACAGTGTCTAAAGATTTGCTTATGTACTGTGTATAAAATTACAAGACTAGCTTCTACATTTCACCTCTGAAAAGTGGTGGTGCTCTTGCTATTGAAAGTATGGTTTTCTTGCATTGCTATTTTTTCTTTAGGCATAACAAGAGAAGTTAAAAGGGCTTCTAGATGCATTTTTTTGTGTTGTGGATCTGAGGAAAAAACAAGATTTTTGGTGGTATTGAGTCTATATTCCTTCAGTTCTCAGGAAATTATATTACCTTGAAAACAACAGAGCCCTAAATTTTTTCAATAACATTCATTATATGTTGAAGAAAAAAAGCAATGAAGCAGGCTGTAGTCTAATTTCTTAAAACTCTGAAAATATAAGTCTGTGTTTGTAATTCTGTAAATTCCCCCAGATTGTTGCCAGGAAAGGAAAATGTGCAGAGAAGGTGATCTCATTTGGAAGTGACATTGCAGAGATCAGAGGCACTGAATGGCTTTCATCTCTGCCTACAATTCACTTCCTTTGAGGAACCACATATGTTCAAATAAAAACAAAGGCCAAATTAGGTTTGTGACAGCCGGTCTCCTGCAAATGTACATCATCTTCAAATACGCATTGGAGAAGAGAGTTTAAATTTGTCTGTGAATCCTAATCCTCTCAGGATAACATCAGAATTATCCAAACACTGTCACAGCCTCTAGGTTAAGTAACAGCATCCAAACCTGAGTACATCTGTCAGTGGCAGATTGCAGCTAACACCATGCAATTGGCACCATGCAGCCACAGACTTATTAGAAAGAGCCAAGTGATTTTGCTGCTAAGTTCTTTCCTTTTGTTTGCTAATTAATTAATGTATACATTAAATTAAAAAAAAACCAAAAACTTCCTGGTTTGCATTGAAATAACCTTTAATTAGGATATATAAATTTTTGAAGGTTTTTTTGTAGGTGTCTGCTGTAATTTCACAGGAGAGTAGCTAAATGTGTTTAGACATAACTTATTTCAATTCTGCAATAGCTCCCTGCAAGATCCTTCTTTAGTTTATAGATCAAATTTATTACTGGACACATTTTTCAACCTACTGAATTCCCCTTGACAGTTTAAAATATTGGATGTTTGCTATTTCAGAAGTCTTCTATTTAGCTAAAGCATTTGGAAGTTATCTACTGTCCTCCTATTTTGAGGCTTCCCTGTGTCTAAACAAAGATTTCTCCTACACCGAAATCCTCACATCACTGATCAGTTGCTATTTGGCAGACAACTAAATTCAGGAGATTAAAAAAAGCATATTAGATGGGTATAAAAATTTTGATGCTGATAAAAAACCCTTTATAAATAGTTGCAATAAAGATACCTGACTTTCACCATTACCACTGATGGTGAGGGCGTTTGTTCAAAGCAATATATACTATACAATAAATTTAATATATGATTTTCCTTACCTGAGAGGTTGCAGGCATTGTTCCCTCTCATGGATGAACAAAGAATAAAACAGGAAAAGAAATTCAATACTGCACTCTCCTGCTTTATCCCTTTGCCTTCAAAAGAAGATAACAAATAGGGAAGTGTTTCAAACTGAGTTTGTCTCCTACTTCAGCATGAAACCCATGTAAAAGACTGTATGTAGAACAGATTGATTTTAGAAAAGTAGTTTTAATTTTACTTCCATGTACATGTATGTCTCCAAAAGCCAGAATTGAATTCAGTGTCAGCTGGATGTAGCTGTACCTGAGTACACTCTGAGCTGCACCCTGCAGAGGTCACAGCACTGTGATGGGCAGTGGTGATGGAAGGGATGGAGCAGAATGGATGGAGGGGGCTCTTGCTGCCTGATGTGGCTGGAAATTCAGCCTCTCTGCCATATATATTTGTACAACAAAGGAAGCAAACCCAATCTTTCAATCTAGGTCCAAATTCAGGAATTTGCAATTATTTAGAAAGTGGAAGCACAGAAGATGATAGACTGGGTTTGTAAGAGCAGGAAGGTGTTTGGCTTTCTGTTGGGGATGGCGAAGGTGAAAACCTGAGAAAGAAAATAATATTCTGCAAAGCAGAAGTGTGGTTTGGAAGAGAAAAGTGTTTGAAACTTGCCCCAAAATAGGGTAACTGCACCTCTCGTGCTGTTTGTAGGTCTTGGTCCTGAGGTGCAGACTTTATGAGTTGTGCTGTGTTTGGCATGGTGGTGAGGGGCTGGACAAGGGCTCAGAAGAGCTGTGCTGACAGGCACAGGGATGCCACTGAGCTGCTTGGCTGGGTAACCTGGAGGCCAGTGGAAAAGCTGTGGAGACACATGCCTTGCAGGCAGAACAGCAGCAGGGCTCTTGCAAGCCATCCAGGTGTGTTTTCCAGAAGCCTCAGGGATGTCACTGCTTCTGAGGGATCTTTGCAGAGCCTCTGACCAAACTCTGCAACCATCCACACCATCCACACTCAACCCATGCAACTCTCAGGACACGTCTGGGGTACAACTCTCTTGCAGAGCTGTCACAAGGGGCTGCACCCTGACCCAGACCCCACGTCTAGCATCATTTCATTCTGCTCTCAAAACCATCAGTGTCCCTCCAGTGAGGCAGGCCATACCTTTCCGCTCCATTAGGTTTCCTTGAGTCCTGTGAGGAGCAGCCAGCTCCTGACCTAGCTGTGTCTGGAGGCCCCTTGGATGCCCAGTGAGTTTTGGCAGGCAAAGAAGAACCCATCCTGTGTGCAATTGGTTCCACTCCTCCTCACAGGGACATTGGGGAATTTTCCCCTCTTCTCACACTGTGACACCAAGAGTCCCTTACCCAAGCATGCCCTGTCCTCAATACTGTCTGCTCCCTCCACACAAGAGTGTGCTGTTTCACAGGTAGGATGAAAAGGCTACATTTGCTCTGTATAAACAATTAAATAACACAGCACGTCTGCAGACCAAAGCAGATGTTTGTGGAGACCTGAGAGATGCCTTTCAGGGGAGTTTATTTTGGACTAGTTCTTGTTTTCTTGGTGGACTGCATGCTGTGTGGGAGTTGTTCCTGGCACTCTTCTAGTTCACTTCAATCCATGGGTAATGTATTTCGTGCACTTTGGTGCGAACCAAAGCACAACAGGGAAATCTGTTTCAAAATACTTCTGGTGAAACACCAAGATAGAGACACTCAGAGAAACCTGGAAGACCTTAGACTGGAAAGTTGATGTGTGTGATGTGCTCATTATATGTGTAACACAAGCCCTTAAACACCCTTTTTCTAGATATCCCTGACCTCTCTTCAGTTTTTTGAAAAATGAATGCAGACTGTAATAAACCAAATAAACTTCCATGGGCAGTAGGTAGTAAGACCAACTGTGCTAAAAGAATTGAGATAATTCAGAAAAGGACAGAAAAAAAAGAACAGAAGGGTTTCTCTTTTACAATAGAATGCTAAAAACTAAATAATTATTTAGATACAGAAAATTGCTTTCTTTCCTAATGCACACCTCATAATTTTATGAAGGACTGAGTGCACTTCCTTATAGAAGAGCTTCACACAGAATGTTTTGTATATAAAATGTGCAGACTTTTCCAGAATCAGCCACTGGTACTACCTTTTCCTTATCAGACCACAATGAAGCTGAGAGGACATTTACATCTGAGCTGTACCTGTGCTAGAGTTTGAATATCTGATTTGGCCACTAAAATGAAACATTTACAAACATTTAAAAACTCTTTCAGAATAAGGCTTTTCACTTACAACTTGTTTCAGTTCACATTGCTAAATATTCTTTAGTCTCAGAAGAGAAAGAAAATCTCTGAGGTAATTTAATAAAGGTCCTTGCTGCAAAATGTCAGTTTGAATCTCTGCTCGTATGAATATTCATTTTACATAAAGTATAACAAGATATACTCTGTACTTACCTTATGGATTAGGTGTCTTGGGGAAAGTTGCAATCACTGCTCTGCATCAGGTAGAATAAGGATTTGAATCTGGATCTCACATGTCTGACCAGTGCCTTGACTCACTGAGCTGGATTTGGAGGCTGTCAGGGAAGGAAGAGAGATGACAACACATTTGCCTGATTTTTGTGGATGGTGTCACAGTCCTGGCCCTTAAAAGCAAAACAGCAAGAATGGGATGCAGATGTTTATTATTATTTGGCCAAAGCCAAATGTTTATCAAACAAAACACATTCCCCAATAATCTCCTGGTTTCATCTGATAATTACTCATGTGAAAAAACAAAACAAATTTCCAAGATCAGTTTTACAACACTGCTGTAAAGGACAAAAGACACATTTCCATCCACTATTTTGCTCACAGACACATCTCTGGGAAAAAAGCGATGAGCAGAAAGTCTTCAAATGTTACAGGCATGCTGACCTTATGAAGCTCTGTGTCTAAAGAAAATGAGGTGGTAGCACAGAAGAAATTAATTCCTCATATAAATGGAAAAAAACCCATGTCTATGACAATCAGAGTGATTCAGCAGCAGCAAAGGTCTTGGAGTGTGTGCTGCACTGGGCACACACAGGTACTTAATATTACTGCAAAACCACATCTGGGGAGATTGCTGGATTTTGCCTGTCAGCACAGATCTTGTGTTATATGGGTTTCATATAACAATTCCTCACCCCTTTTTTCTTTTTTTTTTTTTTTTTGTTTCAGCCATACTGCATAAAACAACTCTGTTCTTTTTTGCTGTCATGCATACAGCAGCTCAAACACTTATCAGTTAATAGACAAAATTACACTTATGATGGGGAGAATTCGGATTTCCAAACAACATACTGGTTGTTTACAGGGTTTGTTTTGTTTGGTTGTTGTTTGGTGGGGTTTTTTTTTGGTTCTTTCTTTTTTTTTTTTTTTTTTTT
>PYHW01009786.1:6692218-6711159 GCA_013186435.1 Turdus rufiventris | reverse complement strand
ACTTGAATGTCAGTAAATGAAAACAAAATGTCCTTGTGTTCAGTGCAGCTCACAGTTGGGATGCTCTTTGTTTCAGAAAAGGGAAGAACACATGATCTCAGGGTGTGGGAAACAAAGCATTACTCTTTCTGTGTCACAGATAAAAGAACTGGCAAATGGACAGACTGGGCGACTTGCTGGAGCTCACATAGGATCAGCAGGGAGAGCTGAACTCTACAATAAAAATCTGATCACTTATTCACAAGTTCATCCCTTCCCAAAGAGAAAATTCAGATGGACTTGTAACCCAGGAATCCAATTTCCAACTCTGACTCACTCATTTCTCTGCTAATTATCCTCTGCTTTCCAAGTGCCCAGCATCAACTTGCATAGTAAAAGAGAGTAAGATAGGAGTGACTTCTAATCCTCCTGATGCTAGAGTCCTCTAGCAGCTCAGGGCTAGCAGCATTCCTGCATTTTGAGAAGAGAGGGAGCTGTTTTTCTGGGGCTTCTGTGGTAAGTCCAGCCAGCCCTGCTGACAGGGAGGAGGGGCTGAGGCAGTGCCAAACCAGCCCAGACTCCCTTCTTTCTAAGTTTGGCCATCTCCCTGACTGGGTATGAGAACACTACCTTAGGTTTTGGGTATTATCTTATTAACCTTTTTCCTCCTAAATTCAATGTATTGTACCTAATACTTTTAGCTGACATTTCTTGATCTCTCTTATGATCTGTCCTGAACTTGTGCTGTCAAAATATTTTGGAGTCTGTTCAGCACACATAGATCTCTACTTATTTTATCTCTGACACATACTGCTTACAAATATTGAAAAATGTTCAGAGCATCTGGAATCTAAATTCCTTCCTGCATACTGTAAACTTTACCATGCTGTTACTTTGCAGATTGCCACAAGTACTCAGACAAGATGAAGAATTGGTTAAACATGAAAACCCCAGACAATGAAATTAATTAGGCAGCTAATTAGGCTTACGTTACCTAACTCAATGCTCTCCATCTCCTTACACACATGTGGCTACATCTGGGGGAAGTCTTTCTGTCAATCCTATCACAGAGATGCTAAAAGTTGTCATCAGGTTTTACTCAGTGTAAGGGGCTAATTAATTCTTCTTGTCCTTAAGTGAGAACCCCATGCGTTGCTATACTTAATGGCAAAGGAAGAAGTCCCAGGAGAAGAGACTTGGTCTATATTCAAAAGGATTGGGATAATCCTCACCATGTCATCTTGAGCAAGGCTTTAGTTCAGGATTATGTTTGCAATGCAATGCAATGTAAAGTGATGATACCAGCTCAGAGAATCTGGCCCATTTTGTGTGGTCAATGACAATTCTGCATGTTACCACAGGGTATCTGTCATTTAATATATTTAATATATGTATGCATATAAAAAGAAGGCTTTTTTGTTTTGTTCTTGCTCATTATGTAGAATTTTAAAAAAACCCCTTGGCTGTGGTACAGCAGCTCTCTTGAGCCACAGATGGCAGTAAAAAATATAAGGCTTCAATTAATGAAAAAACAATTGGGTAAGCATAAAAACTCTGTTCATCATACATACAATTTTAGAGGAAGATTTGACCACTTTATGCTAGATTTCTTTTCCTAGAGTATGAATCTTTTATTAAGAAATTTAACTGAACAAATCGTAGACATTTAGTTCTGGTGACTGAGAAACAATTTAAGAGATGTCCAAAGCTCAAAAAAGAAAAAAAAAAATTATTTATTATTTTAAATTATCCTTAGACACATTTCCCTCTCCCCTCAAGTTATGAAAGTTATTGCAAGCTAACCAGATCCATTTACTTCTTTGTAAACAAGTGTGGGTGGTTTGATATTTTTGTTACTTTTTATTAATTGCAGGGGGAAAATATTTACTGCCCTTATATTTAGATTTAATTTTTTTTTTTAAATACCTCCTCCTGTTTGGCATCAGGGCATGCCTTGAGGTCATCTAGAATGCTGCCAGATACACTTATTCAACCCATCTATGAGATATCATTTCTCAAAAGAAAACCCAAATAATCTACAAATACTCAGAATTCCCTTTTTATATTGTGCTGTTTGATCTGCCAAGGTTGAATTAAGCAATTCCTTTCTGAATGATGAAAAGAAAAAAAAAATACTGATGTATCAAAGCTCGATATTAGGCATTTATTTGTCAAGGATGACATTATCCCAACTGATCTGACCTACAGAAAGGCTTAGACAGGCTTCCAGTCCTGTGACTGTCTGCCCCTCAGCGAGGCTCATTTGTGTTTGTGGCACACTGTTCTCTGCACCTTTAGGTTCTGCAGGACACAGCCTGCCTGCAAATGCCTTTGGTTGCAGCCCCAGGATCCCAGGGGCAGGGTGCTGTATGCTGTGGGGCTGTGCTGGTCACTGACATTGCTCGTGTCCATATCTGGCCTGGAGCATTTTTAAGGACTGTAAATAACCAGGTTGGGTGTCTCATTTAACCTGTTTGGGATTTATCATCTGTCACAGAATGTGCTCAGCAGGATTCACAAAGTTTATAGCAGGAGTAAGCACCCCAGGTGGCTGACTGAGTATGGCTGTGCTGGGAAGGCTGAGGTTTGCCTGCACAATGTTTTCTCACAGCACAGACAGCTGCAATATCTCAGCTTCCTGAGTCCTCACAGCTAAGAGTAAGGTGCTATTTATGCTGAAAATGATGCCTGCAAGAAAGGTTTCAGATTTAAAATGCTCCAATTTTTTTCAACTTTTGTAAACCCAAGCCCCTAAAAATAAAATATTACTTTCAACTGTAGGTAAATAGACAAATAGAGTGGTGGCAGTTAGAAAATTATGGTAACATTTAGTGTCCATAACATTTAGTGTTCAACTAGCTCACGGGAAAACACCATTCCTTTCTCAAGTGCTTTACAATATCCTGTAGTTTCCTTGAAAATTAAAACTGCCAAGTAAATTTAAAGCAGGCTTTTATGTAGTAGCCTGCAAAATGAACATTGACTTGTTTCTGGGACATCGTCACAGAAAGGAAAGTCATTGGCTGAGCATTGTCCATGTATAATAATGAATAATACATATCTGATATATAGCTAAACGAAAATTCAAACAACACGATACAGAGAAAAACAGGAAAATAGAGCAATTGTCATGCCAGAGCAATCATCTCCTGTGAGAAATCTGTTATCTGAGTTTAGAGGTGCAAGGACTTGAGAATAACAGCAGGAGGGTGAGACAGAAAAAATATCATCACTGCAGTTTAGGTGAAGGATTGCAGAATGAAAGGCTACAGAATTGCAAATCTGAGATCTTTAGCATTACAAAGGTTAAGGCACAGTGTGACATGGGGGAACTTGAGGCATTTGATGAGACAGTCATTATTCCTCAAAGAAAGAAAGGCAAGATCAATAGGAAAATAAATAGACCACTCTGCAGCTTGACAGGATTTTACAAGATCCTCTAATTGCTTAGTTTCCTCCCAATGTGTCTTTCAGAAAAATAATGACACCTGGCTCTGTAAGTCACTGTTAAGAAGCCAGCTTGACAGCTGCAACTGAAGAGTTTAGATTTCAGCTTAGAGTCCCTCCATGGACTAGATACTACTGCAGAAAAGGAGGTGTATGGCAAATATGCCAACAACTGTGGTTGATGGATATGGAAGTGGAACATCTTGGAGGAGATTTGGAACTAGAATAATTCTATGCTTTTTAGGTCTTGCTGACCTGATGATGCTATCATGACTGTCATCTGCTGACATGCAAAGGTGTCTCCTTCTGTTAAATGAGGGTCCCAGCTGTTTGACTGGCCAAAGCTTTAGCTGTAAATAACCTCAGGCTGGTGCTTGCAAAGCCTCCATCCTCTTGGACCTCTGAGGACACGCCAGAGAAGGGGACTATTGGAGTATTTCTAAAGTCAGAGCATCCTCGCTTATCCTGTTCAAGTTTTGTGAAAAATATCTCTGAAGAGAAATCAATGTCTAGTTGCTTAACATCAGTAGCTCTAATGGGTATGGAAGCCAAAAATCAGGAAAATTAAATAAGATAGAGTAAAAAAGGTAACAGCCCAGACTCTATAATGCTGTTTCTTCACAAAGAACAAGCACCTGACAAAGCAATTTCTAACCTGAGGAATTTGGTAGAAGATAGAGTGGTTTCTCTGGAGGATGTTGTGACACCCTTGGCACAGACTGTGGTGGTCCCTAGACGTGTGCAGCAGATCCTGGTGATCTGTAACTGCAACAACATTGTTGCCATTCTCTCTTCTTTCAAATTCTAGGAGTTCCCCTACTATAAACTGAAGGCAAGCAGTTTTACTTAAGAATAGTAATTTAAAAACTGCAATCAACTATGCATAAATTGCCTAAACCTATGCTAATACTTTGGGTTTCACAGCTCTGTGCTTGAATTTTGTAAAGAGAAAAGTGACACTGCATTGAAAACCCCAGAGAAATGCTGGTCTTGTATTGCTTCTTTGGGAATGACATTAATTACAAAATAGCCTGGCAGAGGAAGCCACACAGAAAGCTGTTCCTGACAATGGCATGAATGCTCCTAAGGGCTTTGTCACACAACCTACATGTTTTTACATCTAATCAAGTTGACTAATAAAATAACAGATGAACAAGTTCTTTCTTCTGCCCCAAAATGCAACCCAAACGTTACTGCACAGTGCAGAATTGCACTTCTGTGACAGTGTCTCTTTGAGACACATACTCTTCTTGCATGTTCAGCCCTTTAATGAGACCCAGCAATCCAGGTATACACTCTTTTAAGAGACAAAACAATTATGTCTTAGCCAACACACACAAAAGTTAGCTGTGCTTATGAAGCCCCATGGTTTATTTTATTTTTCACCTGAGTAAGATACTGAAAGACTGTGAGCCAGGTAGGCATTAATCAGGAAGAGGAATTAGGCATAAATTGATTCTGTTGATTCTGCTCCTGAGCTGCTACATTTCAGCATTGCATTTGGGGATTTTTTGTTTGCTTGGTATGCTGTTTTTTTGTTTTGTTTTGTTTTGTTTTATAACCTTCCATGACAGTGCTTTCCTTCTTGAATCCAAAAGCTACTAATGATCCTGTCTCAGCATTCTTACCTGTCTGCAACTTTATCTTCCTTATCTTTGCTCTACAGACTTTTTCACAGCTCGTTCTCAAACTGAGTAATTCGAAGTCTGAGCCAAGGTTGTGCAACTCAGCCACATCATTATGGGGCTTCAAATTTCTGGCAAGCCTGGGACGGGTTGCAGAGGGGTGAAGAGAGGGAGAACTACATCACCTTGCCTTTCATACTCTCCAGCAGAAGGACAGTGAAGCAAGGAACGGAAACTACAGCAAAGACTTTCCTATACGTTAAAATTCACTTTAACACAGCTTCTAATGATATTTGAAAGAACTTCTGAGGTAAATCCTGACCACTTTCAAAACAGAATGGTATTACATATATTACTTTTCACTAGAAATGTGATTCTGAAGAATAGGTGCAGAGTGATTAAAAAGATAAGGAATGATCGCCACATGTGAGTTTGAGCCTCTTGTGCCCTCCTGGCTCCGGTTAGATCTTTATAAAAATTATCATATGAAAGGGGAGATATGTTTGACCCTCAGTGTTTGATTTGTCTGCCAGTTCCCCAGGAAAGCAGAGACCCTTGTGTTTGACCAGTCTGTCAGTGTCCCATTAGAAGCATGCTTCACTGAGCAGTCCTGCTGGATCAGAGGGTGATTCAGCTGACTTCTTCAGAGCACACACCAACAGCTTAAGGGATAGCCCCCAGCAGGTCTCCTTCTTGAGTTGAGTGTGTTACCTGCTACTGGTGACAGTCAATGCCTGTGATGGACTCACACTAGCAGTTTATGTAATAATACTCTTTAATTTTAAACATTTTAAAATTTAATTTTAATAGAAAATTGTAACAGGTTCTGGCTCAAGGTTTGCCAGTGACTGTGTGTGGCTCCAAAAATATATTCAAAGCAATACACAGATAAGCTCTAATCCCCACTTCAGTGTGAGTATGGTTCTTGCCCACCTAGCATCCCTATGGGGCAGAAGACAGGTTCAGTCCATCAACTGATCCCAGAACTTATCATGGAGTTTTTTCCTGGCTTCTTTCTATTCTTTACTAACTTTTATATTATTTCTTTATGTTTATAGCTTGAGCAATTTCAGTCAAACACACCTTTGTTACTGATTGGTGTAAAATTCTCTTGATTCACTCTGAAAGATATTTAAAAAATACTAGCACATGCACAGTAAGGGCTGGTTGTACCTTGGAGGCAGGAAACTTTGGGATGGAGGGGTGAGTCAGTATCACTGTGAGATTATAGTGAACCAAGTTCATCTGAGGAGGGCATTGTTGGCTCAGCAGCAGGACATTTTCTCCTATCTCCCTTGGTGCTTTTTGATATTTCAGCTGCAAAGCACCGTAAGTTACCATTGAGTTCCCCTGCCTGCAAGGGTTTCAACCGAGCCTGGCTGTGGTATCTCCACTCTGCTCCACCCTCTCCACTCCATTTCCCTTAGCAGATGCTTACAGTTGCACATTGTGGGCATGGAGAATCATTGTGGAATAGGTTTCCAGGGCACCAACCACATTCCATCCAGGGAGTAGCAGTTGCATTTCACTCTGTAATCTCTGTACTTCTGTTAGGATGTGAATGTAACTTCTCAGTTTCCTCTAATTTTGCCTCCAGCCATCTTTCCACAAAGATTACTATAGTCTCTCTTCTTCTGCAGAATTGCTTCTGGAATTGAGAAATATTTTCAACCTCACATAAGACCAGAGACTAATTTAGGTCAGAAGAGAACTGTAGAGATGTCTAGTCCACACTCTGCTCGAAAGAGTCTGGCTTCAAAGATAGATTAAATTATTCTGACTAAATTATGAAAATCTGCAAGGATGGTGATCGCACAAAATGTCTTGGCAGGATAACCCAGTGTTTGACACTCCTCACCATGAACACTGCTTTCTTCATTTTCAGTCAGAATTTTTGAGGCAACTTGTGCCTATTGTCTTTTGTTCTTTGTATAATAGCTGAGAAGAGTCTGTCCTCCCAAGGAGAGAATATGCCCCAGTTGCAACCATGAGCAACACAGACTTGGCTTGGGGAAATTAATTTAATTTATTACTAAGAAAATCAGAATAGGATGATGAGAAATAAAACTAAATTTTAAAATACCTTTATACCACCCTTCCTTCTCTCAACTTTTCAGAAAACTTCTCTACCTCCTCCTTTCCTGCTGTCATGGGCAATGGGCAATGAGAGTTTTGGTCAGTTCATCGCACTTTGTGTCTTCCTTCCTCTTCAGGGGAGCAACTCCTCCCATTCTTCCTGGCGCCACACAACTTAGACAGCTAGGTGTAAATTTCCAGTTGTTATACTCTGCCATTATTTCCTTCACTGGCTTTAATTCCTATATTCCATTGTTTTGCTCCCCTCACTTCTGGATGCACAAGAGTATGCAAATGAAATGTGAACTTCTTTCAAAATTGAGGGAATTTAGTCGAGTAGATTCTCATCAATATTTCTTCTGTTACATACAGGCAAATCTCAGCTAAGAAAATGCAGTGAATGAAGACTGCACTAGCAAGTTTCATAGTTTACATTGCTAAACACCATGAAACATAAAGAAACTTTGGGTATTATATAAAAATACAAAATCCTTATGACAGAATAGTTCATTTTGCCGCTATGTCCATCTTGGCTTGTAATTTGCTTAAAAGCTTTGCAGAGAGAATCATTTATGTTTTCATAAAAGTGGTTAGCAAATATGTCAGTGCCCTTAGATTGTCTTGTTTGCATGGGCAATGAAGTTTAAGGTTAATCTCATCTAATCTAAATGACGCTTCATGTTAGACTTTGCCAGAGAGCTGCAGGGTGAGGGATCCCGTGCCTGTGCAGCAAAGCAGGCACTTACCCTCCAGATTTCTTAAAAGGAGCATTATTTCCAGATGCCTTATCCTTATATTGTATCCTCAGTTCAACTCCAACATCAGAAAGCAATTAACTGTTTTCATCTCTACTGGGTGCATAGGCAGGAGCAAACTGCTTGGTTGTCAGAACATGTGATGTGAAGGGCTGAATTTCCACTTCAGTGCATGAGATTCATCCCCCTGCCTCCTATTAACATTAATGGGGATCCCTTCACTAAATCCCCTGCAGAACACTGAAAATCTCTTCCTGTTTATAACTCAGGGTCATGTTGTTTTTTTCCCTGGATTGTGTCCTGAGGGGATTATTTCCATTTTTATGCCCATGCTCTCACATAAAGTAGAAGGAGATGATTTTTACATTTTCAGGCAATGCAATTTGCTTTTCATGAGTCTCTAGAAGCTTGAAGATGATTAATATGTTGCAGCCCTAATTTTCCTCTATGACTGGTCACACTAAGAAACAGTTCTGGCCTTCAAATAACAACAAAAAGAGAAGAATAACATACATCCTCTTAGATCTCTTCTTCAGTTTTATTGCAAGTTGCTTCAAGACCTGAAATCCCAATCTGCAGCTGATCTGAAGTGGCACTTTGTAAGAGTACACTGTCATTCTTGTGTGGGCCATGTGCATAGATCTAGCTTTAATGTATTGCTGAGGATATTGAGAATTTCAACCTCTGGAAAGCATTCACAAATTTCATAGTATATAAGTAGTCCAGTGAAGGCACTGTGTGTGTATATGAGGTGAGTTACCAAATTGTCTTTGCAGCTGTGGGTTTGCAATAGCAAACAGAGAGTTATTTGGACAAAGCTGGTCACAGCTGTCTCTTCAGGGTGGAGCAGAGTGGCACTAAGTGTTGAAGTGGGAAAGCTGTGAAAACATTAAGGAGCAAATGCTTTAAAATATGCCTGACATGTCTAGCATGACCACAGAGCAAAGTGAAAATGTGTATTCAAAGACTACTTTTATAGCAGCAAACAAAATATGCCTAGGAACAATCATGGGCATTGATTGGTACTAAGGTTCATCTCTTCAAAGAAACTGTATTACACCCCTGCCCTGGTGTCAGTTGGGATAGTTAATTTTCTTCTTGTTTAACTTCGTGTTTTGGATTTAGTATGACAAAAACGTTGATAACACATTGATATTGCAACTGCTTCAGAGTAGTGCTTCCTGTAAGTCAAGGACTTGCCAGTTTCCCATCCTCTGCAGGCAAGGAGGTGCACAAGAAGCTGGAGCTGACCAGGACAGCTGACTCGAACTGCCCAAGGGGCTCTTCCATATAGTAGAACATCATACTCAGTACAGGAACTCATGAAAGGGGCCTGGTGCTGTCTGGGCATCTGTCAGCAGCTGTTGAACACCTGCACTGTGCATCACATGCCTTTCTCAGGCTTTACTTCTCTTTCTTCTTTTCAATGCAATTATTAGCATTTTTTTTTTTTTTCAATTAGGAAACTGTTCTCATCTCATCTCAACCCATGAGGTTTACTCTTTTTGCCTGGTGCTAGCTGAGGTTAAACCACGACATCTCCCAGAGAAGTTTTGCCTGCCTGCAAACTGTATTTGTGTGTGGAATTGTCCCTCGTATGTGCTGACTCTTGAACTATGCCTGGGAATTATTTGTATCACTTTGACTGGTTTGAACCAGAACAAACCCAGACTTCGCCTATTTAACCACAGAAAGGGCTGTGCTGCTGAATCCACTAGTATAAGTACATCCCATACTGTTTGCACATTTATGTTTGCTAGTTTAAATAACTGGCATAAGAAAAGTAGTGATGATGCATCACTTTATCTAAGGTAGACGCAAAGGTGCAACCTCTTGATTCCAGGAGCTGATTCTGCATGTGACTTTCTAGCAGCATATGCTGACATTGAAACTATCCCATCCTTGTTGCTGTTGCTGCCACTGCTATCTAGATTAAATCTGCCACATTTGTTTTGTGGTGTGGACAGGCCATATGTTCCTTAGAATTTCATTTCCATTTTTAAAATCATTTGGGTTTAACTGCCTTAAACTTCCTGAAAGTCAGCAGAGTTAAGGTCACAAAACACTTGGCAAACTTGCACAAGTGCTGCTCAGTGCCTGTCACAGGCTGGCAGCCAGGGGACCGCTGCTGCTGCTTTCAGCTGGCCCTTTAGGACTATGCTGGGACCACTTCTTCAGGGAAAGAAGTCTGCCTTCTGCAGAGCAGACTCTTGTTGTGTTGACACCCAGGGCAGCCTCAGGATTCCATGGTGCAATAGGCAGATCTCTGTATATGATTTAGGAGCTCACATGCCTTTTGTCAACCTGCGCTTGCTCAGTTTGGTTTAAATCATAGCCCAGTCCCACTTGGAGCAGCTTCAGCCTACCTGCATCACATATGGTGCTTGAGGCTGTAAAGATCTTCTCAGGTGAACTTTGCAGCCAGTGTTAATCTCAGTGGTTTTGATTTGGTGTGCAGGCTAGCCAATATAAAGGGTAATTTGGATCTGCCTACATTACTCCACAGGCACAGCATGGTTCTCAGCAGAGCCAGACACCAAGAGAACAAACAGGCCTGCAAACTGCTGCCTGTGCACGTTTGGATACTTACAGAAACATCATTCATTGCTCCTCTAAAACACTGGTTTGTATCTGTAGGTCAGAGAAGAGTCTTGTCCTTTCCTGGCCCGTCCTCTCACCAAGCACAGTTCCCACCTCCAGTGCCCATGGAAGGTCCCAGGTGGCTCAGGCATGATGTCAGTATAAGCTCTAGCCTGTATTTCCCTCATTTGCTGCTCAGAGCAGTAGATGAAGACTAGTGCATTCAGCAAAAACGTCACAGGCATTGTGAAAACATAGGTCACTCTCCACTGGCATATGAACACTATCAGGAACCTCTAATAACCATAAGTGGCTATGGCTTAGCATTGTGGCTCTTCATGAGAAAAAACCCCACACAAAAGCACTTTCAGTTCACTGCACAATTAAAAGTTTTAGAATTTGAATCAGAAGGGAGAGTCCTGTCAGCTGAGTCAAATTCATCATTGCATTAATTCTAAATATAATTGTCCTAGCTACTGGCAGTTCTACATTTTTAAATAAGGACTGATGTAGCCTGTTCTACAGCAAGCATACATTTTTAAATGGACAAAAATTATTTAAGAATAGGAAGTTTTGTTGCATTTTTGCATGAAAATTATCTCCATGTGACTTTACTTGAAAATCAACCAAAGAATCTAACCTTTCTCCATTCCAAATAAAGACTTGCACTTTGAAGAGGTCATCTATAGGCAATGTTTAACCCCAATTTAAAAGCTCAAACAAGTGGTAGCAATTACCATATGTGTTTTACTGATTGCCGTATTTTAGTGATCTTGTATCCAAATTCATTGGATGGTGGGAAAGACTGAAGTACAACCCCTAAAAGTCCCCGAAACCAACTCACAGAGATTCTCTTTTTTTTTTTTTTTTCACAAGTCCATGCTGTGTGTCAAGAATCACATTTCTGAGATTCATTGAGTGTGTTCCTCCTGGCTATTTAAAGGCACTGGTAATTCTGCAGTTATATTGTTCATTAATCATTGTCTTCCAGTACTTCAGAGCAAAATTGTTTAGGTTTCTTTTTCTGCCCACTTTTCAAAGGATTTGATACCAAGTTTTTAAAAAATCACTAAGGGGAGTATATTTATGACAGCCATATCCTGCTAATAGACATAGAGGTGCATCCTCAGGGAATGCTGGGAGCTTCTTTTAATTACCTGCACAACCAGGGTCCAGCTGACTGAACTTTACTCCCTTCTCATTTTTCATCCAGACTATATTCCTTTGGGACATACCCACTGCACTCCAATGAATTACTTTTGTCAATCTATTGCAAGCAATGTTTTAACTCATGGGTAGCTGCAGCACCATGGCTGTGCTCAGGTGCCTGCTGTGGTGCAGAAGAGGACACCTGCTGTGGTGTTCAGGTGAATTGAGATGATTGACCTTGGCTAGGTCAGGTCTAGTGTCAACAAGGAAACTTAAGAATTTCATCTAGGCTGTGAGGTCTTGTGTAACAAGTTCCTTTGCCCCCTGTATTCTCTGTTTTGTCCTTACAAATGTTGTTCTTTGAATAGGTATTTCCTAAATTTCTTGTGCTGTGTTGAAGCAAAGAAAATAGGAGCAGAGATACAGGGTAACAGGCAGCTTAGGAAACCTTTGTACCCCAGCGTACTTACATTGTATTAATACATTCTTTAATACTTGGAAGAGATTGCGTAGGGGTGTAACTAAATCTTCTTTACTGAGGACCTTTATGAAGATCTGCTATGCATGTGATAGGTCCAGCAAGCCCAGATATGGGGAAAACTGAGTACAGTAATTTCACAGCTATAAGGCGCACCCTTTTGACTAAAATTTTGGCCCGAACGTGGAAGTGCGCCTTATAGTCCAGTGCGCCTTATATATGGACAAAGTTTGGAAATTTGTCTACCCGGAAGTGTGAGCTGTGAGCCGTGGGGGGAGCCGGCAGGGCCACGGCTACCAGGTGGAAGCGGGGTCGCGGGGTCGCAGCTGCCGGGTACAGGCAGGCCCGGGGCCCCATGGCTGCCAGGTGCAGGCAAGCCTGGGGGCCCACGGTGACGGTCTTGCTGGGTGCAGGGGGGCCCGGGGGCCCATGGCTGCCGGGTTGATGCGGGGCCTCGGCCAGCAACTGCGCGGAGGGAGCTGGGGGCGGATCCTCGCTGCAAAAAAAAAGTGCTCCTTATAGTCCGGTGTGCCTTATGGTCGTGAAATTACTGTAATCTCTTCAGGTGCCTTTTAAAGTCAGTCTTATTTAATTTTTGTATCAGTTAAATTAAAAATTAAACCTCAAATCCATAAGGAAGATAAAGGACTAAACCCAGTTTTTTTCCCTCTTTGGTCTGAAAGTCTGTAGAGCACAAACCTGAAAGAGGGCTGTAGATATTCTACAACTTTTAAGTGGACAAAATAAGCTGTGAAAAATTTACCAGAATCAAATTCTATCCTTTTGAGTACTGCATGGATATTAAAAATTATGACACTGTAGAGCTGGTTACTTCCTTCCTAGTGGCTTTGAAATGCTCAGGGACTGTGCCAGAACTCCTAAGTTTGTCATCTTCCATGCAGAGAAAAGTGCCTACTTCTTTTTCTTCAAATACTGGAGTTCTGACATTAAGATGAGATACAAATCACAATATGCAAGACAGATTTTTATGTCCCCTTCCATCTTGCTAGACTAATTTGCCATTTTACAAGACTGACAGAGTACTATCCACATAAGGACAGAGATTTGACATCTCACAGAAATGGGACACTTGATATTGTGCAAAGCTGTCCACAGATTGTCGAAGACATGTCCTTGTATCCCTTATGCTTGCTTCAGCTATTTCCATAATTTTTAATAGCTAAGATTTACTTGCTTTTCTTCATTAAAATGCTGAACTTAGGGCAACAAACTCAGAAAAATGTTGCCAATACTCATTGCTTGTGCTCTTAATCCTTTCTCAACATGCTTGGATGAGCTCTGCTTGCTCCTTCTGTCTGTTGTCATTGTTTGTACTGTGTTGTGGTGGATGGCCAGGAGGAAAAAAAAAAAAAAGAAAAAGGGAAAACAGGTCAGAGCTGTATAAAGGAAATGCATGAAACAGTCGCACATAAAGTACCAGTGAATGACAAGCTAATTAAATTTCCCTGTATGTTTTGATTTCATAGAATAGTAAAAATTTTAGCATTTCTTTGGATATATTGTACTCATCTCTGTAATGGTGATAACCTTACAAATATTTGGAAATAGGAATAATTATGGAAAGCTATTTCTGGCAAAGATACGCTTGGTGGAAATTTGGAAAACAATCAATAATTTGGGCTGTATAGATCATCTCTGACAAGGAAGACCTATAGCATGGGCAGTGACACAATGACATTTCTAGAAGGTCAGGTGTTCCTGAGGGCTGCTAAATTAATTCTGCCTCCACTTCGGAGAGACTTGAAACAGGAGTGTAATTAACACCTTTGCCTTTTGATTTCTGGCCTGTGCCATAAAATCTCAGAGAATGGAATACTCTCTGTAGGTAAATAATATATATCTCTATATCCCCTCAATGTTCACTCTTGCTCTTTGAAAAAGAAAAAAAAAATGCTATTTAATGAACATGAGGTTGTTTGTATTTATTTTGCAATGGAAGATACAAGGCAGTGGAGAATCTGACTCCTGATATTTTCTCTTTTAGATTAACAAATCATGGCATCTTTTTCTGAAGAGTTCACTGAACCGATAATAAATTTAGTGAACAAAACTGTGCTATACTACCAATAGATAATTTTTCTTTTTTTTTCTTTTTCTTTCTTTTTCTTTCTTTTCCTTTCTTTTCCTTTCTTTTCCTTTCTTTTCCTTTCTTTTCCTTTCCTTTCCTTTCTTTTCCTTTCTTTTCCTTTCTTTTCCTTTCTTTCTTTTCCTTTCTTTTCCTTCCTTCCTTCCTTCCTTCCTTCCTTCCTTCCTTCCTTCCTTCCTTCCTTCCTTCCTTCCTTCCTTCCTTCCTTCCTCTTGTTATGGACAGTTACATCAAAGACAGAAGTGTTGTCACTGCACTGATGATCAATTTTTTCATGCACTTTTGGAAGCCACTTTGAGTCATGCTGATACATTCTTTTTGATTATTACTGCATTGACAAATTTCCTGATACATCAGGATTTTCAAATGAATCTGTAGAAATGTTGTTTATGGAGTCCTATTTTAGAAACTGATTCATTAAAGAATGTAAACTGCATATTTTTTGGTATACCTTGAGCAAAACCTGTTGCAAAAACTATTGATAACTGGGATAAAGGAAAGAGCAGTTGCCTTAATTTCAACCTGGACAAGCTTTCATAGGCTTGAGAAGATGCATTTTGCTATTTCTGTGCATCCTGCTCTATGGTCAGACAGTCTGGTTGTGTTGATTTGCAACAGGGGGAGGTATTAATAATGGATGGTATTAAAAATTGAAAGTTAGTTCTAATAGTTAGTTCTAATATCAAGAATTATAGTAGGAAGATAGGACATACTATATATATAGTACATATGTACTGATATACTAAAGTCATATATCTGATGTTTCACAAAAAGCCTTTGGTGGGAGATGAAATATTTGAGAAGCCTACACTGAATCATTCATTGGTAACTTGGGAAGTGGCAACATTAGGACACCATGGTTGAAGAACAGCTAAATGATGAACAAAAGAACCCAGCTCTATGTTTTTGATAATTGATGGGTGCTAAGACAAAACGGGCAAAATTATTCCTGTCTAAAAGAGATCAAGCTGATTTAATCTTGGTGAGTTTTTCTTTATAGTAAGACTGAGGGATCCTGACACATCACACAGCACATCTACAGGGCAAGTGAGGAGTCATGCAGAACGGTCCCATATTTCAGACAGCTTAAATGAAAAGCACTTAAATACTCTTAGACAGTCTTGTGTGCAGGTTAATAATAGATAAGAGCCTGTCATGAACTAATTACAATTATAGAAATAACTACATTATTATTATTATTTTAGCTTCTCAAGGAGAAGGCATGCTCTACTTCTGTGCCAAAACTCCCCTAACTGGTGTGTGACACTTGGTGTGAAATGAGTACCTTCTTTAAAGATCTGGACTGGTGTCCAGGCCTTGTTCTGGCCTTTGAACTCCAAAAGCAAGGATTTTCTTTAAGGACAACTATAGTTTTGCTAAAACATCTGAAAAAATAAGTTTTAAACAGCTAATTTTAGGAACTTTATTTCAACTAATTTAAGCTTCTTTGATTATAAAATTAAATAGATAATTTTGTTCTTAGGGGAAGAATAATATTAGTAGCCAAAAGTAAATGCATATTTTAATTTAGCTATCCAGTAAAAAATATATGACACCTTATATAAGGTTTTAATCTTCCTTCTTGTGAGTATTTTGCAGTGGACTCTGACTCCCTTTAAAAACATTAAAAACTCATTATAAACTCATTAATTAAATGTTTTCATTAAAAACATTAATTACATTCTCTCATTAAAAACAACTCTCTGTATTCATAGATTTTTAACATCACCTTTGACCAAAGGGAGAGATCAAGGAGAGGCAGACAAAATCCATGTCATGTCATGTCAATTAAGAATTACCACCTCAGTTTTGTTTGGACTGTACAATTACAGTTTAGGCCAATTATTATCCAAGAACTGCATCTGGATGAGCATTGTACTCCAAAGTGAATTTAGATTAAACATATAATGTACAGTTTAGAATGCAGTGCTCACCTCTATTCATGGCTTTTAGGGCAAATTAGTTTGTCACACACAGGCATTTTTTTCTGTAATGACATTAGCACTTTGAGTAGATTTAAATGTAACTGAGACACTTAAAGCATTCTGTGTTGACAGAGTGCAAATACTCTTTGGTTCATTTTAGGTATGCATCTATTATTTTCATATTTACAACAGCAAACATGTTTTCTATGTTTAAATACTGTTTAGACTTTGGATGGCTGAACTCACCACTTGCCAGTGAGGTTAGCTGAAGAGAATCTTCTTTTTATTTTTTAAGTTGACAGTAATATGCCTGTTGGTTTTTGTAAATTTACTTCACCCATCCCAGTGGTTCATTGAAAATATATTAATGGATTACCTTTATTATTTACAGGAAAAATGAATTTATATAATTCCTGTAAACCTTGTAAGTGCCAGACTGTGTCTGTGCTCCCCGTGAGGAGCTGACCCTGGAGCTGGGTGTGAGAGGGGCACCATGAGATGATCTCAGCCTGCTCATGGTCATTTGAAACCCATCTGTTTCTGATAAACTTTCACCATTTGTTCCTTTTGGCCTAAATTTCATCAGGTCAGGTCAATAATTATTCTCATCTCCTCTTAGATAACTGAATCTTTATTTTCCTACTGCCTTAGCATCTCCTTCTGTATATCTTCCAAATTCAGTTTATAATGTATGTATTTCATGAATTCTGTAGCCAGCACTTCAATAGCACTTATTTTTACCTTCCTCCTCAAACATCTTAAGACGTAATTTCTCTTTATTGTATATAACCTTCCATTGATTGCACTTAATTATGATGTCAGAGACTAGACTTTCCAGCAGTCTGTCCCCGGCTCTCTTCCTGTTACAGTCAATCTTTCCGTCAGAGATGAGGGGAGGAGGTGTGAAACTCTCCTATATCTTGCAACATTTGTCACAGAATCACAAAGCAGGTAAGGCTGGAACACATCTGGTCCAGCCTTCCTGCTCTAGCAGGGCTGTCCTAGAGAATATGGCACAGGATTACATCCAGATAGCTCCTGGGTATCTCCATGTCTCTCTTGTGCTGGGAAGCCCAGAACTGGACACAGCCCTCCAGATGTGACCTCACCAGGGCTGAGTAAAGGGCTAGAATCATCTCTCTTGATCTGCTGGCAATGCTCTTCCTGATGGTCCCCTGTCCCCTGTCCTTCTTGGCCCCAAGGACACACTGCAGGCTCATGGACAGCTTGTTGTCCACTAATTAGTAAGGAATGAAAGATTAAGGACTGCAGCATAAAGTTCTCCTGGAAAACATAAAGTTATGGTGACAAAAGTAATTTAAAAAAATCTGTTCAGAAAAATGCATCTTAATATCTTCCAAAAATCACATGGACGCTTGAAAAAAACTGGAATAATAATTGTAGGGGAAATGGGGAAAAGAGAATGCAGTAAAAATGGTATAATGATCACTTGCTAATTTTGGTTACTTATCCCATTGGTTCATTGACCCTGTGCATATTTCTCTGTGTTAATCACCATACATTGTATGTCATAATAGCTAAGGAGACTGGAATTTTCTTGTGCTACTGTTTTAGTAGGCTTTACTGGGTAATGTCTGAATTCTTTGAAAACCGGTAAAAATCTTTCTGTCAGAGGAGTTTTACATATATTATTTTCTTGCCTGGTCAATTGTACATAGCACAAGGAAATTAATGCCACCTTAGTTGGTTGTATAATGACTTACACTTACAAATAATATTATATTCCACGTGGAGATTATCTGAGGTTCTGAGTGAAATAGATGGACAATGAAAAAAGTATATCTGTCTTTCAACAATACTATTTTGCTTTGATAGTTGTGGCTTTTCATTCAAAATTGTGGAGAATAACTGCAGTTTATTGTGCCCTAGAGACTCATTAAGGATGTTTCAGTAGACACTGGTGCAAGTCTGATATTTAAATCTATCCTCAACTTTAGAATAATGTTCTAATTTATTCAAAGTCCACAGTTTCCAGCTGTGTGCAGTTTGTAAGCTGGAGAATTTGTAGTGTAAATATATTCAGCAAAAAGTATTTTATAATGGACGTTTGAAAAATGCTGTAATCCAGTAACAATAACTCCTTTTGAATGGTGAATCAATATGCGGATAGAACTTTGCACTAGGAGAGTATTTTTTTCTTCTTGTGTCTGTGAATTGTGAAATTTTAATGAGAATAATTTGTGCACCACAAAGCTTTTCCAGGCCAAATTTGTCTTCTTCAAAAAGAACGGAAATTTAGCCTTGATCCTGTAGCAAAAATTATAAATACAGAATAAGCAAGATTATACTCACAAAGCAGCAAGGTGTTTCAAACTGTAAACCCTATCGTAAAATATCTGCAACATCTGGCCAAGCACTATGCTCTGGTAACCACCTCAGGACTTGTGGAGGACTTTTCAGTGGTCGAAGGAGAGACTAAGTAAGGAAAAGTTGTTATCTGGCTAAAAGAGAAGATAGTTCATGAGTTGAGGAATGAGCCTGTAAAGTAATAATTTATTTAATCCAGTGGTTTAGATGGATACTGTTTGTGAGTTAAGTGATTTAATTTCCAGACACACCAATCTCTCATCTCAAGGTATTTCCTGTAGTGTCTGCTGACCTGTTTGCTTAGTTTAACCTACTTCTGTGTTAATATGGGAGGCTCTAATTCCCAGACCAGTTCTGTGGGAACCCAGGATATTCCCCTGACTTCTCTGGAAACTGGGCAGGGGGGCTCAGAAGCCTTGGCAAGGTGCCCAAAGCCCCTGTGAATTTGATCTAAGTCCATGGGAGAAATTACCATCTTTATATGAAGAATTA
>PYHW01009786.1:6672060-6691822 GCA_013186435.1 Turdus rufiventris | reverse complement strand
GCATATGTGCACATGCCACATTAGAAAGAGTGGATATCTGCAGTCTGAGAATGCACCTTCCCTGCATTTATTATTATTATTATTATTATTATTATTATTATTAATATTAATATTAATTTATTATTATTATTCCCTGGGTTTAAATCTATAATGTCTTGAGTATCTATGGAAGAAAGCACCTTTGTGTTTTGTCACTTTTCTTGAAAGCTTTTCTCTAGAGCTCTAGACAAGCTACTCTCTATGATCTTTTTCAACTTGAGCAATTCTGCAAGGTTAATTTAAAAAATGATACCACAAAATTATTTTCTGGAATTCACATATACCCTTCAATAACAACTAGGCTTTCATTAACAACTGAAGTAAATTTGTTGAGTTTTTTTTTGGTTTTTTTTTTTTTCATAAATCACCATCTTTTGTTTTAGCAAATTGTTGAACAATGACCTTGCTATCAGTAGCGACAAAAGACATGATGGGTCCCCTGCTTTGTACAGAAACTACAGCATTAGTAATTACTGGCAATGCATGAAAAATACATACTGGTTTTAGAAGTCAAAAGCACATAATGGTGCAAATGTTCCTGACTGAGGAATGTGATAGTTGCTGTGGTAGTTAGTTGTACTAATAATTGTGCATTGGTAAGTTCCTATCAAATTTTCCTCCTTATCACTTCTATGTGAAATACAAACCCTTTTCTTCTTAAAATAAAACCAAAAGATTCTAATTATGTTCTTTTGAAAGAAGAATTACATGTTAAAATGGCCTGGGGGAAAAGAAAATCTCAATAACTATCCTTGTTAATAAAAGGCTTTCTCCATATGAACTGTTTCTGAAGAGGAATGCTATAGGCCAGACATGGACCGTCTTTTATCCATAGTGTTGCCAAGCAACACTTCCTTGCATTCTTAAAATTAAAATTATTTCGCTTTCATTTTGCAGAGCAGTAGGGTTGAAAGGGAGGGGGTATATAAGGCCTTCAAGTGAAAAAAGGAGCTGGAACTTTATATGGTTACTTATTCTCTGTGTAATTGAGTAACACATGAGCATTCCTGTTCTGCAGCACAAGGATTCATTTACAGTGGCCATGGCTGTAAGGGAGTGAGCAGGTGTGTATGTTAGATGGGGCACAGCAGCATTTCAAATTACAAAATATGTTTTTGGGGGTTTTGAGGGTTGCTTCTGGGGTTATTTTTGTTCTGTGCTAGAAGTTGTCTATCATGTATCTTGTGCTGAAAAGGGGTTTATAGTGTTGATAACAAGTGATTAACAAAGTGAGGACAAGAACAGCTGATCACTCCTCATCATCATTTTAAGACACCAGCTGCAGTCCAGAGGATTGGCTCCTCCACAGCTACATGAAAAAAACAACTAAGGAAGTCTTTGGATGAGGGATGACATCCTTACTCCACTAGAATGTGAAGAGAGACATCTTCTTGGCTTGAGAGGAGCACAGGTTTCCACAGGAATTTGGGGGATTTGGGAGAGCCAGCATTAATATTTAGATGTAGCAAGTTGATCTCTTACACATTTCTAGAGGCAAAAAACTATAAAAAGCCGCCAGAAATCCCTGAAATGCAGGGGGTCAGATCGAGACACTGAATTTCAGGAAGTGCAGTTGTCTTTATGTGACTGATGTCTAAGCTCCTAAGATGAAAACAGTACAATGGATCTACTCTAGTGACATTTCCATCTCATCCTCGAAGGATGGTGCTGATGACAACCTTTTATCACCTGAACAGATGTCATTACATACCTCTGTCTTTACTGTGGCCTTGTTATAGACAACCACATGAAGGTATAGATCACCACTGGTGATAATGAGAACTTAGATGTACAGCATACAGTCTGATACCTATGTCAGGATATCTGATGCTGTCTAAAACTTGGACTTAATGCTCCCCATTCACTTGTCTAAATATTGGTACCTACTCCTGATTCAGCTCTTTGGAGAAATCCATCTGGCTGCTACATGCTGGCATACATGTTCTGAGCCCTGCATTTCCACAAGCCTCACCTGCACATTTTGAACTCTGCATGGGCTCTGAAGTGATGTTGGATGTCTTTGTTTAGTCAGAGGCCTCCATGGCACCCAGTGCTTTGCTCCACATATACCCTCGTACACATTCCCTAAGGGTCCAACCAGTGCAACTGTAAAGCAAATGGTTGGATTCATTTCATCATGTCCAGAGGTTTCAAGTGTAGAAGCAGATTTCAGTTTCCAGAAAGAGATTGCTAGGACCATTCCAGACATTCAGTATCATCTGAAATTTCTGCTAATTTCTTCAGATAAGTATGGTGCAGGACCTATAGAAAGATATGTCTTGAAGCAAGGTGAGATAATTTGATAGATTTAAAATGGCAATAGGCACCTCTTTTTAGGTAACTGAATTTCATCCTAGATGTCCACCTCATACTTCTTTTATACTCTATAGAGGAAAACAGGCCCCTAGAGACAAGATCAACAAAATCAAATCCACATAAAAATAAATGTCTGTTCTGCGAAGCTGGGATGTTGACATGCACTGTAATTGTCTAAAACAAGGCAGATCTAAGGTGGCTGAAGTTTCCCACTCAGTTTCACCTTAACTGTAAAGCAAGGGTGCAACTCAAAAGTAAGGCTACATCTGCATTCTGTTTTCTGAGGAAACACCGCTCAAGAAAAACGACATACAAAGTGTATACTTATAACACTAATGCCTACAGCTTGTTCAAACCTAGGTGTACTTTCATATGAAGGATTTTTAAAATACACAACATAGAATAAGAGCTTGCACAGGGTGTTTTCAAATGCAGCTCTAGATCTATTTACTTTAATAAGAGGAATAAAGATGTTTGAAGAGATGATAATGTAAGATCACCTATGGTTTTTATGACTATATAAATGTTACTGTTGAGCCAATTATGCACTGGAGAGGTTAATAACCTCTAAAACAGTGAGCTAATAAAGCTTAATAGTCTAAGATAGAGTGACATTTCTTATACTGACATTATGCCACCAAGTTACTTGCACTGTTGGTAAAGGTGAAAATTATTTCTGATCTCATTCCTCTAAAGTTTGTTTCTGTGGTGATGTTTAAGCCAGCATCATTAGTGAGGCATGAGGTGAGAATAGGTGTGAAGCAGTGTATTTTTATACAGTAGATGGCAGGATTTCTGGATGTGAAGGGATTGTATTGCCTGACTGTTATCATACAATCTCTCAAGACGGAAAGGACACAAAAGGATCTTTAAATACAATTCTCTACTCCTTGTAGGGTTGCCAAAATGTTAAACCACGCTAGTAAAAGCATCATGCAGACACTCTTTGACCTCTGGCACTGTGACCACTTCCCTGTGGATTCTGTTCCCCTGACAGACCACCTGAATTTTTTTCTTACAAGAAACACAGCCATATCTGAGATGGTTTTCCTCAACAATTTTTCAGTTCTGTCTGTTTTCTGCAGAGCCATATATAAAGTAATCTGAGGTTAACCCCTTTTCATTTGTGAACCTAAGCAGAAAATTTCTACCCTGTCAGAAACTGTTAAAGTATAGAGGGGACTTCCATGACCTTCTCTGATTACAAGCTGGAGACCCTTATTTCATTTTGTTCCCCATCTAGTTGAGTGAGAGGAAAATTACAGATGCAACCCAGTAGGGAACAAGAGCCTAAAAGGGAACAACAGTGGGAAAGGAGTGTTGGTGTAATAAAAGTTTAGAAACACCACTATAATGCAGCTAATACAGCACACAGTAAAATTAGTAATTCTAAGAAAACCTCCATCCACTAAGCAACAGAAAAATCTCTTGACATTGTTTTTTTTTTTTGTGTGTGCTCTGAAAAGACCAAAGAATGTGATTGATTCTCTTACAATTTATTTGAAATATGTTCTCAGTCTGATTTATAAAATGCATCACATTCTTTGAGTTGGGCTGGAATCCTGAGTCTTAATTAATGCCAGTACATCTTGTTTAGAAACTTCCTGAAGCCAGAAAGTTCCCTTATATTTTATTTAAATTTTATTCCTTTTGCTCATTGTCCTATCTTATCTTCATGACTTTAGTGAAGCACTTGGATGCCCAGTAGAGTTAATAAATTGTATGACATTTTCAAATGTCAGTTTAATAAATATCTCTGGGGATCTTGGGTATTGTCATTGGTTTGCCTTAACATTAGAAGAGTGAAAAGCAGCTGCTCTTTACCAATTACAGCCTGTGAACAGATAGAACCTGACGGACAGCAGATAAACTATTCTCCTGACTGTCAGGTAATACAGCTTACCCAGCTAGACAGTTTCCTTTTCCACCAAAATTACTGTAAAGTACTATACAGAGTTCACCTTTCTTCTCCAATTACTTCTTCCAAGCACTGTAGGTTTTTTTCCCTTGGCTTTCATAAATCCTTCTTTTCAATACTGACATCTTTTTGGCGGTTAATTTTTTTTATTTTCATTGAAAACAAAAATTGCAGATTTTTTTTCCCCCCTAAACGTATTTTTCCTTATTTTTTCTCATATCTCTCTGACCCATCAGAACAAAATTTGACTTCTCCTGCCTGGGCTACTCAGGGGTAGGTATAAGCAGCACAGCTACTTCTTCAGGCTCTGAGAACGAGACTCAGCCTCTCTGTTTACATTAATTCCCTTCCTTGGACTACAAAGGTGATTCTAACTTCCCATAGTAAAACATGACAGACTGAAAAGTCAAAGCTGCTCACGAGAATAATCATCATATTGTAATATTTTTATTAGACAATGTCACAAATCAAAGACCTTTTACAAGATAGCTTCCTCTGAATGTCTAGAGAGAAAAGAGGAAGTGGTGAAATAGGGAGGGAAAAGCAGTTTCCAGGGCTTCCTTCTGATGGAAATACTACAGTGCTATGTTGGAAGAGGAATGGGAGAGCTAACAGCTTTTGCTGTTTAACATTCAGGAATTCCTGCCAGTTGGTAAGAGAAATAAGCATGAATGAAACAGAGAGAGTGGAAATGTGAACTGACATGAAGGAACCTGACACTTGGCACAAGGGAGTATCAGAAATTGTAAGAACTAACACTGAAAAGAAAGCAAATTTAGGGAAATAATGCTTTAAAAAAGGGGTCCAATAAAAGAGAGGATTATCTCAGATACTGTTCCCCTTCATGCTGCTGCAGGAAAAATATTCTAATGAAGTCTCTGGCATATTTTAAAATCACAAAAATTAACTATTAGTATTATAATTCTAATATACTGAGAGACAAATGGAGCAAAGAGATTATGTGACCCAGGACAGAAACAGAGGACATTGGCTGGGGGGAATGGGACTATTATGTACTTGTAATGCCTGGGTTCCAACAGATCTCACTCTCTTATGTCTGAAAAACAAAACAGGGGGATTTTAACAGAGGGCTGGAGATAGTGATAGGTATTTCCTAACAACCAAGTGCCTCTTTTAGAAGGCCTACTCATTCCTTTTGCATAGTTTCCTGTTTACAGCTGTGTTTGTGTTCAACCTGACACTGTTTTTGAGAATATATCAGTTACATGACGAACAACAAAGAAGCAAGAGGAAGACATAGGCCTTGCTTTTGCTCTTTTGTTAGTCATAGTCTGTTAAGTGCACAAAACTTCATCATCCCATTCAACTTCCCAGGTGGGACTAGGTCTTGGAACATGCAAGTTCAATGCTATTGATGTCAGTGGCTTCACAGACAGAAAAAAACTATTGTGCTTTTCCCCCTGTGTCTAGAAAAATGTTTTTTCAGGAGAAAATGTGTTGATAGGAATCAGGATAAATTTTACTAAAATGACTGTGGATAAATGCAGAAATTCCACCTGTTAAAAAAATAAAAAAAAAAATTGTTATAGCATGTTAATTATATCAAACATTTTTCTTTGAAAAGGTCTGGCACTCCACTTCTGTGGTGCAAACCAAATGTTGGGAAATAACAATCTTTCACAGGAGCCTGCTGTGAGTATATTGAGACAAACAGTAAATTCAGGGAGAGAATGTAAAATCTGTATTTTAGACTCCTGACTGCGATCTACAAACTGCCTCCCTAAAAGCTCTTTTGGCATTTATTTATCATCCAAGTTAGATGATGTAGGGGTTTTTGTTTGTTTGTTTGGGTTTGTTGTTGTTTGTTTGTTTTTTGTTTTAAACATTTACTTTGTTTGACTATACAGTAACTTCCCATTCTGCCTGTTAAGTGGGGTTGTTTCCATCATGTTCTAAACTTTGGGATTCCCTTGTGATATTAATTGCTGAAAAAGACAAAGCAGAAACACAGAACTCTGTAAGTTTTCCACATTAGAAAAATTCGTCAGTTCATGAATGGCAGAAATGTCTGGAAAGATAAAGTCTAAGCAGACTAATTCACATATGTTTTGTAGAATTTTTCCTCATTTCTTTTTAGAAAAGCAAACAGCTTTGTTTTGCTTCTGGAATGAATGTAATGATTTTGCTCAAGTGTTGAAAAGACTGGGTAATTAAAATGCATCCTTTTTTTTTTTTTTTTTTTTTTTTTTTTTTTTTTTTGTGAAGAGCTGCATCTTACAGGGTCGGAATTAAAGAATCTGTCTGAAAAGTAGGTTTAACTGCTTTTTAGTTTAAAAGAAGAGTAAAATCTCTGCAGAAGATGTCTCCCCGGAATGTCCCTGGTACCCTCCCAAAAACATTACCTTTTGCATCCAGAAAACTCCCCAGAGTGGCAAGAAAAGCAGAATCATGGCTTATAAGAGGAACTGTTTGAGGTTTAAAAGCCATGAAGCTTTAGAGTTTGCAATTGTTGGGTAACACAGACAATCTTGTAGGCACTGGGGAATATGGGGCACAGCAGCCCAAGCTGGATGTGCACAGAATCAGATCTTACTGCCTGCTTGGCTTTAGCATCTTGTGGATATAAATGCACCATTTAACATTGGACCTGAGTGAAGAATTAATGATATGCCCCCTCTGTGGGCTGCTAGCTCACACACAAACCTGAGCTGACAGAGATACAGCTGTCAGACTAGAACCAGTTCCAGCTCTCACTCCATATCCCTGAAAGTCTTTTCTTTGTGAAAAGCAGTAGGTCGGTTGAGGTAGCTCGTTTTGGTCCCCTTGCATCTTTTCAGGGCACAGTCTGAGCCACTGATGAACACAGGTCTTATAGAGAAACAAACAAATCTCTCTGCCCAATAGGACTTAAGTATTCCTCTTCCCATCATCAGTGCCAGAATTCTAGCAAGAAAGCTAAAATCATTGTTTTACAGCTCTCTATGAGCACCTTTCTTCATTTCATCTGCACAGCTGCCTAAGTTTGTACAGAATTCTCACTGTACAGAAGAAAGACAGGATACAATTCAGTGATGTCTTGATCTTCTAGGTCCCATTTCATTTTCCTGCAACTTCCTCTTCACATCTCCCAAAGAAAGCATTAATAATTCAAATTTTTGTGATTATATTTAATATGTTATGAACTCAGATAAAAGATATTAGCCCTTTGAATTTTTCTGTCTTGTGGAGAGGATCAGGGGACTTGCTTTGTCACTCTGGCACTTGTCAGCTTTTTAGGATTGTTGACAGCAACTCTCAGATTAGTAGTCTACATCATTTTCTGCAAACCATTTCATGTACTGCTCCTGTCAGAAAGTGCTGTAATGCACAATACCCTGTCTTTTGTTCCTACTTTGCCTTTCTCCTTCCTTTTTTGACAGGACACAGAGCTTTCTACAACTTCTGCCAGCCCACCACATTTTTTGTCCTTTCTGTGCTGTCATGTCTTTCCATTTCCCTTCTGCTCAATTCCTCTGCTCACTTTCCATGGTCATCTTAGTTCACTTCCCTGTCTCCTGTCACTCCTTGTTGTCTGCTATACTTTCCCACTTACTAAAAAGGGGATTCTGTGGGGAAGTTGAAATAGCTGTAGGCTTAGATATTGCTTTAATTGATGCCTTGATACTGTGAGTCTATTGTTTGTCAACATCTGCAGTTTTCTGAGTCCCTCAAACTGCCACACTTCACACCCCCTAAAATCCTATACACATTGGAGATTTTCTTTACGTATACACACCATTATTTTTCACCCTTTTTCTTTTTGGAATACACCTTCATGTATTCAAATATGTTCCTAACCAAAGGCAAGAAACATCCAAATTAAGCAACCAGTAGATTCTCATGGGATCATTTAGTGATAGGAACAGGACATTAAGACAATGCCCACTATTACAAAAAATTATAGAAATCTGGCAATGTAGCATGGAGTAAATGTAACTATTTGTTCCTTTAAAAAAAATTAATTTCTTGTGAAAATCAGATGAATATAATTGGAATTTAAGTTTTAAATAAGGAGAAATTTAATCTGAGCCATAAGGTTTAGCTCTGATTGCGTTGTGTGGATCTTGAAAGTGTCTTGAATAAATATTCCTGTGTAAGCTGCTTTAGGTGACCCTGCCTTGGCAAAGGGGTTGGACTCTTCAGAGATCCCTTCCAACCCTAATGATTCCGAGATTCTGTGAATATGAATTAACCACTGTTCCCATTGCTATGTTAATGTGACATGCAGATAGAGCACTTCATTGTGACATGGCAACACTTCTGTACAAACTTATATAATAATATTTTTTCTTATAAAAGCGACTTTGATGTTTGGATGCTATTTTTATAATTATTCATCAGCTTTTCTTCATACTGATTACACTTAAAACATACCAAAATTGTTTCCAGGCAAGTACTAATTAAAGTTATCTTTATGGACGAATAGGAGAACAGAAAGAAAACCAGTCTGAGTAGAGCGTTTTGCCTTTAACCCCTTCATACACATCTGGGAAATGTCTTCAGGGTTTCATGAGGAAAATTTGATAGCACTTCTCTGTAATGTTTTATTGTCAGAAGCTCATTCACATTAACTGATTATAATGCCCTAATAATATAAGAAGACCAGAATTAATATCCCTACTTAAGTGGAAGAGAAACAGCTCAGTGCCTTCATCAATGAGCATGTCCCTTAGCTCACACTCAGTTCAACAGGTCTTTCACACAGGGTATCCTGAATCAGGTAGGTGTAAAAGGATACCCCAAATGAAGGGGACTATTTGCTTCTCCTTTATGCTTCTGAGTGACACAAAATTCATATTGGCAATGGCTTTGCTCCAAAGCTGTGTTAGTGTGGGAGAAGTGATTTCAACCATGGGAGCATCCAGGTTTACACTGTATATGTGTGCCCTCTTGATGCTATGGCTGCATGGATATGGATAAATTGGCTTGGCCATTCAAATTTGCCTGAAACAGACCAGTCCTACAACACTTGGACAGCCTAGAGATTTTTTTAAGACACATTGTTATAGCTGACCCTGATTCTATCTGCCTTTTATACTGTTGCTTTTGCTTAGAGCAGTGAATAACTGGCAGTGATCAGGTTGTTACCGCAAGTTTACAGGGAACTTTAAAATGGGACACCTGAATTTAAAGGCTGCCAGTGTTTTAAGTGGGCATTCACTAGAGGTAAAATGGAAATGCATAGAAAATATAAAACCTTTGCAATTTTCCATTCTTGAGTGGAAAAAAGTATTTATTTTGACCTTCAATTCATCCATACAGCCAAACTCAGAATGAAGTAAAATCTTAAAAGAACTTAGCCTTGACACAGACTATTTGAATCACGTTGAGGGTATACATGTCTTTAAGTATTTTATTACAATGGAATGACAGCATGCAGTGGGATTGGACCAATATTTCTCCAGGCTACAAATGTAAGACTCACCTGGGCAAGGTCATGATATAAAAATGAAACCTCTACAAGTTTTTCTAAACAAAGGAGATGAAAGCGGAAAGTAGAAACAGAAACTAGTTGTGTTTAATATGTGTCAATGTATTATGATCTGAGAGAAATGTAAGTAAATGCTAGGACTGTGTAAGGTAATACAAAACAGGCCATGAACTTTGAATAATTTAACTTTAAAAAAATCGAGATGAAATTATGGACGGTTCTAATGTAACCATATATTTTTATTTGATGTGCCAATTATTGCTCGAGTAATAGAGGCAAAAAACAACCAGAAGAAAACTTATAATGTACTCAACACTACTTTTATATCTACTTTTTTCTCTGCTATAGATAATGAATCTTTTAATTTTCTTTGGATAGATGAGCTCAGTGAAATTATG
Source organism: Turdus rufiventris (assembly GCA_013186435.1). Lineage (NCBI taxonomy): Eukaryota > Metazoa > Chordata > Aves > Passeriformes > Turdidae > Turdus > Turdus rufiventris. Next base: position 6,681,720 of record PYHW01009786.1, on the reverse strand, counting down.
ATTTCTTTTTTCTTTTTCAGCCAGAAATTTACATTCTCTTTCTGACAAAAATAAGTTACCTAGAGATGTCTGATTCTCTAGTTACCACAGGTATATCTTATTTTCTTCTCTGTCCAATGACTTTGTCTTCTATTTGGGCCTATGTGAACAACTCTTATCTAAATGCTAATATATTTGGGATGATGCAATTATCTGGAAGAAAAAGCAAAATAAATACAATCAATACATCTGATTCTGGCAATGGGTATGGGGCTAAGTCCTTGAAGATATACAGAACTCTTGAATAATCCCCTTTTGTCAATATACTCATGTTCTCACATAAAATCAACCTAACTCAGCCAAGGACTTGACACTTATGAAGTCCCTCAGCTCTTAAAAATAGGGCTTTGGTGAGTTAAATTCATATGCAGAGCTTGTGCTGCCTCTGTGTACATAAACATATCTGTCTGGTAGGTTGAAAGCCTGTGTCACTTTAATGTTTTTATTAGCTGGAGTTCAGGTTCATGAGAACTTCTATAGAAACCCTAGAGTAAGCCATATCAGCATAATTTATTAGCCAGACCTTAAAGTAAAGTGTAAAATACTACTCTGATGTGGCCAATGAAATCGCAGCAGAAAAGTACTGGGATCCCCTTCTCTTTTATTATGTGTCTTTATATAGTCTATCAAATTTTCAGAGGCAAAACAAATAATTTACATTATTTCAGATGCAAATGCCTTCATTTGTATGTGTGACTGTAAATCTGAAGGCAGTTTATTTGCATCCTGACGGTTAAACTCATCTTTAAACAATTTACTGAACTGACTCCTGTGGAACTACGTCAGTATTTGCTGCCCTCTGAATATGTAGATGTCCTGTACGTCATTTAATGATTATCTTTTACTGACGTGAGTGAGCACTGATTTAAATATTTGCCTCATTGGCTATAAAGATTATGAATTTACATAAATTGTTGCTGGTATCTCTTTGCTTACTTTTGTACATTCCTTTTGAAAAGTTTCTCTATATTAACCATCAATTATTTCAGAAAATAATTGCACTATCATTACACTCATATTAAAACAACACCTCAGTAAGAGTGCTCTGATGGCCTGCTGTCTTCACTAATTGTCTTCACAAGCATTGGGGCTTTCAATATTTTTGCGACATTTTCTCACATGCTTAAAAACAATACAAGCCAATATCTCTTTATCATTAAGTGGCTGAGATAGTTGAAACAAATTATTTAGTCCTTTTTAAAGTCATAGATGCTGTAGGGTGAAAAGCCTGTAAATTAATAGGTGTCCTGTTCTAACTAGGACAGGGTTCATTTTTGCAGCAGCCAGAAGTCATGGCCAGGACCCAGAGGTTATTCTATATCATCACCTGTCATTTCCTGGAGATGGGAGAAGAGGTCCCTTTTGGGTTGGGGTAGTGTGGTGATATTCTGATACTATTGGGGCCTGCATGGAATAGTGTGAGCGCTTGAATATGGATCATTTGCCTCTCTTGTACACTTTTGCTATTAATATTGCTGCTAGATACTGTTCATTTTCATACCTCATTGCTCATTCCAGAAACTATTTTAATCTCAACCTGTGACCTTTACCTTTTGTAACTCCAATTTTCCTCTCCAGCCACCTGCAAGGGAAGGGAGGGAGATGGGGGAGTGAGCAAACAGCATGTATTTTGGAGTAGTTTCAGTGGGAACACTAAAATGGAGAATACAATTCTGAGACAGAAACAATAAATTAAGGGAAAGACTCAGAACCTACAAGAATAAACTACCCCATCTCTTTCCTATAACGTGCCACTTATCTTCAGCTAAGATGTTAAGAGGAATAACAATGAAATTACTTTAAAAAAAAAAAAAGGCAATTTGTTTAGCTGGCAATTTGTCCTATGAAACTTCTTATTCTGGTCTCTCCTTGTTCTCAAACATTGCAGCACTGCATATGTAGCTTTTGAAGAAGATATCGTTTGACTCCTTTTATTGATGAGTTTGCTTAAGTCTATTCCAAAGCTGTAGTGGAAACATGATTCTAAACTGGGTTGAATTAGGTTGATAGTTTAAATAAATCAGAATGAAGATGATTTATTATTTTTAACTTTACATTTAGCGGTTTAAAATTAATTCTAAGATTAGATTAAATATTTTAAAGTCGATTATAGGAATAATAATTTGGGAAATGACCTTTTATTAGCTTAAAGCTACAAATCTAATATATTTTGTCTCCAGATTGTCCCTATATAAATGATTGCTTAATTCAATAATTCTTTTTTTTTACATTAGTATGCCTGTCTGCTGCCAGCCTGTGCAGGTTGGTTATATTTTCAAAAGAGTAATTACATTATTGATACCAATATGAATAATCAAATGGCCTTACACTGCATACAGCACTTAATGGAAACAGATGCTATTCAAGCTAGCAAAAATGCTGAGACCTACAAGAGGGCACTGAGAGATGGAAAGCTGAATAGTTCATCCTTGCAAGGGAAAGAAGGCTATTACTTTGAGAAATTACATCTTTCCTTTCACTCTCTCTACTGAAGCAGCTCCTATTAAAATCAAAGCAAAGCCTCCTATTGGCTTCAGTGAGAGCAGACTGGAGCTTTTTAATACCTGAGAGTCTCTGAAATAGAATAAATCTTCCTCTCTCATTACTTTAGTGCTGGCTGATTTGTAAGTACTGAGTTCTACTGTCATCTCCCATGCCATGCAAACCAAAATATCACCAGAGCACTTGCACTAGCTCCACACAAATATCCAAGCTCAGCATCTCAAGAGAAGTTTATGCTATAGACAAAATGCCAGATGGGGACACAATGGATGGGACAAGATTTATGGGGCTTTTCAGTGTAATTCAAGGCACAGCTTCCAAGAACTGAAGGAAAGAGACAGAACATGAACATGAACCAAGGGTAGGTCTAAGTAGTAAGTCCCTTTCTTTCGTTAAATTAAAGAGATTAATCGGAATAAAAATAAGAGCCAGACTGAGGATGGATTATTGCTGATAGATAAGGAAAAAAAAGAAAAAAAAAACTTGTTAGTAGTATGTGCTCATCTTTATAAAAAGAAACTACTTGCAAGTTCCAATATAGCACTTTAAATACACACAGTATATTCAATCAGTTCCAGCTGAAATAAATCCACTTATTCTCAGGTTTGTAAATCTAAAGTGATTTGTAGTTTTTTGTTGAGCCATGTACTAAAAAGGAAACATTTTCAAGACAGTAAATCAGAGATTGCATAGAAGAAAAACAGAATATTACAAGTTATTGCTAGTTATCCAGAATAAGAAACAGTAAAATGAACCATTTTGGGGAGGAGTAATGATTACAACTCTCCGACCCATGGCAACAGCATGAAGTTAATTCAGCACTGAATTTCAATTCCTTGAGAAAAGATAAGTGGAGTGGGAAATATAAATTATTCACTCAAAAATCTGTATGCATATTCTTTCTGCACTGCATTGTCAGCAACTGCAATAGCTAAAGTCTATTACATCCTCCTAAGTGTCCCACAAAACACCAACAGAACAGTAGGTTTTAACAAGTTTATCTATTTTGCTGGAAGTACCTTTCATGAAGACATTTTATAAGACAGAACCAGGATCAGAGGAGATTGTCTCCCTTTGCACCTGGCAGAGGGTTGGACTCAATTTTAGGGAAAAAAATATTCACTGAAAAAATGGTGAGACATTGGAACAAGCTAAGTAGGGAAGTTCTGAAGTCACCATCCCTGGAAGTGTTCAACAGGTGTGCGGATATGTCACTTGAACAGATGGTTTAGTGTAAACACAGTGGTGCTGGGCTAACAGTTGGACTCAAGGATCTTAAGGGCCTTTTCCAAATGTAACGATTCTATGATTCCATGACAGAAGGCTTTTTATTGTAAGTTTTCTTCCTACTCTATTTCAAAATTCATTATTTGAGGAAAAGGAGAAATTTAATAAATTAAAATTCTTGTAAGAGTAAGAGCTGAAAAAGTGGGCTCCTTGGGTTTGAAACTGGGCACCCGTCAATTTCAGAGATGTCTAATGTTGAATCCACTTGTTCCTTCTATCTTTTCTACCAGGTAATATGAGCAACCTGAAGTTGCTCAATGCTCGTCTAGAGAACCTGGGCATACGGACTTGGTATTTAGGTTGCCATAAATAGGTGGGAGGTTCAAAAACTTGATTTATTTTCAGCTCTCATTCTTTCCTGAGCTCTTTTGTGGAGGTAGATCTTTACATTTTAATGCTATTGTTCACATTGTTTCTATTAAGATAAAATACATGAAATCTTAGAAAACAGTGTTTGTGAGTCACTGCATCTGTTTTCTGATTTTTATACTCATTTTTATGAACTTTATAAGTCTGTAAATTGGATACAAAATTGACAACAAAAACAACAAAAAAGAATAAATGGATTACTCTTATGGAAGTTTTAGTTAAAAAAAAAAAAAGATGAGGCAAATACATAGTGTAGTCAATTAGGAAATATTATGCTAATTACTGTAAAGAAAGCAGCTGTTCATACTCTTTAGATTATTAACACCTTCTACACTCCAGCAGGGAAGCGTCCCATGAAAAGCTAATCTTCCATGTGCAAACAACTGCTGCTCCTTCATAGGAAAGTGGATAATATATTCTTCTCTCTGACAAAACAATAGGTGAGCAACAGCAGGCAGAACAGAAGTTTTATGACTTTCAAGATTTTGTTAACGTCAGTGGTGCTGCAAACTGTACAACACATATGCTACCACTAGAAAACCAATGTGTTTCTTATTAAGCAAAAATCACATCCATCCTTTTATACATAAACAAACTACTAGATTAGGCCAGCTGTTACTTTTTTCTCTTTGACTTTATCTGAATAAAAATGGTAAACCCAACATTATTCCTGAAGTGGCTTTGTGAAAAGTTTGATTTTTTTACTTTATAAATCAAATCTGTAGCCAAATTATTGTGGTGCTCACTCCTTATTTTCTCCATTATCATTTCAGCATACTAACACCTTAAATGTTCTGCTCATGTTATAGAATAGGATAAAAAAAATGTTATCCTTCCCTACCAAGAAAAACTGCCTTCCAGGAAAACTGCCTGTGATCTGGAAAAAGGTGGAATAATGTTTTATCTACAAAAAAGAGAGACTTGAATAGTAAAAAAGACCCCACTCTAGATCCCTGTAATGTAGAATTTGAAAATAGAGTGTGAAGTTCAAGATGTGTTACACTTAGAGTTTAATTAAAGTGAATTGAGAAATTCAAAGGTTGTAAAAGACATGGCAATAAAGAGGAAACAAACCTGAAAACATCTAAGTGTGAAGGAAATGAGCTTGATAAAGCCATCCCCTAGTGTTGTGCTCTTCCTGTGAATGAATCACAAGGCACGCGAGGTGCTCTGGGTGCTGGCTTTGGCAAAGCTGTGGGCAAGTGCCTGCTGTTTTTGCTGAAAACCAACAGGATTAATGGGTTGTGACCCTCACAGGTTGTGTCACCATTCCCCTTCACTCCTTGCACTAAAAAGAATGTCCAAAATAGAAGTTTGCCATATATTTATTGTATAGGCAAATCCAACCTCTGGCTGTCCTGTCAAATTTCTCTCTGCTGTTCTCCCCCCTTCTCTCTTAGAGAACTGTTCAGGTGCCTGTGTTATCCTGCATCATTTTGCTTGTCTTGGGGCACCCCAAGAGCACCTGTGCCAACAAAAATCAGGAGCAGTATCTCTCGAAAACAACATGACTTTCTGAACAGATTGTTTTTCGTTTATTTGCATTGCTCACAAACTTTGCAGATTCTCCAGTACTTCTGGTCAGCCTACAGCTAAGGAACATCCTTAACAGGGTGAGTCACCCTGGATGAATCAGCTCTGCACCACTCTGAAGCATTGAGGTGCATTTTGCATCACTCCAGCTGAGGTCAAAGAACTGCCAAACCACAAATTATCCCCTCCCCTTACCCAGCATTCATGTACAAAGGGACACAATGATGTGTACCTATCTATCTTTTTTCTCCCTAGTTAGTACTCAGAGAGATAAGTGCATCAGGCCATTTGCTTGTGTGGATAATAAGCTGTTCCACAGCTCATCTCAAACAAGAAGCCACCTTACTTCACTGTTCATGACAAACCAGGAAATGGATTCGTTTCCTGATACCTTATTTTCTGATGTCTGGAAAAAAAAAAAAGTCTTCACATTCTCTGTGGCAAAACACAGGTATCAGACACAGACAAGGTGATAGCTGGCAGGAGCATACAAGAGTTTGCAGATATTTAAAGACCCTTTCATAGAGTACAAGGACTCTTGATCACAATGTGTAAGGAACCAGACAAGGAAGGCTCAGCATGGCTAAATCAAGACCTGTTCATCAGACTTAAGGCCAAGAAGGAAATGCAAGGCAGGGGGACCAGGGACAGATAACCTGGGAAGAGGATGGGTAGGCTGCCTCTTTGTGTAAAAATGGAATCAGGAAGGCCAAGGCACATCTGAAGCTGAACTTTGCAAGGATGTAAAGAATAACAGATATGTCAGCCAGAAAGAGAAGGAAAAACGTACCCCTCCACAATGAGTATCAGGGTTAAACTGATAACAATGGAGAAGGCAGAGGGACTCAACCCTTTTGCCTCAGTCTTCAATGTCAATCTCTCCTCCCACACCTCTCAAGTGGATGCTCTGCAAGGTAGAGACAGGAGGAGGAACGTCCCTCCCTCTGTAAGAGAAGACAGTGAAGAGAGGTTCATGATGATGATGTGAAAACCTGAGTGTGTATGTCTGTGAGACATGACGAGATGCATCCCAGAGTCCTGAGGGAGTTGGATGACGTAATTGTCACTCTCCGTGATATCTGAAAAGTTACATCAGTCAGGTGAAGTCCCAGGGGACCAGAAAAAGGCAAACATGGCACCCATTTTTAAGAAGAGTAGAAAGGAAGGCCCTGATAACTAACGACCTGCCAGCCTCACCTCTGTGTCTCGGAAGATCCCAAAACAGACCCTCCGAGAAAAAGGCACATGGAGGACAGGGAGGTAATTCAAGACAACCAGCGCAGCATTAACAAGGGACAGTTTTGTCTGACCAGCCTAGTGATCTTCTATGGTGAAGTGACTAAACCAGTGCACAAGGGGAGGGCTGTGACAAGGGATCTGTATTATATATATGTATAGTATCTGTACTTTCATAGGGCCTTTGACATGACCACCTACAACAACCTACTCTCTAAATTGGAAAAATAGGGGTTTGATTGGTGGACTGTTTAGTGGATGAAGAATTGTTGATGGATTGTTGCAGCAGACCTCTCATTAGGCGTAGAAATGGGCCAAGACACAGACTCTCATTCGACAACATGAAAAGTGTCCCAGTTTATTTTTATTTACATCTTAGCCATCCTGACTGACTACAGCAAGCTCCTACTGTAGGGTCCAACTGCAGACTCTGACTGCTGGCTGTTTCCTACTGGACCTTGACTGCAAGTGTTGGTTTGCAGACTCTGAACACAGCTTTCACACAGCTCAGCTATGACTGCAGGCTCCAACAGCAGGCTCCAATTCCATCAGACCCAGACCGACCTCACAGCAGATCTTTTACAGCAGCAACTCTCTTCCTTGTTTCATTCTTCTTCCTCAGGGCTCCTCTACCTCCTCCAGGTCCTTTTTCTCCAGGCTCTCTGCCTACAAGATTCCCTAACCAGTCAACCCACCCCTTTTGTCACACTTACCTTTATTAGTCACAGCTATGACTCATTAAGGACAAGGCTGATCCTCTTCTTTGGAAATTGTACAACTATGACTTACCAGGGGCAAGGTCACCTGTAATCTCTTCTACACCTACAGATGACTCAATGTCCAGATGGAGATCAGTGACAAGACGTGTCCCTCAGGGGTCTGTGCAGGAACCAGTGCTGTTTATTATCTTCATCAACGACACAGACAAAGGAACTGAGTGCACCCTCAGCAAACCTGCAGATGACATCAAGTTAAGGGATGAGATTGATACACCTGAAGGACAGGATGGCATCTAGGGGGACCTGGACAAGCTTGGAGTAGGTCCATGGGAAAGTCACAAAGTTAAGAAAATTCAACTGCTGGGTCCTACACCCGGTTTGAAAAAACAATCAGCATCAGTACAGGCTAGGGGATGAACAGATCAGGAGCAAGAAAGTCTTGGGGATGTTGGTGGATGAGAGGCTGAATGTCACCCAGCAATGTGCACTCACAGCCCAGAAAGCCAAACATGTCCTGCATCTAAAGCACTGTGGCCAGCAGGCCAAGGAGGGGGTTCTGCCTCTCTGCTTTGGTGAGACCCCACCTGCATTGCTGCATCCAGCTCTGGGGTCCCCAGCTCAAGAAAGAAACAAAGCTTTTGCAGCAGGTCCAGAGAAGGACCACAGGAATGGTAGGAGGAATGGAGCATCCCTCTTATGAGCAAAGGCTGAGAGAATTGGCATTGTTCAGCCTGGAGAAGATTTCACTGTGACCTTGTTGCATCCTCTCAGTGCCTAAAAAGGGCTTATAAGAAAAATAAGAACAAACTTTTTTGGGATACATTTTTTACTGTGAGGGTGCTGAAACACAGGAATGGGTTGCCCAGCAAGGTGGTAGATACACCATCCCTGGAAACATTCAGGGCCTGGCTGGATAGGGCTCTGAGAAAGGAGTACCTGAAGGTACTCCTGCTTATTTCAAGGGGGTTGTTGTGGGTGACCTCTAAAGTCCCTTTTAACCCAAATGCTTCTATGATTCTACAATTCTAGGCTGACTTTACCAAGCCAAGCTCCATTTCTGGGACATCCAAATAAACCCCAATGTATATTTCCAAATAAAAGATCTGATCTGATATACATTATTTTCACTTACTTAAGTGTTTCCAGTATAGAACCCCAAGCTAGTTCCCTGTGGACTTCTTCTCAGACTGTGGATGCTTTTAGAGTAAAAGCCATTTTGGCAAATTGGAAGTGCTTAATTTAGGATGAAGTTAAGTGAACCACAGAAACAGTTCCACACACAATAAGGGGAGAAATGAGTAATTCACTGAGATGCAATGTCTATATTATATTGGATTAATACTGTCTTTTGCATTTAACTTAGAGCAAACTTTGTTCTAATCTAGCTGAATACTAAAATACAGTGCATCAGCTTGTAACTCTATTTTAGCAACATCCTGTGCATTAAAAACACTTTTAATTAACAAAAACTTTCTCAGAGGTGAAATTTTGTTAAGTATTACCTTAAAATCCCCAGCCAATATTTTTTTCAATCTAAAGTGAAATTAGAAACTCTGTCTGTTGCCTTAGACCGGCTAAGGCAAGTGCGACCTGGGTCAGAGCGAGACCACAGCGAACTTACAACCTGGTCGGACAGATCACGCATGACGCCAATATGGTGAACGGTGAAATGCGCTTTATTTCCTGTGGGCACCTGCTTAAATAGCCACGGTGTGCCCATGTCATTTCCTTCATGGGGGGGGAAGGGCGCTGCCTCCTTGTACAGCCCGAGGTCTTCCGATCGGCTTCAGCTAACTACATTTCCCCCCTCCCCATGAACAATTAAACTTAGTTACTTGTATAAGTGCGCTGTTAGTAAGAACTTTTAAACATGTTAGTAATTAAATGCAAACGTTTTGAACTATTATTTTAAGTTAACTGTCTCTGTCACAAAAGCAAACGTCAATCAATTTTGCTTAAACGAGCTTTACTAAAC
>PYHW01009786.1:6630888-6668846 GCA_013186435.1 Turdus rufiventris | reverse complement strand
TAAGGCAAGTGCGACCTGGGTCAGAGCAAGACCACGGCGAACTTACAACCTGGCCGGACAGATCACGCGTGATGCCAATATGGTGAACAGTGAAATGCACTTTATTTCCTGTGGGCACCTGCTTAAATAGCCACGGTGTGCCCACGTCATTTCCTTCATGGGGGGGGAAGGGCGCTGCCTCCTCGTACAGCCCGAGGTCTTCCGATCGGCTTCAGCTAACTACACCTGTCCCTCTGGTTTTACTAAAGGACAATTCCATGTTAGAAAACTCTGCAAGTTTTGTTTTGTTCTAGACATCTGAAGTTCTGATAGAAATAGTTTGAAATTAACCCAGTCTTAGGAGCTTGCTTGGATATTAAGAATCTTCAAAATTCAATTTGATTTCCTGGCTTCTGTGCCAAGGATTATGTGGTGCCCAATTTTTGAAACAAGCTCTTCCCTAGCAATTACTGTCTTAACTGGAGTGTAAAATTAGGCATCTCCAAAATTTGTATCTATTGATTACAGTAGTGAAAAGGAAAAGGGACAGATAGCTCTTGAAGAATATTCATCTGTAAATATGATATAAACATGAGATATGTGAAAAAAAAAATGTTTACTGTACAGTAGGCCAAAAATAACGTAATGCTACTCTTATTTTCACATTTAAGAAGTATTTAAAATAGAAATTACTTTTGATATACATTAGGAATGTCTTTAACCTATACTAAATCTAGAAGCATATAAAGGATCTGTTTTATATGCAGGAAAACACTATGGATAAACTACCAATATAATTCAAGATCTCCCTTATAATTTAATCTATGGGGTTTTGGACATTTTTAGGTAAGTATCCAGATGTTTTCTAATGGATATATACATATTTTTTTCACTTTAAATGATGGAAAATTAGTTAGGGAAATGTTATGCTATATACAATGTTTCCTTTTTTTGTATTAATTCAAATAACAAATTGCACACATTTGATGTAAATGTTCTCATGATCACCCCAAAACAAAGGAAACACCCTATCCTTCCATCATTTTTGCTAAACTTGTGTCCTAAGGAAAACTTTCTTATTAAATGTTGTGTTCTGCATGTCAGGTGGTAGTTATGCCAGGAGATTTACACTCAAACAAAATCTTGACAAGAAATCTCACAGAACAGAAAATGTGGAGAGCTCTGTAAGAATCAACATTTTGTCTGTTTCCTTATCCAGCAGCATCTGAAAAAAAATATTCCCGGGTTAGCAAAGTCAATATGTATTGTTTTTGTAACTAAGTTTTCTTTTACTTTTGTTTAGCTTGGGTTTCCCACTCATGTATATGAAGCCTGTTTTTCAGATGTGCATGATAACACTCTGCTATTCCATGGGAAATTGGCTAAATGTCTTGAAAAGCCTGGGATGGTTTCCAATATTTGATATAATTAGGAGCATCTCAAGTTATGGTGGTTTTTCGCATCAGTGAGAAACAGGAAAAAATATTTGCTTTTATTGCTTGCTTATTTAATAATCAGCTCTGCTAAATTGTGGTGGGGTTGTAAAAATTATTTTCCTTTTTTTTTCTGTATTTTTCTCTGCTGCACAAGGACATTGTAGAATTTCCTGAAGGAGACTGCCACAAACTAGCTTGAAAATGTCTTTCGTAAAAATAATTTAATCTTCTGTCTGTGATTTCATTGGTTTTGGATAATTTCTGGAGAAACTGGTCATCTACTTGAAGGAAGTGGTTACTTTGATAGCACAACTAATGCTTCATTTACTTTGCTGATTCACAGAAGGTGCAAGCTAATCAGACAAAGTGATTCATGAGGTACAGCTGAGAATAGACACAATCTTCTGTGAGAATCTTAATTGCCATTTTGTAGCTTTTGCTCTTGTGTTTTAAACCTACAGAAGAAACTTTCGCCCTGCAAACTTGCAGGGTTCTGGGGGACACCATGAGGAATAATTGTTAAGTTTTTGTGGTCAACTTCCTGCTTCATGGTTCTCCAGTTATTCCAAAGCTAAATTTTACCATCCTTCCTTGACAAGTAAGATTGCTGAGAGTCATTGTTAGTTTTGTATGAGGTATGACCTCTAACTCCTCAGTCTGACAATATCCCCTTCTGCTTCTTGCAGGAGATCAGGAACCAGAAAGCCTCCTGCCTGCACTGAAGCCAACTTTAGGCAGAGACATTTATTGATAGGTTCCATAGACACAGGTAGCACATGTGCATCGAATCTGCATTCCAACTTCCAGGATCATTTACTGAGTCATAGAGGCCCTGAAGGATTTTTCTGGACCTTGGCAAAGACCACACCACATCCAGTCTTGATCCTGGGAGTTCTGAATGTGTCTGCAAACCTGAGGGTCCCCACCTGGCTCATCATTTTGCTATGCAGAATAGTTTTGGAAGCAAGACTGTGTAGGTCCGTGGAAGATAGCTAAATCTCCTCTTCCACACAGAGCAGTCAAGCAGGACTCTAGGATGAAGCTTTTTCTTGTTTGGTTATTTAGATTTTGCTGCTCTAGATAAGAGCATGAAGGAGCAAATTTCATCTATATTCAGGCTAGGACATAATGGTCTGGATGGGTGGGTGACTACCTGGGTAGAAAACTGTTCAGATTTTCAGTGGTTGATGTGTTGTGCCCTGTGTGGGTGCCTGTTCTGTCCTGTTTAATGTCTTTCCAATGTCTTGGCAGAGCTGGTAGAATGCATTCCAGTTGAGTTTGCAGGTGACACAAAGTTGCGGAAACATTTGATAAGCACAAGGGTAGGGCTGTCTTCTTGGTTGGAGGAAGATGCCAACAGAAACCTCATGAAATTAAACAAGGACAAATACCAAGAACACAGCTGGATCTTGTGTTCATTTTTTGCCTCCCCAAACATGAAAGAGAAGGCTTAGTGGAGAACCCCAAGTATCATGGGGCTGGAGTGCTTGCTCTTAATGGAGAGCTGCTCCTATTCAGACTGGAAGAGGCATGCTTTTGGGAATATTAAACAGTTCCCCCAGAACCTACAAGAGGTTGTTTAGGAGCTGGAGCCATGATTCTCAAAGTAGTGCAAGGCAGAATAGCCATGGGCATAAGCTGAAACAAAAGATGAGAAAATTTTTCCTGAGAGTAGGGTCAGGCAGTGGAGAGGTTCCTCTGGTAGGATGAATGGTGGCCATTCCTAGAAGTCCCAGCTGTGCAAAGTCCTTAGCAACCTGGTCTGATCTCGTAGTTTGTGCTCATTATCATAGTGCTGTGGCAGGATTTTAAACCAGTTGGCATCCCAATGTCCCTTCCAACGTGAATTTTCCTATCAGTGTTATGAGCTGCTTTCAGCAGGTTCCGTTTCTGGACTAGTTTTAAACTGAGATTTCCTGAGCTGAAGCCTTTCCAGAATGTTTAGAAAGGAACCAATTTTGATTCAGATTGTTTCTCACTATCCTTCTCTGTGAAAAAACTGTCTTCTGTCATTGGATGAAGAAAAATAAAAGTAAAATCACCTGACTGTTAGAATATGCAACATAGATTCCTACATCTGGACCTCTTGTCTAGACTTACACTGTAATTGATAGAGAGAAATATCATTTTTTGAATGACATTAACCTCCTCTGAAGGCAGATGTCTAAAATATGTTTTCTGAATCATACATAAATATATGTTTCTCCACTGGCTATATTCAAACTTCAGGTGAATAGCTGAGTTGTAGCTGCCTGTAATATAGCTGCCCACAGAGTTAAATGAGATCATTCCTCTCTGAAATGCCAGCAGCTACCCACCACCCTTCCTATCTGCTCTGCACACCAAGAGCTGTATGACAGGTGGAGACCAGCTATCTCCTGAGATCCTTTGTCTTTGTAAAGCCCTATGGGAATAATTCAAGGGTAGCATAAATCTGTGGGCAAAAATGGCTTTTTCTATTGTACAGAAACCACAAAGGTCTGACAGAGCTTCAGAAGCAATTTGATCTTGACAACAAACTGCAATTCTTGCATGTCTGTCTTCATGATGTGAATCTGATACCAATAGTCTAGCCTTTCCCCTGTTTTATATTCGGTAGATAACAGCACAAATAGGAGGAAATTGGCATTGCAATTATGTACCTTAATCCTACCAGTTGAATGATCCCAAATTACTGCTGCTTGCAGAAGGATAAGGAGCTCGTAGCTGATCTACCTCAAAGTTCAATGTATTAGGTTTATGTGCTGTTCCTCTGAGCACTTTCAGTATATGAAAGAATTGTATGCCAGGGACCCTGACCAGGGTTGTGAAATTCCAGGAGGAGAAGACAATTTTAAGATTGAGGCCTGAATGAGCCTTTATATCTCTTATGCACAGATACACACACCTGCAGGATACCTGGGTCATTGGAATTAAACATGCTATCTCTGTCTGACGGTTCTGGTGATTAATGTGCAGAGACCTCTCACATCTCAAAGCACCAGCACATTAATCTGACCAATTTAGGCAAGTGATGTCTCTTGTATAGAGTTATATTTTACAGAAACCTCAATTTTGCAATTTTAGAACTGTGTTAATTTACTGCCTAAGTACAGCAAGTTTAGAACAAAATTCATTTTGACTTTTCTAAAAACCATACAAGTTCCATTTCTGGTTAGAAGCTTTTCATAACTGGATTCAATCCGATAAGTCAGCGCAAAAAATTTAATACTTTTGGTCATGTTCCCATTCAGTCAATGGTAAAAACACAATTTCGTTCTTTATGTTCCTTTCAGCAAGTACTGTATGACTCATGAATTTACTTTTCATTACTTGATAATATTTTTCTGTCATTCCCTCCCCTCACCCTGCTGTGTGGTTTTCTGTGAATGGTTTGTGGCACCCACAGCATTTGAAATCAGACTCATTCTGGCCAAGGATACATACAGGTTTTCCTAATTGAATGAACAGGTGACAATCAGTGTGATATGTACCTGAGAGAAAAAAAAAATATTGAAGATGTCAGCAGGTAAGCAAGGAATATGGAACAGGTAGAGATTGAACAAATTTAAACCTTTTTCTTTTCTTGGTCAAAGTAAGGCCACTGACAAAGTTTCTGGCTCATTATTAGTAGAGCCTAAATGTAATTTTTCAGAAGATTCAATGAATTAATTGTAGGTGAATATAATAAAAATAGAAGACATAATTCTGATTCTGTTGACAAGGAAGATTTTTGCCATTGATTTCAATGAAATCAGGGTTTTACATGAGGTCTTTAAAAATTTTAAAATTCAACCAAAGGAGAGCACATGCAGCACACACAGAAGGGAAAAATATTCTGTGGGTTGAATTAATTTTGTGTGTATGTGTGTAATTAAGGGTGCTGAATCTTGTCAAAGTAAATTATTTATTCACACAGTTTTGCATAGGTAGAATTGGATTCTGAAGAAATATTTCAAACTGTAGTTTGTGAAGTGAAGATTGTGGAGTGCTGAACAGAGCTTGTTTCGATGCTTCTAGTGCAAGAGACAATTTTGTCATGGATTTGGGAAATTGAATGAAAAGAATTATGACAGCAGATGAAAAGTAACTAAACCTAAGGAGCAAAAGATGTAAAATGCAGTTATTGTGTCAAGTTCCCAAAGCTGCACACAACTGGGATGTGTGTGTTCTGTTCCTTAAACTGCAAATATCAAACGAAATAATTTGCCTTGTGATCACAACGGCAAGTATCTGAAAAAGACACTTCTCTTTAGATTGAAGGATATTGAAAAGATATAGAAATTACTTCTTGATACTTAAAGTGGCAGGGTTGCTTCAAAGTATCTGAAAAGGAAACAAACTAGAAGTTCATTTTGGCTGTTAGCAGAAAGTTTATTCATGCTAGAATAAAGGTCCTTCTTCCTTCTATACAGTCTCTTCTTAACTCGGCTTTCAGTGTATATTGAGAGAGAACACTTAAGATCAAAACCAGCAAAAAAGACACATTTCTCATATTTTAATTTGATGATATTTCTGAAAGTGCTGAAGAACTCTTTGTATTGAATAAGGGCTAATGATTTTAAACTAAAAGAAATTGAATTAGATTAGGTTCCCAGAAAGGTGGCAGTTGCCCCAGCCCTGGAAACATCAAGGTCAGATTTGGACAGGGCTCTGAGCAACCTGATCTAGTGAAAGATGTTCCTGTTCATTGCAGAGGGTTTTACTAGATGATTTTATGTTTGCCCTAAACCAAACTTTTCTATGGTTTTATGAATTCCTGGCCTCAGCAGTGGGTTCTAAACTTGAGGTGGATTCAAAGATCAATTGCAAGACTTGAGGTGCAAGAGTCCACTGTGACTAGTTCTGATTCAGCTACAAATAACTACATTATTGAGCCCGGTCTTGAAAAATATCTCTACTCTTCCTAAATATATAAAAAAATATATTCGTTCTTTCTACTCTTCACTATGTGCTTGATACTGGACTAGACAGAACTTCAGTCTGACCCCATACAGCTCGTGCTGTGGTTAATCTGTATGTGCTAGGCGTGGTTTCCCTTTCTCTTAGATTGAAAAAATTGAATGGTTTAGATTTTGGCTAATCCTGGGGACATACACAGTAAATCTTCCATGGGTTTTCCAGCAGATTTGTTTCAGTTTAATAGGAATTCAACCAGAACAAAAAAAAATGGAGCTCTGAGTGGAGTGGTTTTATTCAGCAGATAATGACAGCTACATAATGCTGCTGTAGTGCTACGAGTGGTGAAAGAATACACCAACACAGACTTCCTTCGGAGGCAAAAGAAAGCGATTTATAACAGAAGCAATCACACTTTTGTAGACTAGATTGCAGAACTAAGGATAGAATCAAATTCATTGGTCCAAAGAAGGTAACACCCCTTGCAAACATACCTTTATCAAAATATCACGCCTCCTGTGCACACCAACAGGTGCTAATCTTTATTATTAATTCTTTCTCTTCTGTTTTCCTTTGAATAGCTTGAGAAAACTCAAGATGCTTTTTCCCTGGCTTTCACCAGTATTGCACAAAATAAGTTCAAAGTCATGATTGAAAAATATTAATTTGATACACAAGGAAACAAAGATCTTTACTTTCTATTGTCCTATGTAAAAACTAGTGTTTACCACTACCTAGTATTTGCCTGTTCTGTATAGAGTAGAGCTCTAGATCTTCTTGGGTTGGCACTGGGCATTGTTCTCTAAAAGAGAAAATTGGATTCCTCAGGGTCAGTATCAAGGATACATGGTCAGTATCAAGGATCATGGAAATTGTTGTGTTTGACACTAGATAGGTGTCTTCTAAACTAATGACTCTAACACTTATTCCCCTTCCAGCTGCTGAAGAGGAACAGGCAATTTTAATGCCTGATTAAGCTACTATTTTAGGTAACTCCAGGAAAAGTTCAGCAGCACAGTGTTTTACTTTGACTAGGAGAAACTGGTCATTACTAGTTCCCATATAGTTGCTTTAATGTGGTCAGATGAATCCAGTACCTTCCTCAGAAATTGCTTCTGCCCTCCTTTTCACCTGTGACCCAACAAGAAGAGCCATCTGACTTGCCTTGGAAAAGCCAGGTGGTGCAGTGATCCAAAATCTTTGTCTTCTCATCAATTCAAAACAAAGCCATAACAGTAAAGGAAGAATGACAGCTTTATATTGAATGAAAATCACATCCGTCTCAGCAGTGATAATGCCAGCTTTTTTTTTTTTTCCTGCCAAAACCTGGGGAAAAAAAAAGCTGGGAAAATTTGTTTACATATTGAAGTCAGTGGTAGCTGTTTCTTTCCCCATGAGGTAAGTGATACTGTTTAATTAAAAGTTACATGTATTATTTTTGTACTTTTTTCCTAGTAATTGATTCACTTTTTAAATGAAATTTATATTTTCAGATAATCAAACTATGCAGTTATCATGTGATTGTGGTACTGTACATGCACAGAAAAATACAGTAATTATCAGAACTTTCCCTTTTAGGGTGAATAAAAAGATTAACATGGGTAGGAAACACATTAATTTGTTAATTTAAATACACACCTCCTCCACAGCTGCCTGATTAATTTAGTTTGTAGTGTGCTGGACCTCCTGGAGTCAGAAATAAAGGATCAGTGAGTACAGAGGGTACAAGCGACTTCCATATCTTTGTTTTTAGTATTTAATGAAATCCATCCATTCAAATGTACTAACAAATACAACAATTTACTCAGCACAAGCAGAGCTCCAGCAGCACTGGATTTCTTCCTCCTACCCCATGATTGGTCAGAGGTGACTGTGCAGGACACAGAGAAGCTGTTGGACATTTCCAAATCCAGTTGTACATATTTGCAGCTATTTATGCTGATAGATAAGAAGAAAATAAATTTCCTCTGGATGAACACGTGTTTTGTGGAAACTGGAAATAATAGGTATAATTGGGGCGGTGGGCTTAAAGAACCCATTGTTCTACCTGGAACAAGGACTTTTGGAGCACCTTTCCCCTAGCAACCACAACACTCAACTCCACACTGCTCTCTGAAAAGTCCCAGGGTGCATTCCTGTTTTTTCCTGATCCTTTTTATCACAAATCCAGCCAGCAGCACGGCAAAGTTTAACATCCTTTTCAAAATAAACCATTGATACCCTAAAATTAACTACTGAAGCTGCCTCTGCCAGGTGAAAGTAGAGAGATGAAAGACTGAGAGGAGGAACATGAGATAGAGCTCTGGCTTTGATCTTCCTTATGCACTCACATCAATTGCACATGGATCAGGAGCACCACAATAACTGCACTGGCACATCCAGTTTGCCTACTGCAGTGCCAGGACACCTTGTGGAGTCTACCTTTTCCAGAGCAGGTCTGCTGGAGCAGTCCCCTCAAAGTCTGAGTGAGAGCACATTAGAAGAGAAACCATTGCACTGACATTCCTGTCTCTCTCTGTGAGAAGACACACTCTGCTGATGCCCTAAGTATTGTGCACAGCCAGAGGAAAACATGTCTTCTTCATGGCACCAAAGAAAGTAGATGGTGTTGCTGCCTGCAGCTTGTTTATTCCTCTGCAATTCCTCCCATTATCCTATGGAGATTGTAAAGCCTTTGCTTTACAGCATTAAAGAGTCACTATTTACCCCACCACACTGCTCATCAATGACATTTGCCATAGGAAGGTGGCTCTGTCCTAGCTTTGCCACAGAATACTTGTCTGACTTCTCAGACATAGAATGAGTAATAATTTGTACTTTTGTGCTTTCAGAACTCCTCACC
Organism: Turdus rufiventris; assembly: GCA_013186435.1. NCBI lineage: Eukaryota > Metazoa > Chordata > Aves > Passeriformes > Turdidae > Turdus > Turdus rufiventris. The sequence continues at coordinate 6,659,711 of PYHW01009786.1, read as the reverse complement.
TAGTTCTTATTCAGCTGGCTTTCTCTGTGTTCTCCCAGGTAGCTGCTCTGTTCTCCCTCTGACTGCCTCTTTTACCACTCCTTGCTGCTGCACTTGGCTTTGCTGATTCTCTCCCAAGATCTCTCATCCAAGATCCCTGACTTCTCCTGAGCTGGCTGCAACTTCCAGCTGTTCCTGTGATCTCTGGTTGTCCTGCAATAAGTGCTGTGAGGGTTGCCTGCTTCATCTGGAGGGATTCTCTTCAAATAATAATTGTTTACCTCAAAATAGGCAAATTACATTATTCAGGCAGCAATCTTTCTAGAAAGATGCCTAGGCATTCTTACTTATCCAGGCTTTAACATCACGTTAAAAAGCTGTGTTGCCTGGTAGTATTTTCTCACTGTTTTATAAAGCTAAATGATTGAGCATTATCAGTTCTGAATTATTTTTTTCATTTTATTTCAAGTGAAAATTGGGAATTTTTAAATATTCAATGTGCCTTTTTCATTCCTCTTCAGTTGGACCATTAAGTACAAAAATGAATTATTTGTACAATCTTACTGAAGACAATATTTTTCATTCTCCCTGATTATCACCTGACACAAACTGCATTTCCTTACTATTCTATATTTGGCCAAGACATCACTTATGCACAGCTGGGGAAAAAAAAGTCACTTCTTAATTATAAATATCTGCAAATATTAAGGGAAAATTGGAAGAGAATAATTAAAAGCGCGGCCAAGAATGATTACTGAGAAAAGCAGTGCTGGTTCTTTTAATACAATACAAAGGCCTTGTTTGGTGAGTAACTAATACACAATGAAGTATATTTTCCCCTCACAAGATACCACAGAAATAACTGCAAGTATTCAACTGGAACATGCAAAGGCTTGATAATGTGAACTAGGAAATGAGAAGATAAGGTAAAACAATTCATAACTCTTGCTCAGTAGTAGAAGGAGGAGCTGAAAATGAGAGCAATGAGCATTTATCTGGAGGATGCATATTAGGACTTCCTGATATTCCTATGCTTGGAAAAAAATTTGCAGAAACAAGTGTATAGCTGCAGCTCTTATGCAAAATGGTAAGAGAAAGGGAAAAGGACTTCTTTGGAAAGAACACCTGCCCCAAATGCTCCAAAATCTGAATTCTGAAGTCTTTACATAGAGAGAGATTAATTATATTACATATTCTTGTGTCTGAGACAGCAAAAATAATATTTGGGGGTTTTAACTTTTTTATGCATTTATAAATACCTAGTTTTCATTGTAGTGTTTTCAGGAATGGGCATAAAGTAAATTTTAGTCATCAGTTTTACAATAAAAAAATCTTCTGAGGTAGGAAAATGTGTTTCTGAGAACAAAGAAGTGGGCACAGTGACTCCAAGGCAAAAAAACACCTGAAATTAATTCTGCAGTATTTTTATTATGATCACATAGTCATAGAATGGCTCGGGTAGGAAGGGACCTTAAAGATCATCTAGTTCCAACTCTCCTGCCATGGGCAAGGATCCATTCACCAGACCAGCTTGCTCAGGGTCCCGTCCAACCTGGCTTTGAACAATTCCTGGAAGGAAATATCCCCACCTCTCTCAGCAACCTGTTCCAGTGCTTCACCCACCCTCTAAGTAAATAATTACTTCCTAATATCTAAACTAAACTCAACCTCTTTCAGTTTAAAACTATTTCCCCTTGTCTTGTCACTATCTGCCTGTCTTAGAAGTCCCTCTCCCTGCTTTTTTTCTAAAACATCTCAAGATACCTGAAATGAGGTCTCCCCACAGTCTTCTCCAAGCTGAACAGCCCCATCAGCCTGTCCTTGTAGGGGAGCTGCTCCCACCTTCTGACCACCTTCCTGCTCCTCCTCTGAACTTGCTCTAACAGACTCACAGTATTTCAGGTGGGGTCTCATGAGAATGAGGGGGAGAATCACCTCTCTTGATTGCTAGCCTCTCCTCTTTTGATTGACTACATTTCCTAAAGAAAAATTTCCTGGAAACAGGAGAATAAATTGACATTATTTCATTCTCTAAATAAGATACGTGATATGTTATAGCATTATGCATCCAGAGAAGGAGACTCCAGTGAACATTCTGCAGTAACACCCAGGTGTCTGTCCTCCAGAAATTTCACTAGAAAAATGTGAAATGTGTGGGGTAGGCTGCAGCGCATGTTCTCTGAACCTATGCTGTGAGGACATTATACAAATTGGACAGTAGCTGAAATAGGAGTTCATGTAAAATAGAAATCAGGAAGGCTGGCTTGTGTACAGCAGTGAGGGCACCTTAATGGTTAATTTAAAACAGGGCCAGATATGCTCAGCCTGTGATGACTACATTTGACTAAATATAACATATAACATATGTTATATATATAAAATATATGAGTTGTTACTGACTGCTACTACTCATACTGGGGTCTCCATGATTATCAGAATGTCCTCTGCAGAGCTGCCCCTTACCCACTAGTCACTCATCCAGACTTCAACCTAGATGGAGAATTTTGGACTTGACCTTGTTGCATTTTAGACCATTTCTAATTTTTTTTTTTCCCAAATTTCAGGATCATTCCAGACCTCACCAAATACTCTAGGCCAATTTTTACTTTTAGAATTTGATTCAATACTTCTTTTGGGGAGGGGAAATGTTTCTACTATCTTTAGAAAGAATATAATCAGTCTCTTTATAACCAGTTTATCTCAGAGAAAGTTGACTAATGTCAGAATAAATCTGCTTTAGCAAAATAATTGAGCCTTTTCTAAAAAATGCGGCTTGGAACAATTGCATCATTTATAGATGGAAAGTTATTCTGGTGGACTGCTTATCTCAGAATTAGTTCCTATCTTTGCTTTATTTGTGTTATGCTCTTTGCTGATTAATTTAGGTGGATTTTGATATTATAAATTTGCATTTACAGTCAGTATTTAATTGATTTTGCCATTAAAATTAACAAAATGCTAAAGCTATTGATCAATATAACAATTTTAAAAACAAAATAATTATAAAAATGTATAAGCAATAATTGTTAATAATATTTCCAGTCATATGACCCAAGCTGTACTTTTTTCCTGTTCTCTGTGTGTGCTCATGACAGTGGAATATGGTAGTGCTACCAGGGTGCTTTGATATTTCTAGTTCAGGTACTTTAGGAATGAGTTTGTATAAAGCTTTTGATACAAGTATATATCTGAATACATTTTTCTTTTTCTACAGCTAGAACATTTATCTTATTCTCACAGAGGGAAAACTTCAGGTGTGTCTGGTAAAATTCCAGCGCTGAATGAAATGATCAACCTTTAAAACTAACCTCAAATTATGACCTGAATTCAACACAAAAGTTTTAAGGAGTGGAACTTCAATGTAACAAGCTATTTTTTAAAGGACTTAGGATTTTTAAACCCCTTTTGTTACTTCTGGGCTCTTTGTCTTGGCAATACTGCAGAGTGAAATTTTTCCATGAGAAATTCTACCTCTGTCAAATGGATTGATGAAATTTTTTTAAAGTTGTACTTAAAATTGGTGATGATTAGTGCTCTGAGTAGAAAATCATAAACTTTAGCAAGAAAGAAAATAGAAAAATCCCTATTATACTTTCTAATTCATTTTTGTGTCGCAGTAACATTGTTCATTATTTCAGATCTACTGCTGTGATTTATAGATTCATTTAAATGTGCCAAATACTAAAGCTTCCACTGTTTCTAAGTTATTATTCACTACCTTACCTGATATATGTCACTGAGGAAGCAGGGATTTTCTCTGTGCATAGATTATTTAGAGAAATTCCCAAAAGACTTTCAAAGAAAGAGCTTGGGGTGCAAACAGTTTGGCAAAGAATGAAAGAGGCAAAGTCACAGTGTCAGCTTGTCCAAATTCTGGAAGACCAAGTCACTGCAAACATACCCTTCTCTCAGTTAATACCATGCAATTCTCAAAGCACACAGGTATCTGCTCCCTGCAGTGTCCTTCTGATCTCTTCCTGTGTGATGAACGATGACTAGACAAGGGTATGAAACAATAGGTTCAGGAACTATATCTTCCAGGACAATTATTTTTAGGTGCCAAGGAAAGACATTCAGGACTCTGCAGTCAACTGTGTTGCTATTTATAATCAGCACCTTTCTTCAGCCAAGCACTCCAATTTAAAAGTCAATTGATGATTGACGCTACATAAAGATTTCCTCATCAGATCATTACAGCCTTAAAAGAGTGTAGAATTTGTGTTTAGACAAAGGATCTAGTTAAATCCTTTCTCTATCCAGGGTTAGACCAGACCAGTCCTAAAATACCATCTAGCTGCAGCACAGGATTTTAATCCTTTAAAAGCAATCACCTGTTGTGTGTACATTTTACACCCTTGCCCTTACTCAGATAATTCCTCCATATAATAATAGCCAAGGGAAAGGCCTTTTTTGTGTTTACCTCCATGTTTATGCAGAGTTCCCTCTGAGACCTCTTTGTTTTTTGTGCTAGAGCTACCCTTTATATTTTGCAGGGCCAGCACCAGGAAAATAGCAAGGACAGAGTCTGATACAATATGTTCACCAGTTTTAAAATCATGTGTGCTGCTGACAGAAGCCGGATTTGAAACATACCAAAGGATTTCATTGTTCTCTGCTGTCTACATTCCTTCAAAGCTGAAGAAGCATTTATCTTGCTTCTCTACTAAGCAAACTGCTTTGGACAGCATCAACTTCCTCTGGAGTCTGTCAAGCCCTCCTACCATTTCATTAATTCTTGTGTTCATGATCTCTTGAAAGAGGCTTCACATACTCCTGAACAAGCAATCAAAGGTTATCTAGACATCTGCAGAATTAATTTACTTTCCTCGCTGCTTTTTTTCACCCTTACTTCCCCCATTTTTAATTATATTAATTACAGGCATATAAGAGTATTCTGTCTCTTTGACATTAATTACCTGGGAGTGAAGATTAATGAACTTTGTAAAATGTTCCGTATTACACCTTCATAAATGGCTAAGAATCTGCATGGATCACCAGTATAGTGGAAATCAAGTAATAACCACAGAAAAGTTTCCTACTAGTAGTCAAAAGAAAAAACCAAACAAGCCACTAAAATTTCCCCAAGAAAAAAATAGAAGCATATTGATGTATAAAAAACTGTGCAAAGTGAATTTTTAGATCAATGTTTTACACACTGTAGTCATTTCCCATCAGAGTAGCTAGCCTGTAAAGCTTTTTTTTGTTTTGGTTTGGGTTTTTTGTTACTCTAATGAAGCATAATTTTGTTAAAATTTGCTCAGTTTTGTCATCAAGCTCTGAGTCTTTTTCTTCATATTTTCTTTTCTACACAAAAGACAAAATCTATCACTGAACCAAACAACACTAGCATTTTTATGGTAAATCTCTCAGGGTTTGCACAATTGTTTGGCCTGAGAGAAGACATTGAGACTGGTTTATTATGACCAGAGCTGCACAACAGATAGTGCAACTTTAGGAAATAATATTTTGTAATTTCCTAAAATCTACCCTGCATAATCTAGACTGCTCCTGGTGGGATGAAATCTTCCAGTGGGCAGCCTAAGGAAACATTACAGGGATCACTTTCCTGCATCTGCTTCTCACATGGCATTGAGCCACAGAAGAGAAGGGCAGAGCAGCACAAAACTGAAGACCCAAGAGGGACAGTTTGCAAACTCTGTAAATTCCAGCAACCACACAACAAGTGATTGCAGCTCCATGGAAAGGTGACTGCTGAAAGGAACATGCTGAATTTCCTAGCTCTGCAAGCCTGTGCAAGATGCAGTCACACACCATAGAGTATCCCAAGGTGTACATTACTTAGCTGGTGGTTTTAGCTGGTACTGAAGTAAACAGAAGTGTGTCAGAAGCCCAGACAACTGGACTTCTATAGTTACAGTGAAATAGCATAGGGAAAGAGTCAATAAAAGTTCTGCAGGATCAGCAATGCAGCTTTTAAAAAAAAATCTGAGCTCTATCTGAAATTCTCTGTAGCTGTATTTTGAGAAAAAACTTAATTTGCAAAAATAGACTACATATATTTTTAAAGTTATTCTCTAATTACATCATGTAGCAAACCTAAACCCAGTTTTGATGACTACTATGTCATCAGAAGGGAAATGTAGGATGACCTTGAATTCAGACACTTTGTGATTAGTAGCTTACTCTCAGCTGCATTTAAAATGCATTTTAATATTTACTGTTTTATGTAGCTACTTCACAGTCTTCACCTGTTTCATCAGAGCAATACAATGCATTAGGGAAGTTTAATTGCTCTTATTTTTTAGATTTCACAGAGAGGAAAAAATGTCACAAGTAAAGCGGTGCCAAAGATGGAAAGTGAATCATGAATTTGGACTCTCAGACACAAAAACTCACAAGAAAATGGACTTTTTCTGCCTATAGACATGTGGAGGCACATACAGGGGCTTTAATCTAAGTGTATATGTACATTGCCTTCCACAGGTTTGTGTTTTTGCAGCTAGCTATGGACATGACTGTTTCCAGAACTAATTAATTCTTAGAGGACTCTATTCAAGTGCTGCCTCCCTACATCTCTGCTGTCCTTAAGGTTCCCATGAAACACTCTTCTTCCTATATCTTCCTCTGCAAAGTACATTGCAATTAATTACTTATATTTCTGCAATTCTCTCTCCTTTTGGATGACTCACTCTGTAATTGATAGACATTTTTCATATTAAGAGTTCAGGAAAAGGATGCTTGAACTTAAACATTGTTAGGTTGAATTGTATGGTTAGGTTTAGCTGTACAGGTCAAATGTATGATTACTGAAAGTGCAAATGAGTCACCACTCACCATGCTATTGCTCATCACTAATTCCAGAATAACACTGGTTCTTTGTTATGGGAAGGAAAAAAAGGGCTTTGAATTAACTTGTAATGAATGAAACTTTGATCTCAATTATATGCATGTGGTAGCAAGGATGAGCATTAAAGATGCACTGAAAGTTTTTGCCATTTTAGGCCTAGGATGTTATGTTTCCCAGGAGTACAAATCTAATTTTTCAGAGTGGGTAGAGTATTAGAAAGCTTATTTGGTCCAAGCTTTCTAAAATGTTGAGTACCTTTATTTTTAACAGCCAACTTTAGCTACCTCAAAGGAATTCTATTTTAGATAGATTGTGAAAGAAACATCTTTTTGAATAAATATATCAGAATCAGTTTATTTCTATCACTCTGGGTGCCTAGAAATATCTTGAAATTTAAAAAAATTGATAGAGATTTATTTTTTTTTCCAGCATTTATGAAAAAAAAAAAAAAAGAAAATTATACACAGCCTAGAACAGAACAAAACTCAACATACAACTTTTTTTTTTTTTTTTTTTTTTCTTCCATGGTTTAAGAATGCTTGTAGAGGTAAAGAACTTTCTCTAACAAGACAAAAATCTTCACATATTCTATTTTAAAATCTCATTTTCAGTATTTGACCAAAATTCCCTCACCCAGGGCTACAGTTACGGCCATCTTGCAAATAACTTGCAAAACTATCAGTGTGTTAGCAGAACTGACTATATGGAAGACATAGCTATAAATGCAATCATTTCCTTTACAGCTTAACTCAACCCATTTAAAATTCAAGTCCTACAGCCTAGAAACAAGAATCTTGAAAATTTCTTTAGGTGATCATTTCTCTGGTTCACATTGGAGAAAAGAAAGCACTGTTGGAAATCAACTCCTGAAACCATATTTCAAGTGTAACTTTAGTCATTGGAGAATAAGAAAATTAAAAATGTAAATTTAAACTACTTTGAAAGATAACGTGTTATTTGTTGTCTTGCACTGAAGAACTATTCCTTGAATCTGCACCAGCAAAAAAACCCCAACCAACCAAACAAGCAACCATAAAACCTCAAAAACCAAAACCCCAAACATTTCTTGCTTCATAAATCCTAGAATGCTGAGGTTATAGGCCAGAAAGAGAAATGGCTTGATTTTTGACTCAAGTCCAATATATTCTTCCATCAACAGTAGCATTAGGTAGAAAAAGACATTTGTGAACCTCTGGACTTTTGACCCAATTTAGTTAGTCTTGAGCTGAACTGATTTTTATGTCATTCCAGATAAGTTTTCTTAAAAAAGACCAATAATATACTTAAGAAATAATGTGAAACTGCAGAATACATTTCTCAAAAAAAAAAAAATCTTGTTTGGTTGTTTCCCCTGAGAATATTTTGTGTATTTTATTACTTTATATCTGACAGTTTAATAATTGTCCTATGTGAAAAAAAAGTTTGGTGACTTCTAATTCATGGCAGTAAAAAAGGCCACCAGAGGGCACTTACTCTGTGAGAATGAGATTTTTTCCCAAATTTAAGCCATAGTAGATTCCCAAGTCACCTATTCTGACCTGCAGCATATCACAGGAGATTCATCATTTACAGATTGACCTTCCAGTCACCATTATTTGAATAGTGTGGGTAATTCACATGTATAAGTGTTTATGTGTACCTTCACAGAGTTCATAAATATTCATATGGCAGGTGTTTTTCCCCATTTCAGCCCAGCATCTGTCTGATCAAGTCTGTCTCAGCATAGTAAAGCAGGAGAGTGCATATTATGTAGGTGGTACAGGTACAGATGGCAGGGGAATGAAGCTGGCAAGACACTGTGGTGCTGGAAGATGTTCCTTACAAATGACTGAACCCCTCTCTAAGAAATGTCAACCCTCTCATACTCTATTTTCCTGTATCAATTGTGATGCAACTTGATAACTTTAATTATGTGCACATAATAGTGCTGTAAAGAAAAGAGTAATGGAGTGGGTCCAGCAGAGGACAATGAGGATGGTAATTGGACTGGGGCATCTTTCTTGTGAGGAAAGGTAAAGGAGGTGGGCCTGTTCAACCTTGAGAAGAGATGACTGAGAGGTGACCTCACTAATGGTTATGTCTAAGTGGGGGCATACCAAGAAGAGGGAGCCAGGCTCTTCCTGGTGGTGCCAATCACTAGGACAAAAGGCAGTGAGCAGAAACTGATGCCCAGGAAGTTCCACCTACGTAAGAGGAAGAACTTCTTTACTCTGCAGGTGACTGGGCATTGGAACAGATTGACCAGAGAGGGTGTGGAATCTCCCCCACTGGAGATATCCAGAAACTTTCTGGACACAATCCTGTGCCATGTGCTCTGGGGTGTTCCTGGGTGAGCAGGAGGTTGGACCAGATGACCTATGGTGGTCCCTTCCAAACTGCCCCATCCTGTGACTCTGTAATGAAAAGGACATTTCTGAGACCACAAGAGGCCTGAAACTTGTCTTGCATAACCACTACCCTGCCCTAACACACTACCAATTAAGCAATGAAGAGAGTGAAGATTGCATGCTTTGATTGAATTTTTTTTGGCTACTTTCACTCTTATTGTGTTTATTCAAAATAGTTAAATAGCTGGTACAAGACCACAGAAATGTGTCTTTATGCTCAAATGAACAAAGAGAAGCAACAATTGTTAAACTTGGCAACTATTGTGTGGCAATCATGAACGTGGAAACAAAGATGCCAGAAGCAGGCACGAAAATGGAAGCTCTTTTTCCATCTATTTGCCTCTTCCTTTAAAAGAGGTGGGTATGAGGGCATGGCATCAACAGAAGTTAACTGGATTGTTTGGAATAGGAACAGTATTACTTCATTCGTGTGAGGGCTGCACCTTTGCTGTTCATGCAGCATGAAGAATATTAGGAGCCATCCCTGCAGAGTGGGATTCCAGCAGGCTGTGGGCTGCGTACAAAAGCATGAGGCTGGTTACCTGTGGCAGCTTAGTCACGCAGCTGAGACAGAGGCATTGGTAATGAGGGCTCACTCTGCTTAGTCTCTATACACAGTGGGAATACCCAAAGCTCTCTGTAGCCTGAACAGATTCTCTCTGAGCTATCTAGGAAGGAGCCAGACTGAATCTAGATGCTGTGTACAGATTTTAGCCTGAGACAATCAGTCTTGCTGACATGGATCCTGCGTAACACCCTATGACCACTGTGTCAAAGCTAACTTGTGTCTGGCCAGCTTGGGCTGCACACAGGCAGTGAAGTTGTGTCTGCTACACTGTCCACATGTATATATATCCATCCTTCCATAAATATGAGGAAGAATATAAATGCATTGCCCTGTTAGAGTAAAATGCCTCCCTAGAGAGCACAGTTGAATGGGACTGATGTACTGAGTACGACTGACTCCACAGGAGTGTCCCTCAGGCCTCAGTTGTTTTTATAATTGCCTTTGGAAAGCAGCTGACAACCAAGGAGTGCATACCTCAGGGACACCACTTCTTTATATCACTTGTCATCCTTCTTTTACCCTCAGAGACCTCTTTATTCATTATCTTCAGTCTTGCCTAGCATAGAGCTTTGAAACCTCATCAATCCCAGAGACATGTTGTCCATAAACTGACAAAACAAAACCACTCTCAAGTATAGATTGAGTTTAAAAATTCTGCCTGTTCCATAGCCCTAAATGCAAATGTGAAATAACTGCAAATATGCAAAAAAAACCTGCAAAGAAGCCTTTTATGCTCTCACCAGTGATACTCCAAAAATGTTTTTGCTGTCTTTGTGGGAGTGCATAGCAGTCCTGTGAATCTTGTGGGGACCTGATTCTTCTGTTGGCTCCAAAGGAAGGATGTCTGGATGAATTTTACAATAGTTAAGGAGGAGTTCTTCTTCAAAAGTAATTTTTACTTTCACATGTTTAAAGGTTTAAATAATGTCTTTTACAGTTTCAATTTCCATGTGCAAATATTCATCCAGCTTTTGATTTTTGCCAGAAATTCAAGGGAGGATGAAGTTTAGAGGAGGAGCTTGGTTGCCCAAACACAGGCATGCATCTAGCATGACTTGAGATGTCTTTGGATGTCCTCGGCATCCAGGTTGGCAAATAAGCCACAGATTTGAACTCTTGTGGAGCAACAGTTCTAGAATATCTGAGAGCATATTAACTTGTATGATGCATGCAACATTAATCTTCTTGCTGTCAGTGTAAACCTCTAGATTCTCTAGATAATACCATTGGTAGTTAGTACTGACACCAGTATCTCTATTCTAGATAGTTAAATTGATTGAATTTGGGTTTTGGGTTGGGGAGCTTTGCTTGTTTGTTTTTGTCACATAAAATATGCTTTTCTAGGTGAGTTTTAAATGCACTTGTGCTGGTGGATTTATGGGTGCCTTAAATCACTGCCTAGATTGTCTCCACAGTTAATTGTTACTTCCAAGATGAGATGGTCATTGCCTGTTTCAGAAGACATATGCTGTTTGTTTGCGGTGCTCCCTTGTATCCACTGTTAGTTGTCCTTGTGTGTTGCTTTATCCCATGGGTAATCTCAGTGCAGGTTTTTGTTGCATGCACAATGTGCTGGAGAACTGTACTTTATCTAGTGATTAAAGGAAAGCCAACAAAATTATCCAGTCTGTGTTATGCAGCAGTGGCCACATCAGCTACTCTGTACATACGAAGCAAAATCATAACAAGGCTACCAGCACACAGCAGTTTAGCTCACAGGTGTGAAAAAAAAGATTGACTAAGTCTTTGATGCTTTACTGCCCAAAAGGTCAGGAAGAAACTATCTCTTTTGTCCTATCCTTCCTCCTTATCTTCCGAATAAACCAACCTATCAAAAGATGAATAGATGACTGTAAGATATAGGGAGGAAATACAGAACATAAACAAAGAATAAAGATTTTGGGAAAGTGAATTAGCTGAGAAGGATAAGAGCAAGTTAAGCATCTGACTGCTACTCAATAGAAATGGAAAAATATCAGCAAATGACAGTAAAAAGGTCAGAGTTTCTTTTGTCTTTTTTTCAACAGTCTTCACTGAAAAGGTTAATTTTAGTCAGGTGGCTAGCTTAAGGCCACAAGCTAGATAACCCAAAAATTTACCCTATATCATCTGAGTGATGGAAGGCCTTTCAAACTTGCAGGTAGGTGCTTTTGAAAATCTGAAGGAGCTGGAGCTGAGTTAAGCTTTCAGAAGACCAGAAAATCAACAACAAAAATGCCTGTCTTTTTCAAAGGGAAAGTTCCCTCTCTTCACTCTCCCAAGACAAGCTTAGGTACTTTCCATTTCTACAAAGATATTGAAATAAAATGAAGTAAAACTTGTTTAAACACCTAGAAGATAGGAGAAAGAAAACTTTTATCAAATACTTTGTCAAACATATATCAAACCAATCTAAAGCAGCCCAGTAGCTAACCCTGTGTTGCAAAGGCTCTTATACTTATGTTATTTACAATTTTTTAAGACAAACTAGGAAGATATACAGCATCTCATGGGTGGATGGGCTGCTGTGGGAAAACTGCTTGAAGAATAACTGCTGAAAATTCATTGTCAGGAGTGAAGACTATATTGGAGGGAAATTATGCAAGACAAACAGGGCACATTTCCTTGAGAGCAAGAACCAAGCATGACCTGAAGACAGAAGCTGAAGCTTGCATAAATACAAGGTAGAGAAAAACTGGCTGGACAGCAGTTTAGTGAGTGGCACAAGGGATTACAGAAGCACTTAAGGCAAGCATGGGGCAGTATTGTTTTGCTACTTGTCATACAAGGTGTGGCCATGGATGGATAAAAAGAGTATTATTTGTGAGAGATACGAAATGGCCATTCCTATTTGATCCTAGCAACACCTGAGTCGACTTGTAAGGAGTCTTTGTTACTTATTTTCAGTAAAATATACACAACTGGAGAGAAGGTGCATAGCAAGCATGATTTAGAAAATCCTGTGAAGAAGGAAAAGTTAATGGAAGCCATGGAGTTCTTTAGTTAAGGAAAGATATAACTTAAGACAGACATAACTTAAGGCAGACACTTTTCAAGAAATTAGTTCTAAAAAAAAAAAGGAATAAAGTCTTCTCTGTATTTTATGAAGGAAAGGACAAAAATTTGTAAGTCTTTAAACATCTGTCAAGGCTGGTATAAGTATAGCTGAACCTGCCTTGGGGAGTGATGGGGAATGGATGATCTAAGTGCTTTCCAGTCCCATGGTGTGTGAACTATAGCTCTGTATCTATATCTATATTAAGTAAAACCAATATTTTTATTGTTGATGGTTCAATTCTTAAGTACTTCTATTTAAAAGCAGGTTTTTCAAGCATAGATAATTGGCATATCAGTGAAACATGCATACCTTCTTTTTTTTTCACCTGTCTTAGAGAATAAGTATATGAATTGAGTAAGTCATCATTCCCTCATTTTATCTCAGCTGGACATGACCAGAATCAGTGCAAGAACCTGAGTCAGGTCTTTAGAAAGGCTTCAATTATTTTGGATTGATTTCATTTTAAGGTGTTACAGTCACACTGTGATTAATGGGTCTTATCATGGTACAATTTTTCAGTAGAGCTGTCACAGACAGTTCATTTTAAAAGAGATTTTGTTGCTGATCAACCAAGAAAGAAATTAGTTATAACTGTTGACATTTCAACATATATTTGCCCACCAAAGCTTCCTACTGGAACAGAACAGTGTTACCAGCCCTTTTTGGTATTTGGGACTGCATTCTTGCCCTCATATATTACATTATGCCTCACTGATGCAGTTTCATCTTTAGAGCTCAAAATCTCTGTGTTGTCTGAGTCAAAATGGGAACTTGAATTCACAGTGATTATATGTGCAGTTACTGAATATTAGCTATGGGAATTTTTCAGGATCTCCTGAAAGCACCATGTGTAGCATCAGGAAGTTGGCAGAAAGAGAAAGGGTCTCTGTAATCACCGAGACGTGCTCTGGCCATTCCCACAGATATTTCATTCCTGAAACAGCACAGACAGACAAGACCTTAGTAAAACTGAAAATTTCAGGAATTGTAACTCACTCTGTACTGATTCTGGGGATTGTCCTGCCCAATGTCCTTGGCCTTGTTGAACTTCATGAGATTTTTCACCTTGTGGATCCTCTGGAGGACTCAGGCCTGGTTTGTTCAGTAGCAATTTCATTGGTGGCTGCTCCACATAACTAATACACCGGTTAGTGGGAGAAAAAAAGGATATTTGAATAGCATGTATGCTATTTGTTTACAGCTTCTAATTACTCAAGAAAGCATAAGATAGGAAAAAGGATTTAAACTAAATCTTTGTTCTTTCAATTTTGAGTTAGCCTAAGTTGGGCATTTTTCTGCTGAACTCTTGACTTCTGAAAATGTAGCTGGTTATTTAGACTCTACAGAAAAAAAAAAAACAAACTGAAAGGGTGTCTGAATAAGGTAATTTTTCTTATTTATCTTTGATATCTGTCCTGAGTTGCAATGATTTTCTATGTGAAAGTATCTACATTATGGGATGGCAGATGACTGACCTTGTAAGCTAAAATTCTTGAGCTAGGCACACATAGCACCTCCTCATTTTTACTTATTTTTTTGTCCTTTTTAAACCACAGCCTTAGCTTCACAGTCTTGGTTTGACTTTTTCTTCTTTTTATTTTTTATTTTTCTTCTGGTGTTTAAATACGTTTCCTATTCTAAGGTTCTCCCAAGATCTGCATTAATCTGGAATATCAATTGGGTAAGCTCTGTGTGATAGTAGAAATAGCATCCCAGATGAATCATATCTGACATACATTAAAATTATGCAGAAACATATAACTAAATTATGACTAATACAGGAATGACACACTGTCTGACAACTCAGGCAAACACACGTCACTACCTATAAACGGAGATGCTACAATCAGCTGAAAAGCAGTTAACTCTTTCAACCTGAAACAACAAAACACATCTTGGTCTCTATCAAACTGGGTATAACACACAGTGGGTATGATTGGCCTGGGTGTGGACCAGGAGAAGCATGAGCTCTTGGCCAGTGAGTACTGTGGGAACCTACCTGTAGTACTAACTCAGCCTCTCCAAGGTGCCCTGATCCCTGCAAAATAGAGAAATTCTCAGGCTTTAATGTGGAGGCAGAACTTTGAGGTTCATAAATTCTTATTGGCCCTGCAAGGAGCAGAGCCATGGTGCTGTAGTGCTGTGCTAATTACCCTTATCTGAATTAATTAACAGACTCATAAACTGAATTCAATCAAGTGATAGTTTTGCCTCCAGGTCCTGGAAGACAGTCACTCAGAACCCATTCTGGAGCCTTTGCACAGAACACCATTAAGCCTTACCATAACATCCTTCAAAAGGCAGCTACCTAGTGCCAGTCTCTAACTTCCTTCAGTGTGGATGCTGGTGAAAGCCAAGGAAAGATGCAGCTTGTATTTTCTCAGGCTGCTCAAAGAAAAACAGGAGAGAAAGAATTGCTAACAGCACAGGAGAGTCCACGAGAAATGTGTCAAGGGGTGTTTCCTTCCTTGCACCAATGAAATCAAGTCTATCCTCAGTTCCATGATCTAGTCTATAAAAGTGTGGTTGTTTCTTTAGCAAAGGGCTTTGCTTTCTCCTGCCTCTGAAGGAAGTATTGCTGCTATCTTTTCACCGCATCCTAGCCTTTTATTGCAACACCTGAGTGCCCCCAGAGCAATCTGCACGCAGGCAGCACGGTCCTGCAGAGTGATGTGGTCACAGGCCATGGTGCCACGGGGGTCAGGTGCGTTGATGTTGGGTTGGGCAGTGCCAGCAGGAGTGTTGGTACTGGGACAGAACCAGCACCGGCATGGTGACCGAGGAGTGCCCGCAGCACTCCAGCAGCATGCAAACACCAGGCAGCACTGCAGACAAAAGCTGTGGCTCTGCTCTTCTCTTTTGTGTTGTGTGTTGATCTTGCTTGGCGCCAAATGAAGCAGTTTTAGCAGTGGCAACGGATCGACACTCTCTCAACTATTTTTAGCCCCTGAAAGTAAGAAATTAGTCTTTTCAAATACAGTCACACAAGAGTTCTTCTTATAAAACTTCTAAATAAAAGGGAAAAGGATTAAGGATATCATTAAAGTAAAAGGCTGAACTTAATACCTTATATCATCAAAGCCTTAACCATTTTCATTTTCTTCCTTTCCTCAGTTACCAATTGGACTTTTCCAGGTTTTTAGTGGTAGTTGTTGCTGTGGAATGAAGCAGAACAAAACCACTTTTCAAAACCCTGCACCATTTTCACCTGTTTGATGCTGTATCTAGTTTTTTGCTATCTGGTCCCATTGGCTCTGTTAGAGTAGTCGAAGAACACTTGCAGATCCTGGAGCTGAACCTGCAGGTCTCAAGGTGCTTTGCAGCCAAACACAGTTCCTTGTAGCCATGGACAGAGCAGCATGAGGAGGAGGAGGAGGATTATTATCCCAGATTTATTCAGAAAAATATTTATAGGAAGAAATGTAGATTTCCATTGTTCTCCTAAGCCGGTTCAGAGCCACCAACAGTTGACATTTGCTGTGCTGCGGAGTAAAGTTTTTGAGATGACATTCAAGTTTCTGCTCAAAAAATGAGGGAGGGTGCCTTTGGATGCAATTTTATGAAATCAGATAGTGTCCAAATAGGCATTTGACAATTCAGTTTGACAAGCAGCAGTCAGATTGCTTCAATTATCATAAAAGTTTGCAATGTGTTCTCTGAAGTACCACAGTGGTGCGTGTGACTTCTGAAATTTATATTTGCTCGTTGGCAAGTAATTTTCTTCTTTATTTTCTGAAAATCAATGTTCATACCACCTCTCAGGGGGCACATCTTCACAGGGCAAGGACAGATGATGTTTTAATGGGTTCTGTGCAGCAAGTGTGGCAGAGCTTATTATTATTCTCTCACAGGGTGCATTGGAAAGTAACACTTAATAAAAAGGACCACAGGAAGTCAAGATCAAGTGGTACCTTTTTTATTAAATACATAGCATCTGTGGTTTACACAATTTGGGACAAATTAAGCTCAGTCTTATAGTTTGTCTATTCCTTTTGAATCCATCACAGAAGACATTACAAAGCTGCTTAAGATCCTAAATACAGACAGGCATTCAGATCCACCATGGGTGCCTGTTGCAGTGCAGCATCTAATCTTCAAGTGCCAGGTACTCAGGACTCATATATAAAACAGGGGTATTGAGTGTGCTTGAACAAAACAACCCTATCTGGGACTATATGTACTTTCTGTAGGAATTCCAGGGATTTTTTTTTAACTGAGATCCACAATCCTGTTGGTATCCACAGTCTCACTGGCATCTAACACACAGCCAAGATTTTTTTAAATAAATAAAAAAAAAAAGTGTCATATTACATTCCACCTCCAGACACCTACAAATGTAGATGAACCAAGAGCATTCACCTTTTGAGTAAGACTTTAATCTCTGCAGATGGTGGGGATAGAGGTAATGCATATGGAGAGCTGTTCAGCTCAGAAATGTGACTTTAAATTTAGTGAGGAGAACAGGTCTCTGTACTTCAATGAAGTGCGATTTGCTTCTAAGCTGAAATTAGTTGTTCACTTGTAGATGTCCAGTGCCATTCTGCATCTGCAGATCCTGATAACATTATCAGGAATATTATCTCCAGATAACATCCGGGGTGTGTGTGACACTCATCAGTCCTGGGCCATTCCTGCCTTTCAGCTCTCTCAGGTGCTCATCCCAGAGTACTAAATGTGGGCAAACCACTCAAGCTGCCTGTTGGCTTCCATGATGGCTTAAACACCCAGAGCGTAAATCATCTGCAAACTATTAGATAGTCAACTAACATCTTTTTAGGAACTATGGGAAATCCCACTGGGTCTCCAAATGTTGTCCCAAAGGCTCCATCCCTACACCACCACCACCCCCACATAGAGATTTTTCAGAGGCTGTAAGGTATACCATGTGGCACTAGTTTTCTATGTTTTATCAGCTGTGTGATCCTGGTTCATGTGCTGCAGGCTGACATGGTAGAAACCTAAATCTCGGGGTCTAAATTTCAATCTGTATCCCACCTGAAGTTGTTTTTTTTGTATGTTTCTTACTGTTATTGTTGTTGTTGGGTTTTTTATGTTTGTTTTTTTTTTTTTTAAACCTGGCTGACAGGAGTACGAGTGTTGATCTTTTCTGAATAGAAGTGCTTCCTCCTCACTTCTGTTTGGCTGCTATATCTGATCTTTCCTATTCAGGTTATTGTTCTGGAATACAAAGTTTTCTATTTTGAAGAATTGGAGTGCTGTTCTCCCTGTTCTCCATGTTCTGCTGATGCAGAGAGTTAGCCATAGGCTGCAGCAAAAAGCAAATTGTAGTTTCCACTGCTACAGACCTTCATCAGAGTACAGTACATGCTGACACTTCACATGGGAGGCAGTAGTTGGTGGCTTGGGTTTTCCTCCCTGGTGAAGTATGACGACAGCTGGGGACTGAGGAACCTGCTGGCTCTGCAGATATTTCCTATTACTGCAGAAAATTCTCTGCTGTAATGGAGATGTGGTCCATTGAACGTGTGACTTGGTGAACTTCCACCTTTTCCAGTTAATCCTCCTGGAGAGATCAGAAGGGTAGCTTAGAGCTGTTGTTTCAGTGTCTTTGCAGGCTCGGCTGAAAAAAAAATTTTCAAAATGAAGGCTAGACTGCAGTGTAATCAGTTCAGCCCAGGGGTGAGATATGCAACTGAGAGTTATTAAAAACTGCATTGTTTCAGTTGATTGCAGGACATATTAGGACATTTTATAAACCTGTGTCTTCAGAAGTTTCAGACACTTTATGAAGAGAAAAACTTCTGCTTGGAAACACTAGCTCAGTAAGCCTGAAATACTTAACTCAAAGCATCTCAGAATCAGCATAGTTCCATGGAGCCAAAACAGGTTTGTGCCTGTCCCAGAGCTTCAGGGTCAGTGTCTTGGCATGCCACCAATATATCCGCTGTGGGTAGGAGAATACTGAAACCCCCTGCAACTGCTCTCATAAATCAATGCTACAGCTATTTGTAGGCAAACTGACAAGAATGTCATATTCACAGAACTGCTGGCTCTGGGGAGTTTGTGCTTCATTGGAAATTTTTATAAAAAATTGTTTTAATCTGATTTGAATTAAGATCATATGCCAAAAACATTCCTGCACACTGGAACTTCTTTTTTATTAGCCATTCTGTGACAGGAAATCATACTGGAAAAGGGCACTCTGATTACAATTGAAATTAATGGTACCTCTGCTTTTACCAAGCCATGTCTGCAGTTACCAAGCTCTTAGAACCAGTGTTCATTCACTCATTCATACTGGATAATTCCCTCCTGTTTGTCTAAAGTCCCCCAGAGTGAGCCACAGGCAAAGGAAAGTAATTAGTTCCTTTCCAATGGCATATCTAAAACCATGTATTGAAGAAAAAGTGACTGAATACACTTTTCATTAATTTTATTAAAAGTAATAAATAAGCAGGAATCAATTCAAAGAGGACACAATACTTAAGCCTTCTACAAGTACTTCCCAATCACTTAAGACTTTATAAGTACAGATATCAAATTAGTCAAAATGAAATAATGTAAAAATTTCTCAGAACCACTAGCAGTAAATCCTCAGATTAGTTAAAACCATCAAATGAATACTGCAAATAATCACTCCTAAAATCTAAATCAAGAATTTCAGGGAGATAACCACTCATGGAGTTCCAAAATATAATGTACCACAGCCGTGGCATACATCTTTAACTGGGTAAATGTTTTAGCTTAAAAAGAAGTGAGAATAAATCTACAGTACAATCTCAGAAGTCAATTAGTGATTTTTTCTTGGAAGTTCACCACCAAATACACGTGCTAATCAGCTTACTCTTTCTCTCCTCTCTCCCAGAGATAACAAATGTTACAACGTGTTTTGATGAGCACATATTTCAGCGTTTTTGTTGCAGATCCGCCACGGAAAAAACCCTAGGAAAATCACAATGTTTGTTTGGAAGGGAGGGTATTCTAGTTTAGTATGGAAATATTCTCTGGTACTTTCTTATGCTGCTACTGAATTTGCATAATTTTTAATTATGGAATAAATACAGCCAGGGATATAAGCAAGCCCAGATATTAGAGAACAGCTTTTTCTGTGTGCCATAGCCACTGGACACGGATCTTTTTTGTTTACTGATGAGAATTCCCAGAATTCCTAATAATGCTTTTTTAACTTGCACAATAGCCATCTACCAATAGGTGGTGTCAGAGGGGCTCCTTCACCAAACTCGTTTGAGGATGGAAGGGAGTGATGTGAATTACTCCACGGACTGAGGATTTCAAACTTTTCTGCTTTAAGAGGTGCATTACTGTGGCGATGGGGAAAACACCTGCACATTCAGCTCAGCAACATTGAGGAGTGGGTTTTCAGCTCTGGGTTTTGAATAGGATGACTGCCCTGCAGGCTCAAGCTCTGCAGCGGAGCAAAAATTTCTGACCTGTTCCAGGATGTAGAATTTAGCTGCAGATTTTGCCCTCGATACCTTTAAAACATCAAAGTCTTCTACTGAATCCGGCTCAAGATGGTTATGAATGAAATGTTTACCAAAACTATCAACATAGTGATGACCACAGAAAGCTATATTAGCAATACTTAAACTCTTGTATGAACTTATATTTTAAGTGAAAAATAATTCTAAAGAAACCAAAGCTGCTTTAGGATAGTTTTTTCTCAGATCCTGATGCTCCACTCAAAATGAAAGTGAATTTTTCCCTCTCTATTGTTTCTCTCACCAAGACTTTAGTTAAACTGCCCAAGACCCACAGTCCTTGAAAGAAATACTTGAACTGAGAACAGAATGACTGTTTTCAGGTGGGAAATTTATATTGCACTGCTGTCACAAGAGCAGAAGACTCTAAATACAAAGTGTACCATCTTTGTGAATAATACCAGCAGAGGAAATAAACCTTAGTCCTACTATACCAACCCAGATTAATGACATCTGGCATTGTAGATGTTAATTTAAACATGTCTAATGGTTTGTTCCTGACTTTTAAAAAGAATTAGCAAGAAGATTAGCAATCATAAAAAAAGATCATTTAGCATTTACCTGAAAGGTTAAGATGTATCTTAAATGTGAACTGCAAGTACTTATCTAGGAAAGATTTTTGATGGAAAATAACCAAGAAAAAGTAACAGACTGAGGCAGACCTTTCTGACTGCAAACATTACTTAATTTAACTAGACTTTCATTTCAGGCTTGATTCTAGTACTTATCCAATCACTGCTCTCAGTCCTCAGTGCCAGAGTGCTATTCTCAAATTACAGTTGTCTGAGGCAGAAGACAGATGGGACAGATACCTCTGCAATGATGAGAGAAGTGGAAATGCTTTGCCAAAGACCAGCTTCTTCCCTGTCATGTGAGCTGGAGCATGTGCTAGCACAGATGGACAGAGTAGCAGCTGGAATGCCTTCAACTTCCCCAGAAGATGCTCTTCGGCTACCAAATGTTGCATAACAGCTCCTAGGTTTTAGCTGACAGAGTGGTGCATCAGGACCTGACAGAAATCCACACTAGAGCTGCTTCAGGTAACCTCTCCCTGTGTTATCCCTGCCATGATCTGCCACCAAAGTGAAGCCCCAAAGCAGCGCAGCCCCCAGTGGCAGATGCTGTTCCTTATTCCTCAGTCAAAAGGGGCCACCTGCAGATATTCCTGCTCTTGGGCTTGCTTTAGGCAATAAGGAGGTGGTGTTAATCTTTCTGAGTGATATTTGATGCCTTGGAGGCAAATCTCCCAGATGCTAATTACAGCCATGTAATTTCTTCTTGTGCCATTCTGCAACAGAGGGTTAGTAGTGATGCAGCTACCAGCAGAAGCAAGATGTAGATTCGACAGCCAAGATTGTACCTGGCTTGTACCACAGGCTGTAAAATAAACATACTTTTTTTCCTAGCTATAACACAAAGCAGTTTATATCTGTCAGATTTAACTGAGAGACTGGTGAAACCTGTTAGAAGAGCAATGATTCTGGGTACCATCAGAATAACAAGCATGAATTTTGAGCAGTTTTACTGCAATGTTTAATGACATATTGTCCTAGGATTTAAAATGTTATTAATTAAGGACCTCAATTGCCATTAAACACTGTTTGTCTTGTTATTATAACCATTGCCTGTAAGTGGTATCATCGCTAAGAGTCATGTTCCATGCCACATTGAATCAGAATATTTAGGAGTAGAAATAAAACTGAGTAGTTCAACCTCCTCCTCTGGTTAGAAAAACCCACAGTTATTATTATAACAATGACAGCAACAAGAAAGGACTGCTAGTCAAGGTGGTTTTAAAAGTTTTTTTTTGCTGCAAGAAAAAACATTATGAAGTCATTAATAGCTATTAGAAACTTTCATAATTCAATTTTATAGTAACACTTGGACAGTTTTCTGTAGAAAGGGAGGTAGAAAATGTCAATTTGCTATCACTCAGTCATTTTAAGCCACAGTTCCCTTATAACACAATTTAGCTCTTAGCTGCACAAGTATAAGAAATCATCTAACCTTTAAATTATATTTAAGTGAGTATCCTGTGGAGATAAAAAAGAAAGGAAGCTATAAAATCCAATCTTGATAATGGATTACTAGATGAGTTGTTCTCCATCAAATTTTGAGGCCACCATGATGTTGGCTATCATTTGAACAGTTACTATCTGATTGCTATTTGGAGGTACATGTATTTTCCTATATCAGAGAAGGTTTAAAGAAGTTAAAAACAGGAGCTGATTAACACTCGCATTTGCACTGAAGTTGGAAACAATTTTAAACATTAGGAACATATCCTAATGCATATATCACTCAAAGATAAGAGAAGATAATAATATGGCTGAAGGAGCAAGTGTTGCCTAATATACAAAATAGTTAATTCTACCATGCCTGTGCACAGATCCATCTTAAAAAGCATCAGGTGGCCAGGAGACATACATAAATTATTGCTGACCTGCAAACCCAGCTTTGTGGAGTTCCTGTGTCTCAAACCTATAGCAGTTGTTGTCTGTTCCTTGTGAAATGGTGACCACAACAGCCAGAACTCATGCAGTGCCTACTGATGTAGGTGCAGTAATAAAAAAAAAAAAAAATGGAGTTAATTTCTTTTTCATTTACCTTGAGAGGAACTTGTGAAGGGTTTCCACACCAAGAGTCTTCAGGAAACAAAATGAAGGCTCTATTTCAGAACAAAATGTTAAGAAATGAGGCAGCAAATTAAAAAAAAAAAAAAAAAAAGTAAAAATTAACAAATTGCAAACTCTTCATACTCTTCATGGTGTTCACCCAAGAGGTCTCAAAACGTTGAACATCTGAACTGATGCACAACTTTAAGTTTACAATTGCTTCTGTATTACAGTACTAGGCTGCTGTGGACACTGCTGTCCACTTTTGAACAGAATTTGAGTTAGGTGCAATGAAATACTGATCAATAAGCCAATAGGAGGGACAAATTATACGCACACATAATAATTACTTGGAAAAAAAATCACATCAATTTTGTATAGTCAAGTCCCATCTAACAGAGCTACTACATTATGCTGAAAATTAAGAAGATGGACAAAGAAGGTCCAAATTATTTGATTTTATAAAAGCATTTGATTCCTCTCCAAAAGTTCTTAAAGTTATGGTAAAATGAGGGGACATGCCCTCATATTGATACAGGGGAATAAATGGATTAATAGCTCTGGATTAAAACTTAAGGAAATAATCAGTGACAAAAGCTGTTCAGCGTGAAAAAGTTTAGGGTAAAGCTAGGTAAAAAGATAATAAAGAGTGACAGAAGACTCTAATGACATGACATGGATGATACAGCAGCAGGTGAAAATCAGAACACAAAAAACATGATCAAAGCTTCCAGGAGAGCTGCTATGTTGGCAGTAACTTAAATAGATGCAGCCTGAAACAGAGACTACTGACAAGAGATATATGGTGCAGGTCTATAAAATATTCACTGGCATGGGTCGGGGGTATGGGAAACAATTCCAGTGAAAGAGCTATCCAGCTTTCAAGTAAGCCAGCAGGAGCCAAATTCAGGAGTGAAAAGCAAGTGACTCTGCAGGTAATACATGGTTAAACCAAGGATTACAGCAAAGTCCTGAAGGTACTAGCTTACAGTTCTTTAATAAGTTATCAAATGAAATTATGGGAGAAGATCACACAGAATGATCTGAGATACAAAGACCCCACAACTCTTTCTGATGCTCTCTGGGTCCCAGATTCCTGCAGGGTTGGAAGGCTGCCAGGAATGGGAGGAGGCAGTCAAGTAGGCAGACACTGTCCCTTCTCAGGAGGTGTGACCAGCCTGCATCATGCCAGGCAGTGTGCATCAGTAATGAGTGATTAGCAGGTGTACATAATACCAATATATGGAGATGCAGATAAGTAGCTACAATAGATTAATACGTTCAAATAATTCCTGAATTGCAAGCTATTCTACCTTTACACCATCTTTACCCCACAGATAATCACCTTTGGAAAGCCCTTGGTAAAGACATGGCAAAGTTTGAAGATGTTTCCTAGACAACATTACTTTTTTATTAGATTTTGCCAATTAATTTTATTCATCAGAGACAAGAAACAGAATGTTTCTCCAGTAGGTTGCTCCTGTTTGCAAAAAAATAGTAATCTGAAAAGTATGCAATAGAAATCTCTTTTTGCCTAGTTCTATCTGAGAGAAGAATCTTTGAGATTATCTACTAAAATCTTTGCTCCCTAATAGTGCATCTTCTATTCAATTATTCCCAGTGATACCAAGAATGATATTTGCATGGGTTTTTTTGGTGAAAACACAGACCTAAGACTGAGATTTTCTGACCTAGGCTTTCATGAACGTTCAGACTAAATCTTCTGATGATTAATGGTAGAGTAAAACTTGCAGCAGCAGCTCCCTGTTGTGATTGCCTGAATGCTCCTAACACTCATTTCCACAAAACAATTATTTTCACAGACCTTCTTCTCTCATCTTTAAGTTTGGTAAAATCATTCAGCACATGTTTTAAATGTGTGTTCAGCTTGCTTTCACATACTGCCTTTTTTTTGTGTGTGTTGCTATTGGTTATATTTTAGCTGCCTTTCACTGGTTTTCTCTTTCCATCATCCAAGAAGTGGTACCTTGTCCTGACCTAACAGTCTCTTCTAGCTCTTTGAAATACTCACCAAAAACTCATGTGGTTTATCTGCTCCTTTTACCTAGCTATTCTGACACCCTTCTGGCCAGTCATATTTAGAATTTTAAAATCTATTTTCTCAAATTAATGCTTTGCCTGTAATTGCAGCTAAAATTAGGATTTCAATCCTAATATAAAATGATGGCTCAACAAGAAGAAGAGGAAGTGCTAGAATTACAAATAAACACTATTTAATTAATCTACTACTCAGTTCCTGATGATTTTAAAAGATCTGAACTAGTCTGGCACTGAATAACATATGTTCAACCACTGCACCCAGGCTCCAAAGACATTGCAGCTGCACTGTGAAAAATATAGTATGTGGGCTCTCCCCAGATGCAAATATAATGTAAATGCAAATTTATACAAATAGCTATGTGCAGACTTCTGTGTGCAATCTTATTTCCTCCAATTCCAATCAATGTGATTCTGTTGGATGAAAACCATGAACAGTGGAGCTGTTAAACACAGAAAAAAGGGTCACCAGCATATCTGACCTCCACCGCGCCAACAAGGATAAAATGTGACTGCAGTAATTCTGGATGCCACAGGATTGCTGACTGCAGAGCCTTCATGGCTCATAATAATCCTGAGATACATCATTCCTTTGCAGCATGAAGGAATTCCAGCTGCTCCAGCCACGGAGTCAGATTCCTCAGGATCTCAATTTCAATGCCCCTATGCAAATGGCATGGGGAATAAACAATATGGGGAATAAACAAGAGGAGTTACAGACGTGCATGCCTGCAGGGCTGTGATCTTATTGGCATCAGGGAGACATGGTGGGATGGCTCCCAGGAAGGACGGGGAGCGAGGGAGATGAAAAGAAGGTGTCACCCTCTATGTCAGTGACTGGCTGGAGTGAATGGAGCTCTGCCTGCAGATAGAAGGGGAACAGACCAAAACCGTGTGGGTCAGGATTAAAATGGGGGCAGGGACAGGTGACATTGTACTGAGGGTCTGCTACAGGCCACCAAACAAAGAAAACTGAGAAGATGAGGCCCTCCACAGACAGATGTGAGCAGCCTCATGTTCACAAGCTCTGATCCATGTAGGGGACTTCAGTGACCCCCATATCTGTAGGACAGACAACAGGATTATAAGCAATTCAGAAGTGTCATGGAGACAAGGAGAAGAGGTGCTATGATGGAACTTGTTCCTGCCGACAAGGAGGCAGTGGTGTCAACTTCAAGGAATGTCAACTTCAAGGGCAGCCTTGGCTGTAGTGACCATGAAATGGTGGAGTTCAAGATCCTTAGGGATGCCAGGATGGTGCACAGTAAGCTCACTAACCTGGACTTCAGAAGAGCAGATTTTGGTCTCTTCAGAAAGCTGTTTGGTGGAGTGCTGTGGGATAAAGCCCCAAAGAGAAAAGAGCCCCAAGAAAGCTGGCTAATATTCAAGGATCACCTCCTCCAACATCAGGAGCAATGCATCCCAACAAAGAGGTAGTCAGACAAAAACTCGTTTTCACGAATGAATAAGGAGCTCCTGGACAAACTCAAACACAAAAAGGAAGTCTGTGTGGGGTGGAAGCAAGGACAGGTATCCTATGAGAAACAGAGATATTGTCCAAACGTCCAAGAAGCAGATTAAGAAAGCTAAAGTTCTGAAAAAATTAAATCTGGCCAGAAATGTCAGAGGCAACAAGAAAGGCTTCTGTATTTATGCTGGTAAATAAAAGGAGAATTAGGCAAAATGTTGGCCCTTTCTGGAAGGAAATGGTAGACCTGACTTCCTGGGGTATGGAAAAAAATTAGGTAATCAATGACTTTTTTCTTTGGTCTTCACTAGCAAGTGTTCCAGTTATTCAAGTTGCAGATGGCAAAGGAAGGGACTGGAGAATGAAGAACCACCTGCTGTAGGAGAAGGTCTGGTCTGAGACCATCTAAGGAACTGGAAGTTTCACAGGTCCATGGGACTTGATGAGATGTGTCTATGAGTCCTGAGGGAAACAGCTGAGGAAGTGACTATGCCATTATCCATCATATTTGGTAAGTCATGGTAGTCTAGTGAAGTCCCCATGACTGGTTAAAGGGGAAACATAACCCCCATTTAAGAGGGAAGGAAGGAAGACCTGGGAAACTACAGGCCAGCCAGTCTCACATTGGTGCCTTGCAGGATCATGGAGCAGATCCTCAGCAGAGTTCTGTGCTGAGGCAAACAGAAAATAAGGTGGTGATTTGTCACAGCCAACATGGCTTCATTATATGCAAATGATGCCTGGTAAATTTGGTGGCCTATGACAGAGTTACAGTGTTGGTGAATAAGTGAGGAGCAACTGGTGTCATCTGCCCAGACTTGTGAAAAACATTTGACACTGTCCAGCATAATATTCTTGTCTCTAAATTGAAGAGACATTTTTGACAGGTGACATACTCTGTGGGTAAGGAATTGGGTGGATGGTCAGCCTCAAAGAGCTGCTGTCAATGGCTAGATGTCCACATAGATAGCACTGACCAGTGATGTTCCTCAGGGCTAGGTTTTGGGTACAATGCTCTTGAACACTTCTGTTGGTAACATGGACAATGGATCTGAGTGCAACCACAGCCCCAGTGACCTCCAGACACGATGGATGGATGGATGGATGGATGGATGGATGGATGGATGGATGGATGGGATGCCATCCAGATGGACTTGTATAAGTTTGACAAGTGGGTCTGTGCAAACCTCAAAAGGTTTAATGAGAGCAAGTGCAAAGTCTTGAACATGCAGTCACAAGGGCAAATCAGCCTGGGCAGAGAGTGAGAACAGCCCTGACTAGAAGGCCTTGGGGTTGTTGGTGGACAAGAAGCTCCACATGAACCAGCAATGTGGACTCACAGCCCAGAATGCCAACTGTGTCGTGGGCTGCATCGAAGGCTGAGAGGGCAGCTAGGTAAGGGAGGTGATCCTGCCCCTCTGCTCTGCACTGCTCTTGTGAGATGCCACCTGCAGTGCTGTGTCCAGCTCAGGAGACTCCAAGAGAGTGAGTTAAAGTCAGTCTAGAGGAGGGACACAAAAATAATCATAGGGCTGAAACATCTCTCCCCTTCAGCCTGGAAAAGAGAAGGTTCTGGGGGGACTTTACAGCACCTTCCAGTACCAAAAGGGAGGTTGCAAGTGATTTTGGCAAGGACGGATAATGACAAAAAGGGGGAACGGCTTCCAAATAAAAAAGGCTAGATTTAGATTATATATTAGGAAGAAATTCTTTATTATGTCAGTGGTGAGGAGCTGGAACAGTTTGCCCAGAGAAGTTATGGATGCCCCATCTCTGGAAGTGCTCAAGGTTAGGTTGGATGAGGCTTTGAGCAACCTGATTTAGTGGAAAGTGGCCCTCCCATGACAGATGAGTTGGAACTAGATAAACTTTAAAGTACTTTTCAATCCAAACCATTAATGTATGATAAGTCCTCTGGTACCTGGTTTTAAACTCCCTCATTTCCCCTTTCTGACTTCTGTCTGATCAGATCTGTTAGCTAAGCACCTCATTCTGTGAGTAAATTTTACATATGTAAAGAATTACTGATTTCCCTACTAGTTTTGACATCTGGCCTCTATCAACTATATTGCATAGCTGTGTGATCAGTGTCACTGTGATGAAAGTTGTAGCATGACATGAAATGTCTCATGATGTGCCAATAAACCAGATTGGAAAGTGCATGAATTCTAACAGCATTAATAAAATAGGACAAAAGGATTTGCTATTGACTGTTTTATTGATCATTTCTGCTCCAGTAATTTAGCTACAGAGTACACTAGGAGCTAATTATTTTCTTGTAGCACTTACAATGCTAATGACATATGGACTACTTGCAAGGAAATTGGTTTTATTTGCACAATCGACAGGCACCAGTCCATTTAACTACAAGTCCCACAGAACATCACATTAATGTTAGTAAAAGTTCATGTGCATGCCTTTTTTTTTTTTTTTTTTCCTA
>PYHW01009786.1:6618064-6629997 GCA_013186435.1 Turdus rufiventris | reverse complement strand
TGAATTTACTGTACACTACCTTTTTATAAGATTGAGGAATAAAAATGAAGAAATATCAGGAAAACCAAGGAAGTCTATTTTTTCCCCAATGGATCTGTTAGCTTCAGTTGCAAAACATGAGATCCCTTAAAGGGAGAATCTGACAGTCCTTATCATGAGAAATGCTTCACATCACCTTTCAGAAAGCAGGATGTCACTGAGATTTCTGAATCTGGAGTAAAACTTCTCACAATCAACACCTGTTCAGAGAAATTTGTTCTGAAAAGAAACTTATAGAAAGTATGTCTTTACTATTTTGTTATCTCCTGGACAGAAAAGATAGATTTTGTGCATAGACTTTCTTAGGATGCCTAGTCTGCTGTGACAGGGGGAGTGTTAATAGTGCAACCAAATCCAGAAAACAAAGTCAATGAACTGAAAAAAACCCCAAACCTAACATTAACTTCACAATAGCAAAAATATCGCTTTGAGCCTCTAGGGCTGAAAAGTTGCTGACCTTAATCATTCAGCTAAGAAACATAGAAGGGAAGGCATAATGTAATTTTAAAGAAAATAAAAATATCAATGGGAAATTTAGGATCATCTGAGCCTTGTTAAGATCCTCAAACCATCTACAACACCTTGTGCTTTTTCTACAGACAAGGAAGGTTTTTAAAATATTACATAATTATAGAAATATTTCAATTGTCTCTTGCTTAGGGAAACAAAAAAATAATTGCTGCTGGCAAAAGAAGGGGTGGCAGGTGCCAGAGTGACATCACTCATCTTTTTACTACCTTCAAGTGACACAGTGTCAAAACAGCAAAATCATGCTATTCTACCCCAAGAGCCAATTGAGTGCCCCAACTTCCTGTGAATATGCCACTCATGGCAATAGGTTACTCACTGCACTTTTTGCCTCACAAAGTTTCTGTGATTAACCGATTGCAAACTCTGATTTAGGTAGATTAATTAAGTAGAAAAAAATACATTCTAGGTTGATAGGGTTTATTTTGCTTCATTTTTCCCATTAAAAATGTTGTACTACGGGAAGAGGCTTTTGTCTCTGATTCTTTAGCCCCAGAAAGTGCTGAAATACTCTTTAAGGTTGTGTTTAATGTTTTAAATAGAACAGGAAAAAAATCGTTCAGACCAATCTGCATCAGAACACCACTGTATCCCTCTGAGGTGTTCCAGCTGTGAAAGACAACATATATTGCTATCATATTCTTCTTTGGAAAATACAGAATTCCTTTGTTACCCATTTAAAATTATGTTGTACTGCAGATATTTGTAATGAACCACCTCTACCCACTCACATGACAGCACCTTCTAAGACTATCAGAAATTAAAGAACAGATGCCTCCTTTATATGTCCCTGTACAGCTGATTTAAATTAAACAATTAAGGGACAATTTTATGCAGCTTACAGCATCTGTTTTGTTGGTGAAAGAATAAATATTGCAATCAACATTTCAGACTGATGGTTTTTCCCAAGAAGACATTCATTTCCATCGCTAAGGACCTGCATTGCAAAACTGCCTCAAGCTTCGTTTGACTGGCAACTTCAGTGGCTTGATCAATAGCAGGGGGAAGTGAAAAATTTTGTGGGGTGAAAACATTATTCTTGGAGGATTTGAATTTGTTGACACTTGAAGTGTCAACACTGTGGAAAGACCTGTTAACTGTAGGAAAGACTTGTTCTTTTCAGGAGTTTGTACTGAGCTTAATCACCCAAGTGCTGCTGAGCTGGGGACTCCAGCTCAGTTGGGAAATAAAGCAGCCTTCCTTTCCATTCTGTTCAGTGTTGGGTAGCACTGGGAATGAGAAGAATTGCACGAATTTCAGGTCGGCAGAGTTTGTTTGGTCCCCACCACATTGCCTGTCAGGCTCCTCCTGGAAACCTCAGTGCTCTGTGCCCTCAGACACACAAATCCTCTTCTGGGAACAGCCTTTCACATTTGGATGCCTAGTCCTCAATGGAAAACCTATTACAAATAACAACAACAGCAACAACAATAATAAGGAATAGATAAAAAATGCAGAGTCTATTGTTATCACTGGTTTTATCAAGCCCTTGATTTTCTGTTAAGTCATACTCTCAAACACAGCATCCATGAATTATTTTAAACAGCTAATCTCTGAAAGTTCTTGCCATTATCATCACAATTTTGGGGAGCTCTCTGTTCAAACCCTTTTTTGGACTAAATGAACTGTCCATAGAATTCAAACTCTTCTTGGTAGTATACCTGTTTTTTTCTTAAATGTCAAGAGGGGCTTTCCTGGAAGCTTGTGTTCTTTCAGCATCTGTCAAAAGATGAGACTGCTATCAGCTTAGATTTTTATCACTGAAGTTATGTTGTGAAAATTTCAGCATCTGACTGCATGCTGTTTGTTAATAATTTGTGCCACTTCAATATTACATGCTTAGATGGTGAATTTCAACAAATAATATACTTCTTGTGGATGTTCCAGGCAAGCAGAATTTATACAAACTTGGAACAGGGTATTTCTGGTGAATGTGGACATTTGCAATGGGAGAAGATGTAGCTTTTTATCACTGCCTTTCAAATATCGTTATTAGCATTTCTATTTCTGGAAATATAAAATTGACTGGGAATGTACTTATGTATTGCAGCATTAGGTGATAAATCTGATCCAAATACTGCTCATTCTTTCAAAGGATGACAATAAACATTATTAATTGAAATGGTCCACTCTAGAAAACTCTACTATTTCAGATTTCACTCCACTGCAGTAAAATTAAGTACAATAACTTCAACTACTTTAATTGTTCTCCCTGCTCAATAAAAACTGGATTTTTTTGGTTTTTCTTTTCTTGTGAGTGTGAAAACAACAGGCTGTCAATCTTATTGCATTTGGCAAAAGACCATTTCTGTTAGTGAATTTTTGCGTATTTGATGTTATGCCAGGATAGGATGGTCCATATCTCTCACAAGCAACAAAAGATAAGAACTTTAAAGTTCAAGAAGAATATTAAGAAATGCAATATGAACATTAGCAACTCACTGTGGACCAGGTTTGTATAGGTGAGTTATATTCTGAATATGCAAATTTTGCATTTGCTTTCATGTCAGTGCCTTAAAACAGAAGAAAAACAACTAGTTGGAATTAATCAATATTAGCCAAAGCTATCTAAGAAGACAATTTAGAATAAATCTTGAGGGGAAAAAAATGAAATAGCTTTTCTTTTTCATTTTGCCCTAATCATTTCATTTTTACCCTTGTTATAACACATCTTATATTATACATGTATTGTGAAAATGCTGAAACCCTCTCTTTTGTCTGGTGTCAGAGATTCCAATGGCTATAAAATCAGATTTTTATCTCTGAATCAATCAAGGGAGAATTTAGCAGTGTATGGCTATTTTTACTCAGTATTTCCTTTCCCCACTGATTTTTTTTTTTCTTTCAGACATGTGAAGAACAATCTTATTTTTTTTCTCATAAAGCCAAGGGGGAATAGGAGAAGGTATGAGTGATGGTCTTTGTAGTTTAGGGAAGTTCTGGAGCACTGACAATATTAATTTCACGACTATAAGGCACACCCTTTCGACTAAAATTTTTCCCCGAACTCGGAAGTGTGCCTTATAGTCCGGTGTGCCTTACATATGGACAAAGTTCAGCAATTTGCAAACCTGGAAGTGTGAGCTGTGTGCCGCGGGGGGAGCCGGCAGGGCCACGGCTTCCGGGTGGAGGCGGAGCTGCGGGGCTGCTGGGTACAGGCGGGCCCAAGGGCCCATGGCTTCCAGGTTGAGGCAGGGAATCGGCCAGCAACCACACAGGGGGAGCTGGGGGCGGATCCTTGCTGCAAAAATAAAGTGCGCCCTATAGTCCGGTGCACCTTATATAATGTACAAAGTTGCAAAATTTGCCGACTCCCAGGGGTGCGCCTTATAGTCTGGTGAGCCTTGTGGTCGTGAAAGTACTGTACTCCAAATCAGCAAGAACTCAGTGTCAGTTGTAAATAGTTAAAGCCACAGGGCACCATTAGATCACTGGGTCTGACTTCTGAATAACACAGGCACTACACTTGAGAGACTTGAGGAGGGCCACTGGGTCTGACTTCTGAATAACACAGGCACTACACTTGAGAGACTTGAGGAGGGCCACTGCAAACCTCATGAAGTTCAATAAGACCAAGTGCCAAGTCCTGCATGTGGCTGAGGACAATCCCAAGCACAAGTATAGGCTGGGCAGAGGATGGAATGCGAGCATCCCTGAGGAGAAAGACTTGATGAGAAGCTCAACATGATCTGTCACTGCACTCACAGCCCAGAAAGGCAGCTGTGTCTGGGCTGCTTTCAAAGCAGCTTAGAACAACACTGCTTGAGCAAATAACCCACTGTGGTCCCTTCCAGCCCTACCCATTCTGTGATTCTATTATTTCCCTCTGAATTGTAGAACTGGTATTTAGCTAAACAGAAGTTTCATCAGGCCTTTGAAAGATACTTTAAAAGATAAAGAGAGTACTACCTCTCTCTTTGAAATTTCTGTTCCATATTTTCAACTTGAAACTTTACATATTTACACAATTTCAGTTGGGTTTTTACATTTTTACTTCTTTCTGTACTTGTTGCCATGCTATGTTTCAATGCACCAAGAGAAGATTTCCCCCTTTTGTGATAGGGACTGGGAACAATTATTGGATCTGTTTGGACAGGGCATGGGACTAGATGATCTCCAGATCCAGGTACCTTCCAAACTTGGGCATCTTCTTATTCCATGAAGTACTTCCATGTGGGAGGACTGAAAAAGGTTTTATGGAGCACAAAGTGAAATTCTCCCGGCTCAGCCACAGCCACACATATCCACAATCTGATCTTTGAGTCCTTCTTATGACTCAGGTGAATGTTTTTGGAGAGAGCTCATTGATTATAAATTTAGAATAACGAGACAGTTACATGGTCAGATGGAGATTATTTGCCAGTGTACTTGACATTGATCTGTGAGGGAAAAGCTCATGATTGCTGTTTGCTGAGCACACTGCCATGGGACAGGCAGGGGTAGTACCAGTTCTGCAAATAACTCTGTGAATGTAAAGGCACTTCTTGTATGCTACGCAGAAGTGATTTCTTGGCTCTATAAATTCAACTTTTGACTGTTTGCAAACTCACAGGACTAGGTGAGATTTTGGCATATGAAATATTCTCAAAGAATTGTACTGACCTGCAATTTCCTTTTTCCTAAACAGGAGAAGTCCAAAAGGTCAGTAGCAATACTTTTTCATTGAAAGTGTACATAAGGCTGGAGCATGAGAGACATGAAGGAACACTGAAGGGAAAAAGGAGTTAACATTTCATCTCTAGTTGAGCTGTGAAGTTTCTCTCTCCATCCGAAAACTACAAGGAAAAATGGAAATAAGCAATAGCAGTATAAAACAGTTTAAATCAAAATAAATAAAATTTTTGTGCTCCTCCTTTTTGCTCAATATGACACAAGAGAATTCATATTTCTGTCTTAAGAGTCACAGATGTTTCTAATTCTCAGCAGGTTATTACTCACACATTAAGTCAGCAAACACAATATGCAGAATATGGTGGAGCATTATTTGCTACTTATTCATGGTAGTTTGATTCAGAAACATCACTTTGTATCTGAGCTTATTCCTTGGACTCATTTGTCAAGAAGAATAAAAAAATGACTAAAATTTGAGTAATAAGTATAAGAAATAAGTAGTTTTTATAGAAATTGTCTTGGCATACATGCAGTATCCAAAATTGATGGGCAAAGATACATCTTCCCACAGAAGAAACTGAGCAGGAAAACACTATCAGAGTTACAATTCACTGGTGTTTGACTTATGTGCACCAATATACTGTAGAGTTCATTCCTCTTAGGTATGTATTAATTGTAAAGATATAGATCTGAGATCCTTGATACCCAGTGGAATGAAACCAGCACACTCAGAGGCACAAATGTCCAGAGTAGTTATGCAGACACACACTTGAGTTCAAAGGTTCACACCTGACCACTACAGGCTTTCCTCCCTGTCTCGTGGGGGAACTTAAGGTGACCAGATCTGATACCTCAGATGATTCTCAGCCAAAATAGTGTCACTCCTATTTTCCTTCAGAATTTCTAGGATAGAAATTCCAGGATAAAACTAACATTTGCCTCCTATTATGCAATCTGACGGGAATAATGAAATAAAGTATTTGAGAGATGACAAGATGTGATTTAATTACTAATTACGTAACTGCATTCATCTCAAGAAACTGTATGGATTCCCTTGAATTTACCCACTTTAATTTTGTAAGAACATAAATTTTGTATAGGATGCTAATGTACTAGCTCTTGGGATGAAATGTTATTGTTCATTTTCAATTCATTCTCATGGATTGGAAAAACCCTACAAGACTGCCTTTGCAAAACTGTTATTCAGCTGGTGTTATAACACAGCATAACATATAACATAACATAACATAACATAACATAACATAACATAACATAACATAACATAACCCAACTTTTAGTGCCTTTCAGCCTATGTAACTCATAGTTTATTTAACATCAAATTCTGGACTCTAAAAGAAAAAAAAACCTAATTGGCCCAGCTAATAGCCTACTTGAAGTATGATAGGCTGGGACCACAGTAACTGATCCCCTTTGAATTTGAAATCTGCCTTGTAAACTAAAGGATAGATTATCACATTCTGTGGCATGTCAGGTATATAACAGGAAGAAATAAGTGTGTGTGTTAATTCAGAGATACACCAAAGGTAGGAAAAATATAAAGAAAAATAACCCCAGCTTACAAAGTATGTCCATTCTAAGTAGTTCGAAGCTTCTCAGAGTGCCTAAGTTGGTTTCTAAGTTATCAAAAACCGCATCCACAATATATGAAAATTGTCTGCATATCGTGATTGCCCCACTTAAAATATTTCTTTTATCAAAGAACACTGCAAATAAGTCTAACAGAATGAGTGAAAAGAGCTGTATGATTCTTAAAATTTCTGCTGGTCACAAAATCCCATATATACTTTGTACAGCAATCTCTCTATCCATAATGCACATCTTTCTTGGGAGAGAGTCAAGCTGCAGATACCTGAACCATGACTCATGGACTTTGGCTCACTGGTTTGAAAGGTTTGGGGGATGGCAAAATAGACCCTGAGAACTGAAGGGCTAAACACAAAACTGCATTTGGGCCACTGCCAGTGCTTGTCATGGAAGCTTTTATTAAAAGACCAGGCCCATACATCTCACCAAAAGACAGAAAAAATCACCTTTATCTAGCTGAGCTAAGTTATTTCAAGTGGTTTTGTAAATTAAATGAGGGAAGGGAAAATGGGAACCGTGAGCACATAACCAATGCTTGGGTAACTCTTCAACGTGCACACTGTTGCCAGAGTTATAAATCTGGGTAGCAAGCAGTTGAGCAGTCAGCAGCTGAGACAAAGACAGCCTGTCCTCTATTAGAAAAGCTCCACTGGATACATCCACTGTTGTGCAGGAGAAAGTAGTGATTTTTAGTACTCCTAAACAAAACTTCACCAGATTTCCTTGGGCTTTCTGGTACCTGCTGTACGTCAAACCTCCTGCAGATTCTGCTTCTTTCAGTTCAAAGGATGAAGTTCACAGTGGCTGCAGGTTTTTCTTTCTTGTCAACTATTAAAATTTTTTCAGTTCTTTCTCTGAGTCTAGTAATGGTCTTTTGACCTCAGTAGCTGCTTTTTCTGCTTTACCTGTATACATCTTCTGTTCAGCTTTCACTAGCAAATAACACTTCCTTAGTTTAGCCATCTTTGCTTATAGTAATTATTCCTTGTGCCAACTATGGTTAAACAATTATGAAACTTTTCTGCACTGGTGACAGAAATCTTAGGTGGAGGGCTAATGTTCATCAGTAGTGAAATCTGAGCTCTGTCTAGCGTGCTCTTCTTGGGGGGCAGGCAATTTCTCTGAACTCCAGATAATGAGAACACTCCTTGAAGATTCATTTCAGGCTGTATCTGCAGTATAGACATGACCAGTAGGAAATCAAGAAAGTTACTTTAGTGGTTGACAAGCTATGCTGTGTCTGACTTTTCTCTCAATCCCCAGTAAGCCTGGCTCTGAATTTGCAGTGAGCTTTTAAGAGCGGACTATATTCTCTGCAATATCCCCATGAAATTCAGTGGTCAGCGCACCCCACATAGTTTTAATCAGTCTTTGCCTCCTTCCACAGTCAGTGGAGACATATTCAGAGGGCAATTTCTCACAGACTTAAATAAGGAGACTTCTCCTTGCGGGCATCATCTCCCTCCACTGATTACACAAAGGCTCTGAGCACTGTAACAAGAGGTCAACTAGTTCTTAGATGGCTGAAAGTAAGTATTAACATTAAATATTATCAGCGGAGATAAGAGATAAGATAATGCTTCATACTATCTGAATAAACAGAGTGACAGGTCCTGCTAGAAAAAGTTTACAATTTCAAGGACATGAGTGAAGTATTGAATAATATAAATGGGTCTGAGTTGATAGCAGAAAAATGGTTTGTGGTTACAAAAATCCTAGGCTAGTGTCGTTCTAAGGTTATGCATTATCTTAATTACATGCAACACTGAAGATAATTTTTCTTAGGAAATTTATACACTTAATCTATTTGACATTCACATCAAACACATTTCAATGGCCAGATGCTTGGTAACGCACACTTAGGGGAGCATGCAGTTCTGAAAGTACAGAACTTTAGAGCAACTACATTCTATGACACATCTTGGCTTTGCAATGTTTGCACAAGAGGAGAAACATCTAATCTTACCAGGACATCCACCCATACATCCCTGTTGCCTCTCTAGCACCCCTCAGACTGCAAACATGATTTACAAAAAGAAATAGACTAGAAAAGCTGACCAGTATACTGGAAATGTTTGGAAAGAATTCTTCTTTGGTACATCTAGAAATAAATTACTATTTCTTTGTTAATTTATGATAACATACTCAGAAGAATCATACACCTCTGTGTAGCAAAAGGGGATAGGTATTACAGGTTTTAAAAACTAAAGAATTCACAGTTAGGCTAGAATATAATGAGAAATACAGCTGAATCCAGTATAATTAGCTACAATGGAGAGTTAATTGTTATGTTATTAAAATATTATTTCCACTATCCTGTGTTCCAAAAAAGAAATGAAAAAAGATACAGCACAGTATTGCTGTATTTTGCAAATACATTCAGAAATTTAAAAGTATCAAAATTGAGATGTCTTCGCTCAAAATTCCATTCACTGTTACAAGTGCTATTTTCAAAGTAGAATATTCATCTCATACATAACAGACATAACAGACAGACATTTAAATTTGGAAGAAGGGAATGGCATTTTAAAAATAATAACCCAAAGTTTTTTATGGATCTAGAATGTGGAACATCTATTATGCGTACCCAAAGTTTGACACAGAAAATACCTATTTTTCTTGAGCACAGTAAAAAGCTTCAATCTGAAGTGTGCACCCATCTTTCTTTTTCACATGTTCATATCCTTTTGAAAATAACTCCCTGTTCTGATGGTTAGAGATATAATTTTCATTCATAAAAATATTAATGCTAAATATAATGTTTAAGCTTTCTGGAACCTACACATATAAATTAGGGTTTCCTCACATCAATTCTACTATGGCCAACATAAGGATTGAGAAAAAGAAAACAGATTAAAAACCAGCCTCTGATAAAATAATAAATCAAATACACTCTAAGGAGGAATAAACATTGGATATGCTTTTGCAGGGAGGACACAAAATAGAGGAGGAAAACAGCAGAAATAAAATGCAAGTCCTAATTTTAGTAGTTAACATATGGCATTGTTATAGCAGTTCTGCAAGTTCTGTTTAACAAAGGGTAAGTTCACACAATCGCAAGTCTTGAGTTATGGCATATTCACAACATATCATTTCTCATCTGATATGGATGTTCTCCTGACACTGAAAATGTCATTCACCTACACAAAGCAGCACAACTCACTCATATGGAGCCCTGTGAGCAAACCTGAATTGCACATGCTCCTGGGAAGAACAATTGGTACCTTTTGGTTTGCTTTCTGAGTCTAAATTTATAAAGTATCAGTCACAGTGTTGTGCTCATGTCTGTACAAAGTAACCAGGAACACACCATGAAGTATCCGTCTGACCTAATGTGTGTGTGTCCACCTAAATTACATGCTAGGCTCTTGTTACAGGCAATGGAGGGAGATGATTGCTTCTGTACTGTTGTCACTCCTCTCCTTCTCAAGTAGCTCTGTAAACTAGACAGACAAATCCTGCCTTAGCAGGGCCCTATTTCATGTCACTAACTTTAAAGGGAAGTGAAGGTGACTGGCTTAGAGAAGATGGTGCCACTGTGGACATTCTGCCCCTTAGCCCATCTTTGATGTCAAAACTACAGCAAGCACTAACAAATGCAGGAAAAGAAACAACTCATGAGCCTAGAAGGGTGTTTTGGAAAGAAGATTTGTAAAAATGAAGTACAGTAATTTTATGACCATAAGGTGCACTGGACTATAAGGTGCACCCCGGGGGTCCACAAATTTCACAACTTTGTACATTATATAAGGCGGTCCGGACTATAAAGTGCACTTCTGGGTTCGGACCAAACTTTTAGTCAAAAGGGTGCCCCTTATAGTTGTGAAATTGCTGTAATTATGATCCACTGATAATGGTGATGACAATAGTTATTTTTATGAGTCTGGATCTTCCCAAGCATTTAAATGCTCATAAAAAAAACCTGTGGTCATTGGCACTCAAGATAAAAATTGGAGTTTAAAGCAAGATGATCAGAGATTCCCCACCAAGGATACAATGTGGAGCAGGCATTTATCTTGAAAAGACAGTCTGAAATATCTTCACACTTAATGGGTGAGATGTATTTGAACTCCTGCTGTCTCTAGAGTGCAGGTACTTGACCAAGACCTTGGACAAAAGGGCTTTTGTCTGTCCATTTGGGATCAGACATATGCACCTCAGTTAAATCCTTGCCTACACATCTCTTTGAGCTGACTTCACTTGCCTCTTTGACATCCTGATGGCAAGAATGCTGTGCTTTTGCCTATTTATGTATTTTAAGACACTGCTAGAAATGTTTGCAAGGAAGGTGAGACACAACCATGGATACTTCACAGCAGAAAAAAGATACAAAAAGAGCAAAACCTCAGACTTGACAGAGATTGCTCCTATACCGCTTCTGCTTTTCACTGCAGACCTATTGTGTTAAAAAAATAATGCAAAGAAAAGAGAGTTAAAACTGTGGGGGGAAAAGCTGAAGCTCAAACTGTAGATGTCATAACTGAGAGGGACTATCTGTGGCTTCATGCATTAAATATTAATTGAAAATGATAAATGCCTTCTGGAAAATTAAGTGACCTTAGAGGTAAAGTCACAAGATGTCTATCTAATAGTTGCATTAGCACTGCAGTAATATTTCATACTTTTACAGAAATAGACTTTATAGTCAAGTAGCTCTTAGAAGAATATTTATTCTATATCTGATTTCTTTTTATGAATATTTTTTTGCAGAATAACCAGGAGAGCAATATGGTAAGATCTAGATAAATCAACCAGAATTATCTACATACATTAACAGCAATGGAGAAAATTCCAGTTTCTTATATTTCATGCCTCATCCTTGTTAAAATGCAAATTTCATTTACTCTCCATGCAATTTTTTTAAAATCTACAGACACTGACTGTGTCAACCAAATCATAGAAATTATGGTTTTAATAGGAAGTTCAGTGGGATGAATATAGGCACATAGTTATTTAGATGACTTTTTACACTGTGCTTTTTGTTTAAGCTGTCTTTCTCCAAAAAATTCCAGTTTCAGGGGGCTTGGTGTAGCTACCCAATTGTTGCTTTTGGAAAGGTCCTTGCATTAGATTCCACTGTAATTTCTTAGAGAGGGGAGGAAGTGTCACATATTTGCTGTAATACCTGCAGATAGCTTGTGGTCTGATTA
>PYHW01009786.1:6574986-6587800 GCA_013186435.1 Turdus rufiventris | reverse complement strand
CACTTCCAGGTTTGAGGGAAAATTTTAGTCAAAAGGGTGCGCCTTATAGTCGTGAAATTACTGTATATGGAAACTTTCCTCCTAGGTGTGAAAAACATTGGTGATATGACCGATGTGCCTCAGTAGAAATTTTTCCTTTATACATGGACATACAAATATTTTGGTTTTGCTTGCTGTAGTATTACCCATCTCATTAAAAATGCTTGTCCTTGAGCTAAGAACTTGATGTGGCAACCCTGTACTTAGATGTTGGTACTGCCAACACAGATATCTGCATCTGAACAACTACCCTATGGAATCCAGTCAATTACTTCTGGATACAATTCATTTTATCATAAGTAAATGCTAAAATGTCTCAGGTGCATTCTGCTGGGAAGTGAAAGGAGATTGCAGTTTAGAAGCAGATTACTGCAAATCTATTTGTTGTGAATGACTTTATTTCTGAGATTAGATGAGAGAAATTATACCCGTATGGTCTTCTCCCTCTTTTGTAAAGTTTTGGGTGCCTTGTTTCAGAGCCTTACAATGTGTTGCCATGTGAATAAAGTCTAAGATTATTTTACAAGAAATCTTTTTTGACTCTAGTACTTTGGAAAAAAAATGAGTAGAGTATGCACAGAGTTCTGCTACACCACTATGTCATATATTGTACATTTATTGCAGGTCTTTATGAACATTTCCAACTCAGGGACTGACATTTTCCATGCCTGTCTAAAACATTTATGTTAAAAAAAATAAAGGCTCAGAGAGGTTTTGGTGAGTGAAGATACAAAATGCTCTGGCTCTGCAAAGGAAACTTCCTCATCTCTGGGGTGTTTTGTTGTTTTATCAATTACCTGACCAGGACAGAAGATAAAATAATTGCCCTAATAATACAGGGAGATTAATCTGGTTGTTTTAATCTCTGTCAGGCAGGAGGTATCCTGAAGTGATAAGATATGAGGGGAGGTGGATGGTCCCCCCATGTTCTGTGTGTCCATCTGGGGCTGAGAGGAGAGTAGTGCACACACAGTGGGCACCATCCCTGTCCTAGCCAGGAGGTCTGCCAAGGCAAGACACTTCTGCAGGGCCCTGGACAAGGCAGTTCAGGCAGTGTTAAACATGTTTAATAATATTATTTCTGATGAGCTATATGCGTGTTTTCCAGGAAGAAAATAAAAGGCTTGGGATTACCTGAACATGGATTTACTAAGATTAATAAATTTCACCTTTTGATGTCATCACTATAAAGCTGAAAAAGAAAAAATGATATCTTGAGAGCCAGAGACATTGCTTATTTAAGCTCTAATTTGTAGATTTTTTTTTGTAGACAAAGGTCTTGCTCAATAACTATTTTAAGGTTAAGGAAAAAAAGAGCAAGTAAAAGACTTGAAAATGCTGCAGATGCTTTCCAAGCAGATCAGAATGACTAGTTTTAGATAAAGGTTTTTAAACCCTAATGTCATTTTAATTATCTTTCCCTATAGCTTTTAATTGGAAAAGAGAAAGTGCTGTTACCCATTCAACATCCTCTGTTAACGTCATCTTTCAGAAAACTCTGTCCAGGGAATGACAGCAATAGAAAGTGAATCGATGTAATGCTTGCTGTAAACCATTAATTGTCAATGAGAAGACTTTCTATTTGATATGAGGTCTTAAAATACATCAGAGAACTCATGTTTTAAAAAAAAAAAAGTGCATATTATTATTTATATAAAGGTAGGCTAATAATATAGATCTGGCATAAATGATGAGAAACTTCAGCATATCCAACCTAAGAAATGCAAATCCCAGTGTTTTAGCTCTGACTCTGCTCTTATCTGATTACAGACTATTCAACCAGCTGGTTAACTGTCTTCATGCTTTCCAAAACCTTTATATTTGTATATACTATAGCAGGTATTCCAGTTTCAGATTTCATTTCGTTAGAGACACAATTTTGTGTTCTGTTCCAGCTTTATTGCTGCTGCACATCTTTCATTTGTAGATAGAGTACAACTACCTGTGTTCAACTTGTGTGCCTAAATTATTTGAAAATCCACCTGAAAGCTTGCTAAAGGTTTGCATATGCATAAATGAACATTTTCCCCATGAAACTTAGTTAAAACTCCATAGAAGTTTATTGCATAACTCATGCTTATTACTTTCTCATAAAATGTAGTGAGAAACTTCTGTATTATATAAAGCACATACACAAAATTTCTGAGATAAAAATAACACATACTATTCCATACTTAACCCTCCTCCCTCCCATATCACTTGATAAGTCCTTATAGAAAGAGGCAGCTATGTTCCTCTGCCACAGCTGAAAACAAACTGACCTTTCAAACAAACAAAAAAACAAACCAATATTTTTAGTGAAGTTAGGGTAAAGCATAACATAGCAATACAGTCCTCTCAGGAATTAGTGCAAGTAAATGTCAACCATCTATTCATGCCCCCAATTCTCTCACTGAATAAAGTAACTTACTTACCATTACATGACCAAAACTTACATCAGGTAGCTTAAATAAAGATAACAAAAGAATTATTCAGAAGAAAACTTAGTGCTTCACATGCATCTTATATTTAATAGTATACCTTGGATCAAGTCTTTAAATGCATAAAACATTTAATGCAGTGTGTTCTATATATTCAGCATAATATTCTGTATATTTGTAAATGGCATTACACTTCAGCAGAATACACATCTAGTTTTCATAGACTTAAAATCTTTATTCAACCCATTACATTTATTTATTGATTGAACAATAGGTCAGTGAGCATTTATTCTGGTGGTAATGTAAATCCTGTCAATGTTGCATGCTTTCTCACGTCTTCATTCATATGTCTGGAATTACATCCTACTAACAAAGATACTCATGACTTTTTTATTCAGTCTTTCTATAGGATGGCAATTTTAGTTTG
Organism: Turdus rufiventris; assembly: GCA_013186435.1. Lineage (NCBI taxonomy): Eukaryota > Metazoa > Chordata > Aves > Passeriformes > Turdidae > Turdus > Turdus rufiventris. The sequence goes on along the minus strand of PYHW01009786.1, from coordinate 6,584,914 downwards.
ATCACTAGCAAGTTCATTTCGGTCTCAAACTTTTTTTTGGGTAACAATCTTTTGCCTTTTGTGAGCAACGCATTTTTGAAAGAAGTTATTTTAGGCTTAATGGAGTTTTCATTGACTAAGTCTATGGCTTTCTAGACTTTATCTAATCCCATATTTGTTTCAGCTTTTCCTTCATTAGTTCTCCATTCAATCATTTTCTATAGCTCTTCATTCAATCCCTTTTTACATCATGACCTATTATTCCCCAAATTTAGGCTTCTGTCTCCTCAATTTCCCTCTTCACATTTTTCCTATTTGGCTCTGAGTTCTGATTTCAAATGTCCTTATTTCCTCCATTACACACAACAGCATCCAACATCTCCAGCTACTGATGTTGAACACATAATATTTATCACTGATCTTGAGTGGTCAACCCCCTTCCGTATGTTTACACTGAGACTTTTTTCTCAGTTAAACTGCCCCCTCTCATTCTCATAGTCAGTTATGAAGTAAACCAGGCAATTATTCCTGCATGCTTGTTTCAGTTGATTCTAAATAGAGAGCTTTTGTGTTTTTCTGGGTGCACACTCGGAAGTTGCTTATTGGCCAAAATTGAGCCATACCTAAAGTCTTTTCAAGTGACCTCCATTTTTGTGTTTGTGCACGGAGCTTAAACTAAATGCTGGTTCCCAGCAGAGACAATAGAATTCTGCTCTAAGTATATCTAGACCTGTTAAGCTATAAAATAGCAATGTATTCGGATTAATTTCACGATTATCAACCACATTTCCGGGTGTCATCAACTTTTCTTTCTTTGTCCATATAAAAGCCGCACCTGATTATAAGCCGCACTTCCGGGTTCAGACCAAATTTTAGTCCAAATGGTGTGGCTTATAATCGTGAAATTACTGTATATTGATATGCATTTATTTGTATAACAAGCTATGCAATCTGTTTCAGTGGGAGACTTTTCTGACTACCAGCACAGTAATTGGAGGACAAAAGATGCACAGGCAGGGTTGCTGCTCCATGGTGAGCAGGCTACTTCTGTTGGGAGCAGACCTCACTCAGCAGGCTGGTAACTGCTCCTACTGCTACTGTGGGTGGCTTTTCCATCAGTTTTCAGGGCAGATCACACCATTGGAAAAATTTTGGAGGAGTGAAGTGCCATGTGATTACAGGCTACCACTGAACGATTTAATCTGCTCTCTGAGCTGCACATTAAAAGAAACTAAAATGCTCCCATCTTACCGATTTTTTCTTCTTAGTACAGTTTGGTTTCCTGCAACTTGAGTAGTAGTTGAGGGTGGCATACTCCATCAGAGCAGCAAAGACAAATAGAAAGCACACAGTCACAAACAAGTCCATGGCGGTGACATAGGAAACACGGGGCAATGACTTTCTTGCAATGGTACTCAAAGTTGTCATGGTCAATACTGTGGTGATGCCTGCAGAGAGAAACTTGATTTAATTGTGTGCAGCATCACTTCTCCATATCACAGAAGAATCTTTGGAAATAAACATACAAAACAGAAATCCAGAGTGTACCCAAGTAATTAATTAATTACATTTGGTAAGAAATAATGAAAAATAACATCAGTAGGGAAAAAGTAATTTTGTAAACAAAGATTTGCTCTGTTGTTTATTTTCATCTTTGTGAAAGTGACATTCACATGTTTCTCAATATGATTTTCTTAATCTCTTGCTTTTTCTGATCCCAGAATGTGGGGGTGAGGGAGATAGAGAGAATGAAGAAATTTCTGAAGAAGAGTATGAAGCAGAAAAGACACTAAGCCCAGAAAAAAAACCCCAAGAAATATAGTAAGCAGTGAAGGAAACATGTTCTATTCCACAGTAGTAGTGCTCTCAGGAAAAATCTTATGCTCAAAGAAGAAAAAGAAGTGGAGGTAGGAAAAAAATTCTGTTAAGATCTGACCATGAATCATGAAAGTATGTCTTCACACCACTGCTTGCTTGGGAGTCCTCCAGTGCCATTTTCCTTCTGAGTAAGGGAAGTCAATGTTACTTGCTCAATCAGAGTAAGACTGTCCTACAAACTTCAGATGCAACATTAATGGAAATAGCCTTTTTAATTCACAACAAAGCATCCCTTCTGAGATTGATTTAGCAATAGTGAATATAATGGGATTATTGTGAAATATCCAAAATAATAAAAACAGTGCTAGAATGAAATCTATGTCATGTCAGTTATTTGACTTCTGGTAATCCATACAATTTCTCTTCATTCCTAAGGAATAGCAGTCTTTTCATTCCCAACTTGTTATGAACTGCATGTCTTCTGATAGGAAAAAACCCAACTTCTTATTGGCTTGGGAAATAAAAATAAAGCTTTCCCACAAGTAAGTCCCAAGAGAGAACCTTCTCAGCAAACAACACAGCCATAAGGTAATCTTTCTTTTTTTATAGTTAAAATGGTGCATAGCATCTGAAATGTCAAGGAATGACTGAAATCATGCCTTAAATAAATTCTCACTAAAAGCACGCTGGAGAGAAAGAAGTATTTGTGGACTACTTTTGTCTACTTTCTCTTTATGAAGGATTGTCCATCACTGACTTGTAAAGTTTGATGGAAGCTGTAGTGGTTCACAGGAACAACCTTCTCCATTCAAGCTAACAGAAAGTCCCTGGAAAAGCCAGAAGGCAAATTATTGCCCGTGTCTCAACCTTGAATAATAATGATTAATCGAATTCCTTATACATCTATTACCCTGAAACATACAAAAAGTTTCTGATGCTTTTCTGATCAAAAAAAATCACAAGTCAATAACCAAGATGAAAGCAATGCTGATAGGAAGTGGATAGTGTGGACTTTGTGTGTACCTTGGATATTGAAAAGCTATTGCAAAAATATTTCCATTTCCTGAAATCTGTGCCACCTCCCAGAATAAGCAGATGGGGATGGCATGATCCAGCAACCTCTCCAGACCCCTTGACATCACTTCTGTGCCCACCAATGCTTTAAAAATGTTGTAAAGACTGTTTTTAGCCAACTGCAGAGATGCCCAACTGCAAAAGGTGTGAAATCGCTGGCTTTGATTTGACCCTGACTAACTACAGGTCAACCACTTTCTGTATGGCCTTGACCCAGGCCTTGGGAGTCACTAATTTCAAAGGAACCACATCCAGACTATGACACAGTCTACAATAAAATATAGTTCTTTAACACTTCCTAGCCCACATTTATATTTCTGACACAAAAGTGTCCTTTTCAGAGCCACATGTACACGCTTTCAGGCATTTTGCTATCTTAAAAAAAAAATCCTCAAAACCTATAGAGTTCTTCCAGTACAATATACAGCATTCTGTTTATCTGGACTCAAATGTAAGTTTTTATTTCTCACTCATCCTGTGATAGGGCAGTTTTTTATTAAAAGGTTGAAAAGAAATAATTAGTTGAAGTACATAAGTCCTCAACTTAGCCTGTATCCTAAATCCATGCCTTAAGCCTGAAAGTGGAACATCAGCTCCAATCATGTTTGCAACTGGATTCCTGCTCACACTGTAAACAAGCACTGAGTTTTTGAAATTATAAAATTCTATCTAGTGTATAAATTTTACATCTAGTACACAGGCACAAATTTTAAAACATTAAAATGAGTTTCTGGGGATATATACAGAGAGGAAAGAGAAAGAAGACACACCAGATGATACAGTTTTGTTTTTCTGTACATTTACAAATCAGAATGTATGTATGTATGTATGTATGAATAAAATGCAGCACCATTATTTCCAAATATAATATCTAGTTTCCATTTCCTTAGTTCATTTTATCTCTCATGCTAAGGAAATTCAGTTTGTTGAGTGGTTTCAATGCATATGTCTTGCCAGATGAAATTGTGAAGTCTCTCACTTTGTGGAGTTCCGTATGGCAAAGTGAGCTTTGCATCTGTTATTGAAATTCACAGTGCTCATGAACTATCTATTTCAATAGAATTTTCATATCAGCTAAGGACACCTCTGAGGTAACCTGACTTCAAAATTATCAGGTTGAAATTACAAGTGTAAGCTTACAAGTCTCTGTGTAAATACAATTTTGGGACGTTATATTCTCACAGTAAATCCCATACCAAAGATGGTATTTGAGATAACAGAGAGGACTGACTGGAAGATCAAATTATGAAATGAAAACACTCTAACTTTTAGATCATTGGTCTGAACAGTTTAAAATTATTACTGCTTGAAATATTCTTACTGGACAACCATATGCAGAGTGAGGTGGCAGGAGTTTCAGTGTTAGAACTTCTTTGGTCAGCAAGGCTACTTTTTTCTTATTTTCATAAGGTTATGTTGGTGGAACACTAAAGGAAATACCTGCTGCTTTCATGCATGCTGTCACTTGTTCATAAAGTTCATTCTCCATCTTTCTAATCTGGCACCTGTTTTAAGTATATTCTTGGTTTTCTAGTGGATGAGGTAAAGATGAAATGGCAAGAAAAACAAGTTCACTTTTTATTAAATATAATCTGCATCTTTTTTTACATCTACACATTGCTGGCCTTGATACCCACTCTATCTTTTTAAACTGCAGTTTGATCTTGCTCTCTAGTAACTGACTGGTCTTATTACATATTATATCCATTTTGAAAAGTACAGGGAAACTAGATGAAAGCTTCAGTTTAACTTAATGCCCTTCATCTTCAAGGAAAATAACTTATTCTTTTCCAGATCATAACTTTTCTTCAGGGAAAAGTTGCCTCTTGACTTAGAACATTTTGAGATAATTTGAATTACTAGAGACAAGCAGAAACTGCACAGAGACTTTTTTCTCTTTGGATGAAGAGCAGAATAAGTCAGGATCAAAAAACACAGTTCTCATCCATCACTCAAATTTTACTTCCATTTTCCCACTGACACTTCAGGTGGCCTGGAGTTAGTTTTGTTGCCAGTCTGGGCAAGCTTCAAAGCTACCTCAAAGTGCATGTAAAAAGGCAACCATTATACCAAGTTTTTAAAAAATGCTTTAATGTATCTGGACAGTACTGCTGAAAGAATACTTATGGTCTGAAACCCAAACTAATTTTTCTTTCCCAGAGTGGAAATATATTAGTTAACATTATTCAGAAAGGAATAAAACCTGTCCTTCATGTAACTGTAAGTAGTTGGCAATAACTTTGTAAATTATTCATTAATTTCAGAGAGTGAAATATTTCCCTGGTGCTAGTCCTTTACATTAATGCAGCTATACTTGGAGAAGGTTTGTTGCACAGAGCCTCTACAATTAATTTCAACTAATTAGTGGGACAATTTCAGCAGTTTGCCTTTGGCTGCATTACTCACAATGCTACCATGTGCCACTATCTAGATATGGATCTGTGCTGTTGCTCAGACATTTATAAGTTTCATTATACACTCAGGTCTGCAGCAAAATGGGAGCATCTGCTTACTGCATCCCTGGAGTCAACAGTTTGGGAGCAACAGGATTCTGTGCACAAAAAAAAAAAGTGACCCAAAAAGTTGACTTTACTTTTGGAAGAGTTTTATTTTAGCCTATGAAATTAAATTCTCAGTTGGAGTTTTAGGAGTGAGTCATGGCATCCATAGAGTTGAGCCTTGGAACAACTCGTTTTTATGTTTTTACTTCAAATTCATGACTTCAGTATCTGAATATATTTTTTCCTCTGAATTTCCTGCTGGCTGAGGAGTGAGATGGAGAGTCACACATCAGTGATTAGTGATCTGACATACTTCTGTGTCTAATTATTTGGAAAAATGAGCTGTGGGGAACCACCCTTAGGTACAGGATATGAAAAATGCTTACAGAAAAACAATAATGCAAAGTGTTAGATGTCTTTTGTTTCTTTTCTGCATTAAGAAGGATTACCCAGCTGGATGTTATGTGACTCTCCCCATGCATGGGGCTTCAGACTGCCTTTTAAAAAAAGATGGAGGACAGTCAATCTTTCCTTATCTCTCCTGAGTCATCCAATTTAAGAAGAAAAGAGTTCAGTTTAAGAGTTCAGCAGAGAAGTATACTTAAGACCTATTGCTCAGTTTTCTGGCTGTCAGAGGCAAGTCTACACAACCAGGAACAGGCACTTGTAAGCTTCTCTGTCCTCACCTGTGTATGGGCTTAGGGATGTCCTGGGGGTGTTGCTGGATAACAGAATAACTGTGAGTCTTTGTGTCCATCCTGTTGCTGGAGCTGCAGTGAACTGGCCCTTTGGCACTCACATGGAGGGAATGAGGACTGAATATTTCTTTCCTGTGACATAACCTCAGAGAAATGGACCTACATAGTAACATACTACAGCGGGAGGATGCAATGAATAGCTGGGAATGGTTCAAAACAGGCACGCAAACTTTGACAGTGCACTTCCTCCTAGACAGCTGGGTTTCTGAATCAGTTCATATTGGCGCATCTGGCAACCATAATCTGAACTAAGGAATTGTTTTTCCTGTGATTCTGATGTTTACATATCAGAACATGCCCCTATACTGTTGATGATGTCAAAACATGCCGGTTTTCCTATAGGTACTAGAAAAAATTTCTAAGTGTACACTAAAGCACATTGCCAAAATGCACATGCTGGTCCTGACACAAATGAGTTTCTGGAAAATCTAAACCAGCATAAATCTCCACAATCTATGAAAAAATATCAATACACCCAGTGTGAAGCTTAACTTCAAGCATGCAAGCTAAAACACTTTGCATAAGTTAATACTATTATATCCCACGGTTTTCTGTATATATAAGACATAATGCCCAGTGGGGGAGAGTTACAGAAGGGAAGGAAACCAGCAGTGCAATTAATTAATTCTTAAAAAATGTCACTAAAATGTCATGATGACAACAAGGAGACAGACATTAATTCAAGAGTTTTATGCAAAAGAGGTGGCAGTGTCATCCAAAGGATCAGATTAGTTTACTTTTAATTACCCTGTTACAGAAAAAAACCCAGAAGTCTCAGTAATAAGTAGATCGGGTTCTGAGAGACATAGAAGTAATAATCCAAAATGTATACCTAGTGGTGTCTTTGAAAGGAAGCTGACATTTTCAAATAGTAGTGTAGGAACATAAGAAAAGGGAATTATTAACAACTTACCTAGTGCTGTTCTTGCTGGTGTGGCATCTTTTTTGATCCAAAAGGATACCCAGGAAAGAACAACTGTTAATATGCAGGGAATGTATGTTTGTATAGTAAAGTATCCCATTCTTCTACTTAAGTCAAAGTATATAGTCATGACTACATAATCACCTGCAAGAATAGCACAGAAAGAAAATTCACATTGCAATGGGATACAGACAGTTGTTCACCGACCTACTAATACGTTAACTTTCATAAAAACACTGCATATGAAATGTTTTTTAGAGTTTCAACAGCATCTGCACAGTAATTCTCATGTGAAATTTGAATAAACCTTGCCATTCTAATATCCTTAAGTTTTAGGTCTCTGTGGAAATTATGTATTTGACAGGCAGAGCTTCTCAGTAATCATTCCAGATGAGTGAAGTTTTGAAAGGATCTTGGTATTTCTGGATAATTTCATGGCTACAAAAGTGAAGGTACTGTCATTCACCAGATTCTGCAACCACTTCACACAAAATCCTTCCTTCTGTAGGCTTTGTCTTCTGTGCCCTAATTTCAGGTTTGAGTGGATTCTGTCATCTTTTGGGATATGAATCTGAAAATAGGGGTCTTTATGGCAAATCTAACATGCATATGAGTATCCTTCACAGAAGAACTCATTTATAGACACTAGAATTCAATGATGGCATTTCAAAACAGTTGGGGCTATTTGTGGTATTTTCAGAAGGTCAGTCTGAACACAAAGTTTATTATTTTGCTTTCTAGTAAAAAACATACACTCAAGAAATCAGGAAGAAGATTAGTTTATCTCACAATACATGATTTTTTTTCACTGTATCTCTTTCGCTAAACCTTATGATTCCACAGGGGATAATAATCTGTCCCGCCCTCTCTCCTCAGTAGAGGCTACTGACCTTATCACCTCTGCCCTACTAACAGCTCTCTCAGCCTCATAGATGTTAACTTTCTCAGACAGTCATGGTGAATAACAGCAATAAAACTGAACTGGGACTGATTTCTGTACTTCACTTGAAGTAGGTTGCCTCCATTTCAGAAGTAAAGGAGAGCTTATATGCCAGAGAATTTTTATGTGGTTTTGTCTGACTGCATCAGATTTGGCCTAATAAATTTTATGGCTTCTTGTTACAAACCTTAACTTTATAGAGTATGATATTTGCAGAAGGCATCGTTTGCAATAATTAAGTAACTCGGTCCTGTTACAGTAAACGATCAGAAGAATGAAGACATTTGAAACATATAAAGATTAATCCCTCAAGGAATGTACATCCAATTCACCCAAGCAGAAGCACAATGGGTTTATTAGTTGAGGCAAATTAAAGCTTAATCATCTAGTAACAGAGGGCATATAAACACATGCATTTCATACAGTGGATAATTTTACTACAACTGAATATTATATAGAAAATAAACCATTTCAGTAAGAATGGTTTTCATCCAAAGCATCTCTGAAGTCACTTTAAAATTAACGAATTGATGTAAGTTAGAAAGTTAAAGGTAAATAAAAATCTGATTATGGGAATTTGGGAAATTTGTGAAAAGTTCCTATACGCAAAGTACATCAGTTTGAGATAGATATATTTGGAAAAGTTTGACAAGCCTGTTAATGTTTCCATAGTACCTCTGTTAGATGAAAGTGTATATTTTCACAAGAACTGTGCCAGTGACTATGTGACCCCAAGAAATGGGAAGTTCATTTCAGAAGCTGTGCTTACAGAGCTCACTGTGGTTACAACTAGGCATTATGGCAGTATATCATGACAAAGTGAGCCTTGTGGGGTTTTCTACAGGCTAAGGGTTATTGTCATTCCACTAATCCCCTGCAGTTTTCCCTGTGCAGGAATTGGCAACAAGCAATTGCTGTGGGTTAGTAACCACAGGTTCTACTGGCTTACTGTTTGGCTGGTTTGCTCACTGAAGTAAGACTTATACCACAGAAACCAAAATAATTTCATAGAAACAGGTGCAAAGAGTCAGGTGGAGTGTAAACCAGTGCTTCTACTGACATGAACAAACTGAAAAGCATGGAAGAAATGTTAACGAGTCAAACACTGTCTGTCAAGGTAGAAGAATGAGGAAAAATTAAATCAAAGTTTCTATAGGAAATGTGCCAAGCCTTTCCATTTCCTTAGTTCCTGTATCTAGAATTGTGTGTTAATGGATAAGCTGCCTTAGAATGATAAAAAGTAAAGCACACTCTTCACACCTCCACTGTGTATAACAATATATGATATACACAATTTCAGTACACACAGAGGTCACTGCTCCTCTCAGTAGTGTGGTCATGATACCCAGGACAGCAAACAGGACTAGGAGTAGAAACTGTAAGACACTGGGAAAGTAATAACGAGTCTCTGCTTCCAAGGCCTTTGATGAAAATAAACCAGATAAACATGAGAGTGGGAGAAAATTATGGTGCATTAAATGATGTAGAGAGTCCATAATCAAAATTAATCATTAACTGATTTAGTGTTTTTAGGCAGGATTGATTTCTTTTGTGATTCTAGACATCTAGAAGGTAAATTCTATAGATGACCTGCACATATTTGAGAAGGTGAATGTATTACAAACATTTCCATTTCTCTTCTGTGATTAAGAAACAAGAGAGAGGGGCTGAGATGTAGACAAAAACATTGTAGACACTTGCAGATTATACAAGGAGGTAACCACACCCCTTGATTCCATGGTGTGAGCTAAACTGGGCTACTCCCGTGAGGATGCTAAAGTTATTTTATTTAAATATAATAACATTTTTGATGTTTTAAAGGGTATTTTCATTATTTTCCTCATTTTTCCAGTTAAAGTTGATGTCTTCATCCTGCAGGATATGCATGAGTCCTCTGCTTGTTCCTTCCTTCCTTCCTTCCTTCCTTCCTTCCTTC
>PYHW01009786.1:6547155-6574885 GCA_013186435.1 Turdus rufiventris | reverse complement strand
GCAAATTCCCAGGTATCCAACAAGGACCCATAGATGTGTAACAAGCACCCAATGAAGATGAAATCCTACATTCATTTATCTATTCACTGACCTATTTTCTTGTCTGAAATGCACAGATTTTCTCACAATGAAGAAGGCAGACCTAGTCTTACAGGCAGCAGCTGTGCATAAGGATCCATGTACTCTACCCTTTCTGTTGCTGTGTTTATGGGCGCACACTGACTAATAATATACAAAGCAATTTGCCTCACTAGAGCTAGTGTCACAAAGAGGAAGAAAGAGGAAAATTTGCTGGTTCTCCTGGAGTACTCAAGCCGTGCTTAGAGAGGATGTAGCTCCATGACAATACTGCTGACAACGTTTGTGTGAGGAAGAAATCACCATTCTTGAAAATCAGAGCCCCAGTTCAAAGAACCAGTGCTGTGGCTGCTCTCAGAGGCAAGCATGCTTCTGTATAACATGTACTGAATGAATTTTTTTAAATAGCTGTGACAAATTAAAATATCCTAAATTACCACTTCAGTTCTATCCTTGGCCAAGTCAACTTCTATTGAGATTACTGGGTTCTCTCATTACATTCTTTCATTACATTACATACAAGAGTATGTGCTGTGGCTACTTTCCTTATTGCGCTACTCCAAACTGCATGCTGCTGCTGCTGCTGGTGATGATGATAGTATTCTTCACATTATTCCTTCCAAAAGTAAATATTCTATATGTATCTGAAAGCACTGAATGCACATTAGAGAAAAGTAGCCTTGGTACATTTATTTCTTTCTCCATACACACAAAATAATCTGCACAAAGAAACTCTCCTCTCTTCCGACAGACTCTCCTCTTTTCTGGGACACAATTCATTCTGTAAATCCTGCAGTCATGTGCAACCCAGAGGAGGGAAAAACTTTCAGGAGCTCTGCTCAGTGCCTCCTTGCACCTTTGGGAGCCTTCAGAGCTCTGCCCAATGTTATTGCCACTGCTAGAAGGGGAGCTGGGGCTCATTGTACAACAAAGTTCTGCAATCCAGGCAAGACTGGAAAAATCTCCTTCCCAATTGCACGTCATTAGACCAGTGCACTTGGTTTAAAAGTAATCACACAGTGGTTGCCTAGCAAAGGACCACTGGAATAGCTAATACCAAGAAACTTCCTTTTCAAACCCAGAGAGGAATTCTACCTTTTAATAACTTAAACAATATTCCCAGGAAGGCAAACTAACTTTGAACAGAATGATCAGCCATCAATTCACTGAAATACTGAAATTTATCTTGAGGCAAAGTAGAGTGTGATCAGTTTCTATAACGGGAGAAAAACGTGCACCTTTTGGAGTAATCGAATAGTGCAACACTTACCATGAAACCAAGACTGCTGGCTGTGACCCATAGGACTTATATCAACCTAAGTTTCTAGTTTGAAAGTAGGACACTGTTCAGAGCAATAATGGTTTCCCATGTAATAACTCCTGTGGATTTTAATGAGCAGTATTAAACTATAGCATTTTTTTTTTTTACTTTTGAAGACTAAGAGTCTGTTGGCCTGAACTGCTAGAATTTTGCCTGTGTTGCAGCAAGAATGGCTCCCTTGAATCAGGTAAAATGTTTGAGCAGAATGCAACTGGTTATTTTATTAAAATAAATAAATTTTTAAAATGCAAAGTTATATACTGTAAGTAATTTATTTACTCAAAGTACACTATACTACCTTATGTCACATTTTCATTCATCCTTCCATTATACTCTGAGGTTGAAAACTAACTTAGAAAAACAATAAAAATTATTAACTTTACAAAGACTGAAATATGAAGATACAATGCATACACAGAGCAGATTCAGCATGTGAATGAAGATTATGTGCCAGTTGTCCATAGAACGGCAGAATAATGAGGAGTGGCAGAGTTTATCCATGTTGCCACAAGAGCTTGATTTCAGAAGAAAGCCCTAGTCATTAAAAAGAGGAGTCACACTGTGTGCCACAAGTATTACTTTGTTGATCAGCAAGACCACAGAGACTGAATCGTCTTCTTCATTATCTTAATAAATCAAATTTACTTAATAGCATGAAAACTAACTTTCCAAATTTCAGTGCTTTTTTTTTGTTTTTTTTTCATCTTGAAGCCAAGAGAAGACCTTATTTAATCTTGCCATTAACTATTCATGTTACCTTGAACCTTTTTCTGATCTTTGCTCCCCAAAGCTCCATTTTTTATTTCCAGGGCTAGGTTTCTTTCTTTCATAGTAAGTTGAAAGTTTTCTAGTCAGTATGTACAAAAGTTTCTGCAAAATGTTCACCAGAGAGGTTTATTGGAAGAGATGCATGTGGAATTGGAAGCAAAACTATTGCAGCAGTGCTGGTGCCAACTGGGAATGTACAAGTTTCAGGTTCAACATAGCTCCATATTGTGCACTGGCTGGAAAGAATATATATCTCAGTTCAAGGTCAGACACAAACACAGGCAGTATTACAAAACCCAACCCTGCCTAATTTATATAATGGGGATTATTCAGCCTGGAAAAGAGAAGGCTTCGGAAGACCTAATCGCAGCCTTCCAATACCTGAAGGGAGCCCACAAGAAAAATGGAGACTCTTTACAAGGACATGCAGTGACAGAACAAATGGGAATGGATTCAAAATGAAAGAGAACATTATTAAATTAGATATTCTTTACTGTGAAGGTGGTGAGGCACAGAAACACCTTGCCCAGTGAAGTTGTGGGTGCCTTGTCGCTGGGAGAGCTCAAGGCCAGGTTGGATGGAGATCTGATCAGCCTGGTGTGGCGCAAGGATTGTGATTGCTTCAATTACACTGCCTACAATTAGTACTTCATCAGCTGCTCTGTCTTCAGAGTTGGTGTCCCATCCTAACACGACTTTAACTTCAGCCAAGTATGGAGCAAGTTTCTACTTTGGAAGATCCAAAAACTTTACAAAATGACAAAATGGTAGAAGAAAGAGCTTAATGTAATAATAGATGGTTCTGACTCCAAAATAAGTCATTTTGTCCATTAGGACACAAAAAAAAAAACCCAAAAAAACCAAACAAACAAACAAACAAAAAAACCCCCAAAACAACAACAACAACAACAACAACAAAAAACAAAAAAAAACCCAACCAAACAAAAAAAAACCAACAAAAAAACCCCAAAACAAAACAAAAAAACAAAAACAAAACAAAACAAAACAAAACAAAACAAAAAAAAAATGCACCCCAAAAAAACCACCACAAGGGTGAAAACAGGATTATGCAGTTCTTTTGGGAAAAAAAAAATGTAGGAGAAATGAGAGTCATGAAAGTATCATTAAAAATGCCTTTATATTCTTCAGCATCATTATAAATAATGAAGAAATGCTGAGGACTTATTGCAGGCTTATTCTGACTCCTCCAAAATAGATCAGTCAACAAAAATAGGTGGAAAGAATTTTTCCTCCACAGTAGTCTAGAACAAATATTTCCAAGACAAAATGAAGAACAAAATTATCAATGTCATGCTGTCACTTAAGGGTTAGTCTTAGATTCCCCTGTGCTGCTTTGGCATTTAGGTATTCCACAGTGATGCCTGAATATTCTGCTTGGATGGGAGCATGTGTATACCAGAGAAAGATATTTACACCTTATCTCAAGTAAGTGTTCCGGCAGTGATAGCAGGCACTGCTACATTAATACATTTCTGCTTAAGCTGCATGTTTAACTTCACAAAAAATGTCTACAGGGCTTCAGAGCTGTCATTTCCGCATGTATTGCCATAGTAGCAACGTGACTAGATGTCTAGTCACAAGCAAGGATCTTAGGCAATGGATGAGAAAAGCTTTCTGTATCCCAAAGATCTTTTGTTTTGAGTTCATAATTGCCTTTGGCATTATCAGGATGTGTCTGTGTGTGTGTCTGTGTGCGTGTGCATGAACTAGAGCAGTGTAGCCCCGATTTGGCTTTCAACTCTTACAGTTGAAAAGCACATTTTTCAGAAATATATTCATACCATGACCCCAAATCATTGCTAACATTTCCCATCATCATTGATAAATTACTGCATCAGTACACAGTGGGAAAAAACCTCAAGACACCAACTAACCCTAATAGCACTGTTTGTGCCTGTAGAAATCATATTCAATTGTAAGTATGCACATGTGCATTAGCATGCGTAATAAAAACTAAATATTGTTAGATTATAATGTGAAAAACGAAGACCAGATCCCAGGCTGTCTCAAGGCAAAAGAATTTTTAAAGTCGAGTTTAATCAAGATGTCTTCCTGACCTGGCAGAACCACAACATACTATACTGGATTTATTGCCTTGTGTAATATTAAGAATATAATATCAAGAAATATATTTTTACTTGAGGCTATCAATTTTTTTCACCATAAAATAATTTACATTTTTCTGTTTGTTCTTCTTTGGATGCTGAACTTTCATTTTCTTTGACGCAAGCAGCATTTTTAAAATAGTTTTTTAAAATGACAGCTTTGTTAAATGAACTTTAAAAGCCTGCTTTTAAAAGTTGATAACTATATTTTCAGCACAAAAAGTTATTACATCCTCTGATTTTGGCATTTATTGTTGAATCTGGAAAATAACTGGATTTTTTCAAAGTTCTAACTTCTTTATACTGATTTTTTTTCCCCAGAATCATTAACATACATATGTTGTATACTGGAACTTTTAATGAAGAACTGGAATTAAAAAAGTAAAAGACCCAATTTCTTAAGACTTAAATTAATTTTGTACCAGAGTAATTTGAAACCTATTAGTCAGTATTTCTTTTGCTCAAAACAATTCTTTGTCTGCCATTGACAGTCGAAACTGGCAGTTTCAGAGAGAGTTACTTTTGATTCAACTGCAATCATTTCACTCTCCGTATCCTATATTTTCTATTAAGTGTCTGGGATACTTTGACTGTACTCAGGAGATTAATCAAGCTCTGTGAGCTTGAAAAAAAAATAAATTACTGCAATTTTAGCATTTGGTGGCATGATCAAGGCTCTTTTATTTGTATCCTTACGTGTTTATATATATTATGCAAGCTGTCCTGTCAACTACAGCTATTCTGTCTTCCCAGTCTTAACTACTGTATATAAAGCCCTCCTCCCACTAAGCCATGTGAAGCTGTAGCATGTTATTCATCTATGAGGTATTATGAACACCAGAATTGCTGTCAGGACATTCCTATTAACTTTAGCCATAATGATATTTTCATTTTGCAACATGAAGTATCGTTTCATGTATCCTTTGGAATATGGAACCACTGAAAACAAAGGGATTTTAATTTGGTTGTTTTAAGGTATAAGTAATATTGTAAAATCCTTCAAAAAATGCAGTTTCACTCAGGCACATAATGGGAATAAAAATGTATAATATCATAAGTGGACTTTGATCCATGATTACCAATCCAGTTCAATTTCTACCTTATCAGTAGGAAAGTTACAACATAATCTCTATTTGAATTAATGTATCAATCTGTGAGAAAATCAATATACAAATATGGTGCAGCATGGCATGATCCATTACTCACAATTCTTAAGAAGTCTTTCTATTTTCCATATATAGGTTTTCTTTTGTGTTTGAAGAATAGAAGTGAACAATAGCAGATGAAGTAAAAACAATAATAAATTACCGTAGCTGCCAAAGTGAAATTAGATGTAGGATCAGAGTGAAAATAAATGTCTTTTATGTAGGAATCTTTCCCTGAGAGGGTTTATTGATGAGCTGTGCAATGCTTTTGGAATGGAATATTTTTTCACACTCCACAGAGCATCAAATACTGTAGCACATCTGAGGATGCACAGCATTAATGCCTCTTGCTTTCACTTTGCTCTTGAAAAGCACTGAGAACTCTCAGTTTCATGATATCTGTCAATGCTAATCACTTCTCATTTATTTCTGGTATTGAAATTCTTGCTCTCAGGAGCTGTTGTTTGTGGGAGGAAGCCCATTTATGTTGCAGTTTGTTACATAGTCCCACAGGACTGGATTTGGTGGGCTCATAATTCCCAATCCAGTTGAAATAGTTTATAATTTGCCATCAAAAACCCTCATGATAACATTTTCAAACAAAATGCTTTCTTTTTCTTCCTCAGAATTTATTTTTACACATTAAATAAAGAAAGACTCCAAACAAAAAACCTGCTTTGCTTGACCTGATATTCTTTCTGCTTCAGAAAAATGTTCATGAGCTTGGCCTTATCCACAATCACTGTGACTGTATTATATTACTATGACATATTTTATATGGGAATGGAGTAGCCTGTTTCTTTCTATCTACACTGACATCTATTCCACCTCAACTGTCCCTACTAGCATATGCTCTTGTAGATAGCTTTAAACAGTATCTCACTGCTGGAAGCCCTTCCCTGTTGGTCATGTCGTGTTCTGAAAGAGACTACGGTGATTATTTGGCTGCATTTTCTGAATTATGCAAACCCCAAAGTTACTGATAAACTAGAACATCTTTTAGAAAGGCATCCTATATTTATTTTAAGAAATTCTAGCAGTAGAGTTTCACTACAAGCCTTGAAGTTCTTTCAATGACTAGTTATTCTCACTGGGAAAAACAGGTAAGTGTTTTAACTGAGTGAGTTTTTAACTGAGACTTAGTCTGCAGTCATCTAGCATCAACTCAGACCTTGAGCCTTAGTATATCTTTGCTAGACTGCTGAAGCATTTTCAGCAAGTTTTGTTTTTCTCATGTAGGTATTTAGAGATAGTAATCTACTACCCTTTATCCATCAAGATAAACATTTATGCTCTCTCAACCAGAGGAATTATTTCCAGTCTCTGATAAACCTTCTGTCTCTTTCATGGACTCCACAACTTTTCAAAATAATTCTTGAAATGCAGCCATCAGAATTAGATCTTAATTTGACAGCAGCTGCCTTAATATAACATGTACACATAATATAAACATCCTCCTTCTAGAAAATAATCCTCCTCTGAGCACATATGCAAAACTGTGCTTGCTACTTTAGCCATACCTTCAAACAAGAGTATATTTTGAAATAACTATCAATTCACAAGAACTATTACATAGCCTTTAGACCTGCAGCACCCAGAATGGCAGATGTCCAATTATGGAAAAGCAAAATCATTAGGCTTCAATCCTAAGTACCTGCTTCCAACTTGAATACAAGTTCTGAAGTACAGAAATACATGTTGACACTTTCATTCAGCCTGCAGAGCTACCTGACTTGCAGCTACTATTGACCATTGCCTCAACCTTTGTGTCACTTATAAGCTTAACAAGTCTCAAGGCTATCATTGCTACTCTGCCATTAAAAGAAATATTAAGTACCATCAAGTCAAAAGATGGAGTATCTCAAGAGAAAGCCCCGGCGAATGTTTTTTCCAGTTATGTCATAAGTCTTTCCAAGTGGTCAAAATTTGGCAATCCGATATGTGACAATGATTTTCTTATCATCGTAGCTTCTTAATCAAAATGTCACACTGAATCATGTGAGATGTCTTACAAATGTATCACCAGAAATGTATAAGCTCAGAAGATGACACTGAGCTAGTTTGACAGGAGTTATTTTCTATGAATGAATGTTTATTGGTGATAATTACATTACCCCCTACATTTGTATGAATCTATTCCAGGATCAGCTGTTCCATAGCTTTGCTCAAGACCAATGCCAAGATTAGAAAACAGTAAATATTTTGGCAATTTTATTTAGATTTCTGAAGCTCTTGGAAGAGGACGAAAAGGTGTTTTATTTGCCCTCAAGCTTCATCAACTCTTTAAACTATTACTATCAAGTTATCAAAGGATATGTTAAGCAAAGAAAGAATTAATGAAGAGATTGTGCTGGACAAGTGACTGGTAATGTCAGAATAGAATAGAATAGAATTGTTTTGGTCGGAAAGGACCTACAACAATCATCTAATTCGATTCCCTGACCACTTCAGGACTGACTAGAGGTTAAAGCCTGTTATTAAAGCTATTTTTCAAATAACTGCTAAGCACTGACAGGCTTGGAGCACCAACCATCTCTTTAGGAAGCCTGTTCCAGTGTTTTAGCACCCTCTCAGTAGAGAAATGCTTGCTAATGTCCAATCTGAGCATCCTCTGGTACAGCTTCAAACCATTCCCATGTATCCTATCACTAAACACCAAGAAGAAGAGCTCAGCACATCCATCTCTATTTCCTCTCCTTAGGAAGCTGCTGAGGGCAATGAAATCATCCCTTTGTCTCGTTTCCTCCAAATTAGACAAACTCAAAGTTCCCCCTGCTCTTCACAAGACACACCTTCCAGCCATGTCACCAACTTTGTTGCCCTTCTCTGGATGCAATCAAGGCCTTTCATATCACTGTTACATTTCTTTGTTTTCCACAACAAGTATTGATTACTTGCATTAAAAGAAAGCAAGAGTTGGTTTCTCTTTTATACTCTAACTTTTTAACTCACATCAAATTCCTGCATGCTGGAGACAATGACATTTTAGTTAAGAAGTAGTAAAGACAAAGGCTGAGAGCTTCCAAGTAATGCTAGTATTTGCAGAAGGAGCTTTCTAAGAGTCTTTCAGATTAAAGCCATCTGTTGATGGTATTTGCCACTTCACATTATAGGTAGATATGAGTTTTGTCCTACAAAGTTATTTGGAAATCTGTAACAGATGCAAGCTTGCATTCTGTGTGCTGTCTTATCTGGTAGAATAAAGAAAAATATTGATCTTGCAGTATGCAGTTACTTACTCACTTCTAAGACATTTGACAGCTGGGGAAAAAGAATGCTTCTTCTGTTATTTTAGCTCCTTCTTTGCCTACTCAAGGCTTTCTAACTGGATTACTATAATTCTTACTTGCATTCCAAGCAATAACTCTTTTGTCTTCAAGTCTCCTTGATATTTCCTTTTTAAATATATATTCATAATCAGGCCATGAGTATTGCCTTTACTAATTCCCTCAGCTTGCACCTCTGGTATAATGCAATGGGTTTTTTTTTTCCATTGCATTCCCTAGTGCCTTTGTTCCTATGTGCTATTAATAAATTAATTTTGTGATTTAAAAAATGCTCCCCTATTTCTCATTTCTTCTTGCCATTTTTCTTTCTTGTACTGTCCTCCTGGATTGTCTAGTCATTCTGCCTGGTACTTCTGAGTTCCTTTGTAAGGAATGAAAAAGTCAGCCTAAATCCATCCAAATCCATCTACCTCTCATCTGTTCATCTCTATTTATGAATAATATTTTTCATTTCTGAACTCTGTGCTCAAACTTGCTTTCATCAGAAGTTTTCATTTATTTTAGTTCAACTGGAAGTAAACATGGCCTTAACCCATCAATAATGTCAACTTAAAATTGTTAAAATCACAAAATCAGCCCAAATTTCTTGATATCCCTCCCCTTGCTGTCTCCCGGGAATTACTATATACTAATTAATTCTCTCTATCCAGTATTTTGCAGTGGGAAATATTTAACTTACAGAACAATAACATGCACTGATTTTCAAGGGGGTCCTGTCACATTAAATACCGTTAGAAAAACCACCAATGATCTCCCAGTGGCAAAAGAAGAAATAGAGCTGTTTTCCCTAAGCACCATTCAGTAACACCTTCAAATAGGTTTCTTCATACTTGGACAAGAGCCCGTATCTTTTTACATCATCTCTGCATGACTTGAAAAAGGACAAGTGACCACAAAGAACTGCACAGAGGAAAAAGTCCTGAAAAGGACTTATAAAGAAAGGCATGAGCATGGTAAATGGTTCAGTAACACAAAGGTGATGCTTCATTCACAATTCACAGTTGTAGAATAGAGCCACTCTAAGGAAGAATGACATCAAGACCCATTGACGCCAGAAGTTAATTAGTTCTTGGCAAACAAAACCAAAAGATATTCTGTGTAGCAAAGCCAGACCAAACTTGGGATTTCTTTTTCAACTCTGCTAAATTTTTGAAGAGCATATGGTAATATCTCAGATTCTGACTTCATATGTTACAGTTTTCGACTCAATTCATGCAATTACCTTAAATTATATGAGTTTTGGGAGGGAGTGGAGTGGTCTGATGTACTTCACTGGATGAATCACAACTAGATGCTTATTCACATGGGCCTGGTTGAAGGGGACTGAACATCAGATAAGTGCAAATTAAAGGAGAACATAAGATGAACTCTGACTGTTGCACTACAAAGTTGAGAAATTCAGAAACTTGAACCAACTGTTTGTAAGAGGAGAGCACTTTGAAAATAGGTAAATATGGCATTTATTTTTTTAACTATTTCATGCCTGTGCTGCTGTGGTGGTCAAAGTTCCAGAGAGAATCAAAGAACAGGGTGTGTGATTGAAAGATATTTTTTTTTCCCAAATCATGGAATCACAGAATGGTTTGCATTTGAACAACCTTAAAGACCATCCAGTTCCAGCCCTCTGGCCATGGGCAGGGACACCTTCCAGTAGAACAAAGGCCCATTCAACATGGCCTTTAACACTTCCAGGGATAGGGCACCCACAGCTTCTCCAGACAACCTGATCCAGTGCTGACCATCCTCACAGTGAAGACTTTCTTCCTTATACCTAATCTAAATCTACCCTCTTTAAATTTAAAACCACTCCCCCTTGTCCCTGTAAATGCCCTTGTAAAAAGTTATCCAGCTCTCTTGTAGCTCCTTTAGGTACTGGAAGATGCTAGAAGATCTCCCTGGTGGTTCTTGTTCCCACTGAACAACCTCAGCTCTCTCAGCCTGTCTTCATAGGACAGATGTTCCAGTCCTCTAATCGGCCCCTCTGACCACATTGAAATCTTTCTTCCTCTCCTAATGTAATTGGTCTTCCCTCTTCAGTCTGCAGAGCCATGAAGGGGTTCTGCCAAGGGCACCTCAAGCTGTGCCTGTTGCTGGTCCTTGCCTAGTAAGCATTCATTCTGCATTATTGATCCCCTCCCTTGTATTTCTGCTGCCTGGGAGGTTTTGGCTGCTTGTCTGTGGGGCTGTTGGCTGCTTGTCTGTCCACTGCAGACCATCTTTGGAACCAGCTATCTAACTCCTCAGCCTCCCTGGTGTTACACAGGTCTGCTGCCTGTCCCTATCCCAGGAGAATGGTCCAGGCCCTACCCACAGACTGAGGTCCCCACTGCTGCCTGTCCCCTCAGCTGTGTGTAGGTGGAGGCATTGGCAGCACAGGGATAGAGGAGTCAGACCCTTTGGGACAGCCCCTGCCATGTCTCCTGGCCCCATTCACACCTCATCAGCCACTCTTCTGTGAGTTGCCAGCTCCTGGCCAGTCTCAGGGATCCCCTGGGGTTTCCTTGGCTCCCCCTCTATGCCAAGATCCCCTGCTGCACTGCAGAATATGGCTGCACCAGAGCTGCTCACCTCAGGGAGTCCGTGAAAGATCACATTTTCACGCATGTTTGGTTGAAAGCACAAAGTCTGGTTCATCCATGTGAAAGGACCGAGTTAAAAATTTGAAGAGCTACACTGGTGGAATGGCTATGGAAAGGCTGGGGGCTGGCAGTTCATAATAGTTGTGTATGTCTGGTTGTACTGCTTGTTTTCAGCACGAACAGCCTTCCTTGCTGTGCCTCACAGGCCTGGGACTTGTAACCATGCCCTGTCTTCATTAAACAACTGGATATGGATTCCAGCCTGGCAAACATTTTGTGTTGATGGCAGTTTATATATTTGGTAGCGCTTTTAAAAGCTCTTCACTCTGTCGTGAATCAGTGAGGTAGAGATTTCTAAGTCACTTTTGCCATGTATTTACCAGGTAATTGGATGAGCATAAGGGAGGCTTTAAGCACAGCATGTTCTGGCACCAGCCCACACTGCTGCTATAGGAAGGCTTGGTTAACACTGATAGGTTTCCAGTCCTAGTGCGAACACTTCGGGACCACTGCTACTGTGCATCTGCACCATGCAGGTTCCTCATCAGTCTCTGTACTCCACAGATTGACCAACAGACACTTTTGAGAGTTTTCTTCTATAAACACTACTTTTAAATATGCAAACTGAATCTGTTAGTACTGGTCATCTAATGCAAAGAGTACAGGACTTAGATTCCATATTTCACTCAAATTAT
This sequence comes from Turdus rufiventris, assembly GCA_013186435.1. Taxonomy (NCBI): domain Eukaryota; kingdom Metazoa; phylum Chordata; class Aves; order Passeriformes; family Turdidae; genus Turdus; species Turdus rufiventris. The sequence goes on along the minus strand of PYHW01009786.1, from coordinate 6,562,886 downwards.
ATCTTGTGAAGAAGAGAGTGTAATGTTTCCATTTTTGGAGGCCTTAGGACTGCAAAAATGAAGCGTTTGATGTGGTAGCTGAGGGCCAGCCAAAAAAATTCGTTTGCAGTGTTAATTTAAGCCTCTGATTTATATTTTTTTTCACAGCAAGCAGTCTCTGCCCTGAGCTTTGCTTCCACACATGAATCTGAATGCAACATGGGGAGAAAATGCCACATGCACAAAAAGTAACAGCATAGAAATAACTAGCTAGGGAAGACATGATTCAGACCTGTGAGAAGTAAACTCAGGAATTTAAAGGTTAGGGTCCCACTTTTTCTTATCTCAGTGCTGTTGCCAGTAAATTGTTTTTATTTTAACCCATAACCTCCACCTTTTGTACCTCCCACTGGACAGGGGAGCGGAGTGAGCCGGTTGTAGAGGGAAAGCTTCTCCTGAACCATGACACTCCTCAACAACAACACTATTTCAGAAACCACCAGACTGGAGAATGAAGTATGCCATTTACACAAGTTGCTCACAGTTCTCAGCAAGACGATTAACATTCACGATGCTCCCCATGCATCAACCTGAGGGGAAGAGTCAGCTCAAGGAGGAAGACTAGTCTTAAATTTCACCCTTGGAAGGATGCAGTTACCAAGTGTTAGGGCTGAATCTGTGTTCACAGCACCTGCTTACTGAACACTAGCTCTTGACATTTCAGTGATTTGCAACATATGAAATATTTAAGAAGGACATTAGATGAGCCCAGGGTAGAGGTTGGAACTGTATAAATAGATGCTCAAGCAGGACCTGTAAACAAGGAGAAAAGTTCCTTTGTACACTTGCTTCAATAAAAAGCATTTTGAGGGGGAAAAACATCAAAACAAACAAACAAAAAAAAAATGGAGCAGGACCAAACCATCAGGCCTATCCTTTTTTATCCTTCCCTTCTTTTCTTATTTTTAACTCTGCTTGGGTAAAAGGCTACTGTGCTAAGCCTCTACGTGGTTTAGCCCCTGAAATTAGGTTTCTCTGGCACTGCCAATCAGTTATGGAAAACTTTGAGTCTTTGTACATAAATAAAATGTTAGTGAGTTGCTAATGACAGGTGCAACGTCCTTAAACTGTCATGAAATGAATAGGAGACACTGCTAAAACTGAAGTGCCTGGAAGAGCCTGAGAGAGCACTTGTGATGCAAGTAGGTTTCTTTTCTATTAATATTTAAATGTCTTTTAGGACAAGGACCATAATATTGATACATACCAAACTGAAAATGGCAGTTCACCTATGAGAACTGTCTGCAGTTTTTGTTATTTTTTATGTGTAGCTGCATTTGTTCAGCATTTCCCAGAGACTTCAGGGATGCATGGGTCATCTGTTAGAGAACTGAATGTTTTCCAAAAATAGGACTGCTTTGGAGAGCTCTTTATTTGCAGAAATTTCAGAAATATTACCTTAGAAAATAGAAGAAATTTATTCCCTTGGTTAGATTTCTTAGTACGTTTTTTAACCTGGTTTAATTTAAGCTGTTATTTTTGCCAAGTTTAACATAAAATAATTGCTTTGTCTATTTTTGAAAAGCACATTTAAATAACCACAACAAAGAAAAAAAAAAACCAACCAAATCTCTTCTTATTCTGAAAATATTTCCAAAACAGTTCAATTATGAAAACTCTAAACACTTCGCTCTTCATTTTCTCCTTGAATCACCTTCTATCTGGTTTATTTCAGTGGGAGCTACCTACCCTCAGGCAGTCATCACTCTGTTTCATTATTTCTTTATTATTATTATTTTCCTACTTTGAGCAATAAGACAGGTGCTATTTTGCTCCAACTCAACATATCAAACACTTTTTTTAAACCACTATCACACTCCCTCTTTGCTTATGAATTACTTTGGAAATTATAATTTTAAAGTTTTCTCTATATTGAATTTTAATGTTAGCGAAAGCAATTTGTTCTTTAAAAAAATCATTAAACACAGCTTTTTTTTATAAATCCAATGGGACCAATGAATAATGTTGTCATTTAAATACCAGATAGAGCAATCTATACTCTTACACAATAACATACATGTCTCCATCAGAATCAGCAAACATAATTAGTTCCCATGAGCACACAGAAGTATATTCCTATTCTAGTAATATCTTTTATGCTACTGTCCATGAATTGCTAATTTTAAATGGCTTTTATAAAGATCTGGGTAATTTAATGTAGTAGACAATACTATAAAAACATTTCTTATACAATTCCATAGATGTGAAAATACATAAACTTAAAAGATAACTATCAGGACTGAAGCAACATATGAAGTTAGAAGCTCAAGGTTGTAAAATTATAATTTGTTTAACCTTGGCATATATATTGGTCTTTGCCCTCTCACCCTCTCAACCTTGAAAGTAATAAACTTCAGCAATAACTAACAATCTTAGTTCATGACTATATGTCCACTCCAACTTTGAATGGATTTCTACATAAACCCATAATAATCCAGATTTTTAGGAAACAAAAATGGTGGGTTGGAGGCCAGGAGAGCTGGGATTATTCCTTACTACAGACAGTAAGGCAGTCCAGGATCTGGAGCTTCCAATCTGCCCACCTTCTAATCTATCAGCAACATTTTTAACGTAGTAAAAGACTTGAGTAACTTTGAGCAAAAACAGCTGTAAATATAAAACTAAAACTGAATCCGACATGGTGTCTTTTCTGTTGTCAGCTATACATCTTTTCCCTTGGAAGTCTTTTCTTACAGAAAACTATTATTCCCTTATCAGGTTCTGGCTTTGATTTGAAAGGGTAATCTTTACTCAGGTTCATGTTAAAACCAGCAGACTACAATGTTAAGAGCCAAAACCTTCTCTTTTGTTCCCTGTGCTCTGTTCTTTCAGGGCAGAGTGGTATGTTTTTCATGCAGATTGCTGTGATTTTCCCTGCAGGAACCTATCAAGTCGCACAAAGCTTGATGCCCTACCAGCAGGGAATATTATATTTTCAGCAATTCCTTCCAGATAACAGTGAATGGCAAAGAACAGAATGGTCAAAGCTTTGTGGTTGTTGCATTTAGGAGGTTGTTTGTTCATTTCATTTCTTGATTTTCATCCAATGTTTTGCAAGATTCAATGGCCTCTATTGAATCTCTCCACTTCCTGACTGAAAAAAGGTTCCCCTGAATATTTTCTCTCCTTACTTTATTTGCAGATCATCCTGCAGCCCTACTGATACCTGAGCTCAGTGGCTAAGACAGTTTAGCAGAGAACTCCAGAAACTGAGAAAACAGGTATTTTGCCATGTATTCATAAATGCATTGTTGACAGTGGAGTACTGGTGAGATCTGAGAGTCTTGACTCCCTTCCAGGCTCTGAACAGCAGCGCAATCTTTTCACCAAGCTTCATATACTGTGCATCTCTCCAAAGCCTTTCCTTGTTCACAGCTCCAACTTTCTAGCTGTTTTTGCAAATGGCTCCAGCACTAGTTCACCAGCTTCTCATCCTATTCCCAACTTGCTCTTTCCTGTTGTTTCTCTTCTCACCTCTGTCCCAGACTTTCCAACACTGCATAGCTTCATTTCCTGTGACAGAAGTTTTCTTATCCAGCCTTCCACAAACTCCTCTCTTTTTCATTCTTCTCCTTGCATGACCTGCTTGCCTCTCCCTGGATATTAGTGTTCTTGTCCAACCAGTCCCAGCCCCTGACCTGAGATTCCAGTTTCTCGTCATTTCCCAGCTCTGTCTTCTCTTGGAGATTTTTAAGATTGTTCAATTATTTTATTAATGAACCGTGAACAATAATGAGGTAAAATCACCGAATAAGCCATGCTTTTAGGTTAATTTACTCTGGAGAAGAACATGACCTGAAAGAGAGGATTTCTTTCCTTCTGGACTTACAGGACATTTTTACATTATTCCTTCAGTGTGACCTCCTGACCAGAGCCTAGACTGGGCTTACAAACTTTTCAAACATGGAATAAGACAAGGTATTTTGCCTGAAAAGCTGTTGGTCTGGACTTTTTAATCCAGAGCAACAAACTCTTCCTTGCATGTCTTGACTCACATTGTGGCCTCACATAGCTGGAACAAAACCACTTTAAACTTAACTAGCCCTCTTCCTCAAAATTATTTATTTCAATGTAAAGCTATTTTCACTATTCAGTATTATTTCAAATCTTCCTTGGTTTACTTGTGGACTAAAATATTTTGCAAACATAATTTTTTCCACTGGTTCTGGCCTCGGAAAAAGAAGTGATGGAGCATTAAACAGAGTGCTTAACTGACCAAAACCACTTAGAATTTAGCTACTTAAATGGATGTGCAGGAGACTGGACTGCAGTTATACAAATGTTGGGCAGGCCTGTTTATGATTTATATTGTTGGATTATATAGTTAAAGAAAAAAGGAGTAGAGGACTACGTATCTTCTTGACACTTACCATTAAGTCAATATTTCATGGAAATGTTTCCAGGTGCTTAAGCATTTGCACTATGAGATTATATCAAGTATTAATGATGTTTGGGTGGCTGAACATGTTTGATTAATAAAGCTGCTGCTTTTTATTACTAATGCTGGAAATCATCAGAGATCCTGTAATACTAATGACTGAGGCTGCATTTACATGGAATTGCAGAGAGAGAAAACTGTTTTATCATAAAGAAAAACAGTACACGCTTAATTACACAGACACTATGATAAAGAGATTTTTCTGCCTTTCCCTCCCCACTTTCCTTTAGGCATATTTATTCAGAACTAAATGCAAATCTCAACGTTTTTGTATTGCAGCTGAACAACTAAAACTTGCGTCTCCTTTTTTTTTCCTTCGGTCTCCAGTTGTGCAGATAATTTCATGTTCCCTTTTTGCAGTAAAAAAATTGCATAAATACACCTGTAGTAGGAAGTCAGTACTCTTGAGTCCTATATAATTAGAATGTTCTCTTGCCTTTTTATTAATTCATGTAAACTTTGGTAAAATAATTTTAAATATTACATACTGAGTGGCTGTTATTTTTACATCCCACTTAAACTGATGGAAGATACCACATTAAATTTAAGGGAAGACCAAACATCTCATCTGTTTCTTTTTTTGGTTTCCTGATTGTGGTGGTCTGCTATAACATACACCTAACCCATAGATGACATTCCAAGGAGGTCCCTACGAGTATTGTGAACATAAAGGACAATCTACCTCCTAAGCAGTTTGCCAAACTGAATTGAGAGCATGAAAAGTTAGTAGTGTCAGAAGGAAAAAAAAAGCCAACCCCCAAAAAAGCCCAGCCAGCCAAAAATATAGAGGGAAACAGAAAACTTTTAAAAGTTCAGGTTTTGGGTTTTTTTCTTTTGATGGCATGTGAATAAATCTCCAGTATTATTTAACTGTGGGTTTCATGAAGTGGTGTGGTACAGGGAAGGCAAGGAGAAAAAATAAAGGACTCTGAAAAAAGCAAATAAAGTTAAAATATTACTACTTTTACCTCTTGTCAAACTGTGATGAATTTGAGTCACTTCTGATTTGGCATTAAACCCGTGATCACAGCCCCCCAACAGAAAAGGCCTAGGGACCAGTGAGGTAAATAAGACAAAGAGGAAGCCTTTCATGATGCATAATACCACCCTGAACTTTAACTCCCCAATAGGATGTCTTCTGATTGCTTTCAGGAGAAACCTGGTACAAAGAAAGGATCACTAAAGCTAGAGCCAGTTTCCAGCTTTGTTGAATACTTGCATTTATGGGCAAGTCATTTCACCTTTGCTTCTCACTTTGTTGAACATTGCATCACCCTGTGCAAAATTTACTTTGTTCTGCTTTTGTCTCCATTTTTCTTTTACAGCAGAAACTCCCTCTAAGGTAGAGGGAATCAGGCTTACTGAATTTCTTTGTCCATGCCCATAAATCCTTTAGAATTAATACAATTCTGTAATTTTGTGTTTCCTCTAGTGAAAATGCCACTGAACTGTTTTTCTTACCATAAGAAAATCTCTGTGAATCTAAAAGGGGCCCAAGACATTCTGTGTGCTGTAGTTTGATAAATGATTACATTAACAGCTTTCTGCACTGTAGAATGAAGCCAAGCTGGAGGGAAAAAAGCAGAACAGAGACAGCCTTGAGACTGTGACTTCAAAACACAAACACTCTGACAGACTGCAGAGCTACTACCAGGTGAAGCTGCCACTGCCAGTGACACCCTTTATTTCCTGCACTACGTGTACATGCCATGCAACCATGAGCAACATCACTCATGCTCGCAGTTGAAGTGTTCCAAGTTTCTTTGTGGCTGATGTATGACCCAAGACAGCAGGATAGTCCAATGAACCATGGATATTGCACAGGGCAGGGAATTCTGTGGAGGTGGGAGTCAGTCTAGACAGAAAAGAAGTGATAATCTGCAATATATGGGAAGAAAATCACCAGAGCAAGAGGAAATTCAGGCAGGAAAAGGCAACATTTGCAAAGATCCATGCTGATCTTAGCCTTTATTTGTTGTAGCAGATAGGCAAGGGGAAAATATTAACAAGTATGGAATGAGATCTGTGTTCCTGAGTTTGAAGCTGGACTACCATCACCCTGCTGACTGCAGAGTGGGAGCAGACTATGCCTGGAGAGACAACAGCCACATACATGATTATAAAGTGATATTTGTTAGTCCTGTGCTTCTTGTTTGGCATTTTCACATGGATGATAGACATAAAGCGGAGGGCAGTCTGTGGAACATGTTGCTCCTGAAATGCTGAACCAAGTTAATTTTTGATTGAACAAAATTAATTTTTATTTGATTCCTGGGAACTTACACAATCTTTCCAATTGTCCTTGATTTCACAAATATCTGCTAATAATCTGTGATTCCATTTCACTCCTTAAAATAGCAGAATTCTATTTTTTATAAACAGAAATCTTTATTGCTTTATTTTAGTTGCATTACAGAATTATCTTTGTGTCCTCATACAATTCCTCATTCCAAACACTAATATTGGCAATTGTTCAATAATAGTTTATTAATGATCTTTATTTGAGACCCTTCTCAGAGCCCTGGTTCTGCATTGTTCCAGCTCCCTGGATCTACATGTGTGACTGTGTAGAAAAGTTCAAATACAGACATAATGATGTGTTGCCAGTGAGGGATATTGAATACTCTCAAGCTCTGTCATACCCAGAGCTCGTGTCCTTTTGAAGGGTGGCAGGAGAGATTTGAGTTCAGGAGAATGTGCATGGCTCTAATGCAGCATGACCCTCGTCAGGTGATGGTGTCATGCCTCTGGGTAGGGAAAGAATGGCAATGTCTGTGTTGACAAGAAAGCACAATAGCCAAGAACAAGGCAGCAGGGCTGTGGCAAAAGGTCAAGGAAGGTCTTATTCAAGTGTGTGTTCAAAGGATAGTGAAAGCAAACTGGCATGGGAAGAAGGACAGTAGTGATAAGGGAAAATGGTCTTCAGGACAAAGAAGTGGGAAGGAAAAACAGAAACAAGCAAAGAAGCCTGACAGCTAGATGTGGAAAGGCAACCTGGATTTGACATGTTTAATTCAAATTGGTATAAAACGGATGAAAACAGAGATTTTTTTATTTTTGACATCCAAACTAGCATAGTCAGATTACAAGTGATTGCTTCTATTCACAGTGTGTCTTGGGTGGTTTTGATCCAATACCAAGAGGCATAAACTGTATTTTTTTTTAATCCAATCCCATAATTTAAAGTTTTAAATTGTAATTAAGAAATATAATGGACTAAGGAACAATTAATCCCCTATTTGATTAATATAATATTCTAAGAGTGTCCTTGAGTACTGTCAAATGGATTTGCTGTTATTTATTTGGTATTTGTTGAATACTTTCAAGAAATAATTTGTCAATACAATTATAAAAAAATCTTTTGTGACGTATTGACCACAATGGCACTGTCTGTGCTTTAACTGGCTGTCAACTTTTCTAAATAGAAGAATAAAAAATGTCTTTCAGAAAAAAGCAAAACCTAAGTAACAAAAATTGAAAACACAGGTTTTAATGTACTGAAAGATTTATGAATCAAAAGCATGAATTCAACAAAAAAACTTCAATAATATTATTTTCATTATCTTACTCAATTCAGCTCCAGAATTATTTATGTCCTGTTTTACTTACAGAAATTTAAATAGGATAAGATAAGATGAAGATAGCTTCTGACATAATGCTAAAGTTACTTCATTTTCACTTCCTTTGACAGAAGCTTTCTGAAGAAAAGTTGAAAATGATAATAGCATCTCATATCTCCTTGATAGGATCAGCTTGGAGCTTACAATAAACAAACAACAAATAAATAAATTTTCTGCATTTTTTTTTTCTGAGCCAATATAACTACTAAGGAAGCACTTCCAAATGCCAGTTATAGGGTTGTACAAGAATCTTGCAGTCAAAGAGAAATTATCTCAAGAAAATTGTGGGCTGTTGTCTTCAAAATTCTATTTGTTTTCAGCAATTCACCCTTAAGGGTTCAAAGTTATCTTTACAGCATTTTTCAAGAAACTATTACTTTCACAATATGCAACACTTGAAATCAGATTTTTTTCTTTCTAATTTGTTAAAAACTTTGGTAAGAAGTGGAGAAAAATAGGCATTTATGTATAAATTCAGGAACTGCAAAAAAAAGTTCACAAGTTACCTTTTAATGCAAGGGCTAATATGGGACTGAAATTATTTCAGGATGTTATTGCTGGTTCAGCCTCAGACAAAGCTACAAGAGTAAATATTTTCCTCCAAACAACTGAGATTAGATGCCATCAGTGCTCACGCTGTAGAAATTATTTTGAGTATAGGGTAGAAAAAGGGCACATTGGCAGTTCAATATCAGAGGCAGTTGGAAGTTACCAAAAACAGAAGAAATAACAAATGTATTGATTGCTATAATTCTTGGACTTCTCTGGAGTTCTCCAGTCCTATGAAGATTTATTTGCCATAAAAATGACAGATTTTGAAAAAAAAAAAAGCACAATTAAAATACAGTTTGATTTTAAGATTGCAACAAGGGAAAACTTCGTATTATGTTTTAAGGAATCATCCCTTTCTAGATGATAGGGTACTTATTAGCATCCTGCAATACTGTCCTTTGCACATCTCACCATGGATTTGATTTTTAAACACATGATGGTGGAGAATGGTATTAAGCACCATTTCCAATGGAATTTGGCATGAAATGAATGCTGAGGCTATGGCTGAGTTAAAAGGGCTTTTGTTATCTCAGATGACATGGCTGAACCTAAAATGTCAACACCTATAAGTGATAGTGTAGAATGTCAAGACTAAAACACTTCCTAGCTGCTTTATTTTCTGTTAGAGGATGCTAAAGCTCAGCTCTGCACCCTCAGTAGCTCTGTCTGATGGTGATGGAGGGAGCTTCATCAGCCCACTATTGACAGTGCTCCTCAAGAATGCTCCTCATTGCAAAGGGAATGAGCTCACCACACGATACTGTTTCCCTGCCTCAATGTTTCTGGGGACTTCAAGCAGTAAAAACAGTCCAAGTTTTCTCCTTAAAAGTTTTGGATGACGCCTGTGCCATGAGCAGACACATTCTGGAGACAGCTTGAGTTATAGAGAACATTGATTAATTCCATCAGTGTTAGCCAGCAGTGACCTGAAGTTCAGAGTTTGCTGAGAGGATCCATGCAGGCACTGTGGAAATCCATTCAAGAACTTGCTCCTTTCCAGACATGATGCTCAAGATATGTCTTTAGAAATAACTCTCTCTATCTATTTAAATAAGAGAAAGCTGCAACAGGATTTTTTTAACATTTGAAAACATTTGGTTCTCTCTTTATCTATTGTGTTAACACTGGCAGCATTTGCCACATTTTCTTCCTTATGAATGAAGCATTGAGAAAAGCAAGCAGACATGTTCTGTCTCAGTGGTGGAACAGAAGAATAAGGATGAAGTAGAGAGGTGTGAATGGGAGTGTGTAAGTTGGTATTACTAAAACAGACATTTTAATCAATGTTTTATATTAATAGACATATATGTAACAATTTGGGGTTTTTTTTCTGGAATGTATCCTTATTTTAAAAATTAACTAGACAGAGAAAAATTCAAATCAAAGTAGACCAGACACATGCTAAAACTATGATCTGCATGATTTGCTTCATCTTTGCTTAAAGATTTCATTATTTTGTCAAGTGTCCAACTACAGTAAGAAGGTGCATGAGAATTTAAATTCCTGTAACCTTTGAGATCTTTATGTGTTTCATAGCAAACTGCATGCAGAGAACGATGAATTAGGTGCACATTCTTTTTTCTCTTCAGACTGCTTTGCAATTCTATGATACCTGTACTTCATTACTCTAAGACAATTTCTGTTTTGAATCCATATTACTGAAGGAATAATTTGGCAGTCTGTTTATAGCATGCAAGGGACATGCCTGAAGCTATGGATATGAAGAGCAGAAAGAGCTTCAGATTTTTTTTCACTCTAACTGCTCCTCCCTAAAAGAGTTGTGCAATTAACTGTGATACTGACTTGAATTAGAATGTGGGTGGTGGTTATATAATTCTTAGATTAAAATATGTATAATACACTTATCTAAAAATACTACACTTATTTAAAAATAAATCCTCCTCTGTTACAACACCATGCCCTGTTTTGTTTGGGGGTGAGGAGGGGAAGCTAGAGCAGGGTGTCTCCAGGTCCAAGACAGACTTGAAAGATTTCTAAAACCTAAAGGGAACCTACTGCAGTTCCAGACACTTGAGAAACTAGAAGAAGAGTAACTGTGTATTGTTTCTGGTAAAGAAAAATAATGTGCTCTAAATGTCTTGCATTGGGGAGCAGCATACAGGTGTTCAGAATAGCTGAATGTAGTCTTTCAAATATCAGTCTTTAGGGGTCATGTCAGAATGAAAAATTTTAATTTTCCTCTCCAATGTGGATCAATACAAGATTGTAATTTCTGAGAAAGACCAAAATGTTTTGAAAGAAAGCTTGACAAGGAAATACCCCATTATCATGCAGAATTATCTTCTATAAGGATATTGCCTACTATTATAGTTCATCCCTGTTTTATAGAACGTCTGAAACACTAAACAGATTCACTTACAAGGCTCAAGAAGGCAGTGTATTCAAGAGCATTCATCTTTTAAGATGCAGAAGGACATTGGCAGATCTTAGTACAAATTACTTGAGTATTTTGAGATCCTTTTCCTAATGCCACCTTCCTGTAGTCTTGGGGTTATATATTTTCCTGCAATGCATCTCTGGTCCACATTTCAGTTTGTCTCAAGCTGACTACAATTAACTTTTTCTGATGTAGTGAGCAAATTTTGGTGTCTTCTGTCAAAATTAGTTTGCAAACACTGCAATGCATTGTGACTGCTGCCAGGTGAGGGTTTTGTCACTGCTAAATGGCCCCACACAAGTGCCAAGGATTCCCCTCTAGTTTTCTATGGGATGCTGTGGCAGTCCTTGTCATGACAGGCTTACATTTCTGGAATGCTCTCAGGTTGTCTCATATCACCACTTTAGCTGTATTTGCTGGAAGGTTTGGAAACTTTCTGAAGGCTTGTTCTTGTACTGTGCCATTTCCTTAGCTATCTGACAGCATAGCTCATATGTGCCAGACTTTCTGGCAGATAAAGGTAAGATGAATGTTGGCTTCAGTAGACAGTGGATAAATCCAGCATCAGGCAACTAATCATAGAAAGATTTTGGCTCTTGCCAGTGTAACTATGAAGCAGAAGGTGTTGACTGAAATGGAGCTGTTATTAGGAACAAGACCTGAATGTTGTGAATATTAGCTGCAGAAAAGGATCCTAGAGGAAAGAGCTTCCATTACCTCATGAAAGAAATGAGGAAACATGACCCTGATGTGGAGTAAAGGTTGTTTTGCAATTTTTGTTAGTTTACGGGAAATTGAAATCTAAAAAGACACTTAACACCTTTCTGCAGCATGTGAATAGCTCTCCTGTACACTCTGTACAACTTAAAATTTTCATTAAGATTGTAGATTGAGAAGTGAATAAAATATAAAATATCCTCTGCAATACTGTGAGTTTTAAATTAAGTACAATTTCTGCTTCTGAAAGACTTTTAGATAACATTTTAGTGACTGTGCAACCCTGGCCAAAGGCCAACCCTTCACAGTCTGCATTAATATAAAGCTTTTGATTTAGCCAACCATAAATCACCAATACAGTGGTGTGATGACAGAGAAGTAGGAATAAAAATCAGAGGTGCTGGAACAGCAAATATAGAAGGTTATTCTCAGCTGAATAAATGCAAACAGGCTCACAGTTCTTATGTAATATTTCCACCTCCATCACAGAGATATTAATAACAGAAATTGTATCACCAATCTGCATTGCAGGTCAAGATATGTTTCACAATTTGAGTCAAAATATTCTGTCTACACTGTGCACCTAATTAGAAGTCAACTTATAGATCCAATTCTGTTTTATATTTTGTATATTAGAGACACTTGTAAAGCCATTCTGACTGCAGTTGTGTTCTGTTTTCCCTGGAAATACTTCCATCTGTCCCTACTGCTTTAGCCACCATGGAAGCCCATTACTGCCTTTATAAACATAGTTCAGATCATTACTTGTAAAGGTCTGGGTATCATGCAAATGGTAGTGTGGCCTCTTATTTGACAATGTCTGGCCCCACAAATGTCCTCACAGATCAAACTTTGACATGACTGCAGAGAGAAGCAAGTGAGGGAACTGGAAATCTCAGAACAAATTCCTAGAAACTATCAGTGATAACACCTCAGTGTTATCTAGGCTGGGCAGGGAAAATACAGATGAGAAGTGACTGCTATCAAGATGGCCTCTGTTGAATTCACAACTCTGTTCTTCAGAAGAAAGGAATCAAAATCTTTTTCCTAGCAAAACATGGAAGCAATTCCAGTCTTTTGTTTTTTACTTTGTGATCTCTGGTAAAAGCATCAGGACATTTGAGACGAAAGTCCCTATGTCTCAAGTGAGGGACTTGGCTAGTCTTTGTGCTAAATTCTGTAGGGGTTTTCCAGTCACTCTTTCAAGCTCAGAGGGGAGCTCAGGCTAAAACCCTGAGGTCTGGCTTATTGTTACTGCAGAACAGAGTCAGCCTTGTTGTCTGCCTGTCCTGGTGAACTATCCTGGAGTGGGAATTTATGCAGCTCCAGTGAAGGGAGCAGAAGATCAGGACCCCACGTACAGAGAGAAGCAACAAATACAGCATTGTCACTTGATGAGTGAATGATGACACTAATTAAGGAACCTTAAAGCTTAAAGTCAGACACAAACAAAACATTCAAAATATTCAAAAGATGGAACTATCAGGTAAAAACATTATCCAAAGGAAAGTATAATGGAAAAAAGACTGTGTGGTTTTTCCCATACAGTATAGAAGCCTTTTAAAAAGGACAACTTGAGATCCTTTAACAAGGACAACTGGATATCTTTTTATGAAAAAATTGTTTCCTACTAAAATTTTCCCTTCAGAAAAAATGCAGGTGAAGACTTGCCCCCAAGTCTTCTATTGTCTATTTTTTTGTTCTAAGTAAAATTACTTCTTATTCCTTCTTATCTCTCTCCATTTGCTGCAGTAAGGACCTATAAAAAGGACATTTGTCTCTGCAAGGCAAAGCATAAGAATGAAACCAGTTATACATACAGTTCTGCTGAGCTTATAAAGTATGGAGAGGAGTCATATTCTCTCTACCCCTCTTATTCTAGTTATCTGCTGTATTATTTGTGAAAAGAAGAGGGAAGATGTTTTTAGAGCATGTTATACTTATCCCACTCATATTATTAAGCTGAGCTTTCTCTAGTTTCTAGTGACTAAAGAATTACTCGCATTAAATACACAGTTTCAGGCTTCTACATTTCAGGATCTTCTCTCAGGCCAGAACAAGGGAAAAGTTCCATTAATTTCAGTAGGCTATTGATGCAGTTATAAATCACTCACTTCAGAACATGCCTTACTATGAGCTTTATGAGAGAGTTTTGTAATAAGATGGGCAAGTACTGGATTTTCAGGCAACATAAAAGTTTTTATTGCCATTAATGTCTGTCAAACTTGCGAGCAACATAGGAAAATGCTTCAATAGACTAGAAGTATTATTAGTAATGATCTATTTATTTATTACATTTCTAATCAGAGTAGCTAATGACAAAGTTATCAGACTATTATATGAATTACTGTTAAAAATAAAAACTGGAGCTTATTTTAAAAAATAACTTCAAAATATTCAAAATATTCATGCTGACCAATTGCTGTTTGACATGTGAATTAATATCTTTTAAAAGTCAATACTATTGATTTGTCTGCTAAAAGGGGATTTGGTTTGTTCCAAATACTGTATCAGAGATTAAAACTCTGTCAACAAAAAGACTATTGCTAAATCTTCTTATAAGCAGGCTAATTTTCTGTTGGTATTTACTATCAGGAAGTAAGTCCTGGGATATTCCCTCATCCAGGATTTCTGCTGAGGCAAAACACTTACAGTCTTATTCTGTTCTCTGAAAGCAGCCAAAGAATGAGAGTCAGCTTAAATCCAGGTGTGTACTTGGTGCTACACACAAAGTAATCTTAAACTGTATGAACATTCTGGATTTTATAGGGTTATTGGAGTCCCTTTCCCTCCACTCCTAATGAAGGTGGTATAGAGTAATGTCCACATCATGGCCATGGCTCTCCTGGCCACTGCAAAAGATTAACCCTGTCCTGTGTGGAACCAGGACAAAGAGATACCCATGGTGAAAGAGGCAAAGATCCTGCAATGTCATGTAAGTGAAAAAGATACTATTTTAAAATGGTGCAATGTATTTTTGTGAGTCTCCACTTGTCTGCTTCAGAGTGACATCTGGTTAAAGACAGTCTGTACACTGAGGTAGTGACTTCTTGATGCCAATGAATTTAGCATTTGAGGAAAAGCACTTGTTCCAGCGTCTGTCCAGTAAAGAATTTCTTCCTAATATCTAATCTAAACTTACTGTCTTTCAGTTTGAAGCCATCTCCCCTTGTTCTGTCACTACAGGCCTTTGTAAAAGGTCCCTCTTCAGCTCTCTTATCATCCCCCTTTGGGCACTGCATGGCTAGAAGGTCTCCCTTCTCTTTTCCAGGCTGAACCCTCCCAGGCTGTCTTTACAGGAGAGAAGCTCCAGCCCTCTGATCATCTTCATGATCCTCCTCTGGACTCATTTCAACAGATCCATGTCCTCATTATGCTAAGGGTCCCAGTGCTGGACCCAATATTCCATGTGGGGTCTCACTAGAGTGGGTTAGAGGGACAGAATCCCCTCACTCAACATTCTAGTCATGCTGGGTTTCATGCTGGTTTTCATGCTGCTTTTGATGGAGCCCAAGATACAGTTGGTGTTCTGTGATGCAAGAAGACATTTAACTTGATGGGGGCTCTCCTAGTGAAGTCTGACATTCCTATAAAAATATGTCTGTCCCTTCTCTTCTCTGCCAGTAGTCTTATATGTATATATGTATACATACAGGTATATATGTATGCAGATATTTGCATTTTCTTGAAAGACAAGTTTGCTTAATTTTGTTTTGTAGTAGTTTTGTACTTGTCATTTACTGACTACTTTGCAACAGAATGCACACTTTAATTTGTGTTGTTATTGGCACGGCCCAAAAGAGTTTTATCTAAATCTGTGACAACAGATATCAACCTTGATTTGCAGCCCTGTGATACAGGGTTGAGAGCAGCATTTAAGCTGAAGTACAGTAATTTCACGACTATAAGGCGCACCCTTTTGACTAAAATTTTTCCCCAAACCCGGAAGTGCGCCTTATAGTCCGGT
>PYHW01009786.1:6511887-6536993 GCA_013186435.1 Turdus rufiventris | reverse complement strand
AGGATGAGGTACTTGGAAAGCAGCTATGGTAAAAACAATAAAAAAAGATAAATGTGAATGTTGTAAAGACAACTTTTAATCCTGAAGTGATTTATTTCAGCAGTAGGAGATAATTGCATTTAGGTGACAACTACAGCAATTAGAAATGTTATTCTTTGCCCTGTTTGCTTGCATCAGTAATTGACACCACATTAACAGTACATTAGCTCATGAAAAAAAAATCAACCAACATCACCATGACTGCAGATTAATGGATCTAATACTGCCCTGAAGTTAAAGGATACGTGTTCTATTGAAGGTAGTTTTTCTACCTAAAAATCTGCTTTAATCTGACTGATACCATTCTGCTAAAGAACCAGAGGATCTGGTCACTATCATTAATAGTAATGATAATTATCCCTTACCTGGGACTAGTTCTGGGACTAGAAGTGTAGAACACTGATGTGATTTACTGATAAATTACGTGTAGCTTAGTTTTTGGGAGGAACTTTTAGCATCAATTCTTCTTTTGGGCCTTCAAAATAGAAAGAAGGAAAAGAGAGGTTTTGCTGTCACAGAAATAGTTCCCAAAACAAGGATTTTCTGTGAATCAGCTTTTGTAGGAAGTAATAATTTTCTTGCTACTCATAGACAAATTAAAAATCTGGCTTAGAGAAAACAGAGAACAGAATAGAAAGGTGAAAATGAGAAGGAAAAGAAGGCAAAGAAAAATGAACATAATTGGACTGAAAAGAGAGAGGTTTTGTCTTGATGACATTTTGAGATGTGGCTTTTTCATGTGCTCACTATCTTCTAAAATCTAACAGATGCGTCTCACATGGGGGTGCTAAGATTTTGTCAAATACAGCCCTAGCAGTAAAACTTCCCTGTTCCAAGTATCAGATCCTAAAAGATAGGTAGAGTAGTTTGAAATTACCCTCAGAAACTAAGGCAATCCTGTTGCATCATCATACCTTTTTGCTCTATTCTTATGCTCACCAAACAATTTCCATTTTGACTTATTTACAAGTAGCACCATGAGTAATTTAATTTTGGAAAATGGTTGGTTTTATCATATATTGTCCCTATAATTCCACCTTTCTATTGTTTTGAAAATGCCTTCATCTTTTCTGAAAAAAATCCACCAAAACTAAAACTGAAAAAAACCAGTCTCATAGCCTGTATTGATGTTTTTCTATGCATTTTTATCTATATGTTTTGTTTTACTGCTTGCTAACAGTTTCATTTGGAAGGCAGTTTTCTGGAGCCTCGTGCAATGCTTACATTGCTCTGGCCAGAAGCTTCTTTCACAAATGAATTCACCAGTAACTAAAACAACTGCTAAATGTTCTTCTGATTTAGCCATATTTCATATTCATGCCTGACATTACTAATAGCAAATGGGCTGATCTCAGGTCTAGCTTGTTGGATATAAATTGTATCTATTCCAAGGCTAGAATTCTGGCACAGATCAGAGTACTGAGGACAAAGTTTGCTTGGTCATGTGCAGACTTTTTCATGCTTTTTGTGGAATGGATACTTCACCTCAACTTCCCATTCTTTTATGAATGGAACAATGTGAAAATTTTGCCCTCAGTTTTCTGCAATACCAATGCCTTGCAGGGAAGAATGAAAGTCCAGAAATCAGTTTTCCTAGCTCAGGTTGTCTTCAGATCTGAATGACTGTGGAATACGTACTTGTTCTCTTCTCCATGTATCTAGAAATCTTCTTCTTATAAGCAAATATGCAAGTAAGACAGAATTTCAGTTTCTAGCACCCTGATAGCTATTTTTCATAGCTAACATAGCTATTTGATAATGAGCTGGTGTTGCTTCACATATGTGTCTACAAATAATAGACTTTATTCATAATGTGGTGCAGAAAACTTCTGATAATGCATTCCAAGTTTCACATTTTTATTGGCTGTAAGACTGCGAATGGTGATTCTCAGTAAAAGGACATTGTCAGAAATGTGTGGCAAAGAGGTGGCCTTTGAGGATCTTCTGGAATCCTGGGCTGCTGCTTTTTCCTGCCCTAGATCTTACACTCTGCATAGAGCTATGGGAGGTTTCACCTGAGCACTTGCTGTGCTCCATAGGATTTAGGGTGAGATTCAGGGAGATGGTAGTCCTCATCTCATATCTCGTATCTCATATATCTCATATCTCATATCTCATATCTCATACCTCATATCTCATCTCATCTCGTCTCAATCTGCCTTCTTTTACATGTGTCCTACAACAATTGAATGATGCTGATAATTCAAGAACTATGCACTACTGCTGAGAGATCAGACTCATTATTGTACTGCTAGATATGTGCATTGAGTTCTGTAATGGAAAACAAACAGCTCAAAATGAATATTTTAGCAGCTAAATATTGTGCTTGGCTGACTGCATGAGCTCAAGTGAGAAGAGAAAAATATTATTTCTTTTTAGTTTATAACTGGCTTTTGAAGAACCTCCAGCTATGTGTAAGATTTTCTCATGTTCATTTCAACACAAATTTTGTGCTGGGTGTGAAAATTTTAGAAGTGCTTCCCAGAATTTTTGTTGAGATGTGCAAAGTCTGAGTGGCTGCATACTGAAGCAGCATCTCAGGCAGATATAGGTGATGTCAATCACTCACAATTTTCTGTAGAGCAGTTGGCTCTTAATTCAGCCTTATGTAAAGAGGAAGACAGCATTATAACAATAAAGCAGATTAAAAATATTTTTATAAACCAGAGAAAGTCAAAGCTCTTATCTTAGCATGAGACTTTAAAAACAAGCCTATCACGGCTTGCTTGGGACAATTTAGAAATCAGAAATATAAAATAGTCAAAGTAGAACATGAACCTCAGTTTATTAAAGGAATATCTGTCAAATCTTCAATTCTTTGATCTGCTCACATTCTCTATAGCCGGAATACAATCTTCCTTTACCATTTATTTAAACTGCACTTTTATTGAATGTGCTTGGTGACAATGACTTTCTAAAGCTAGTACTTAAATTTCTTATGACTGGGATGGACTGCAGTGCCACTAAAAGATTCTGGTCAGCTGATTTTAAACATCCCAGCAGGAGCTGAATACCATTCTCTAAAGGCCTTGAAAGTATATTTTTTTTTATTACTGATTATGTAGGCCACCTCAAAATTAGGGGCAAAATAGCTGCGCAAGTTAAAGTTCTTTATCACAAATATAAGTCTTTTGGATTAAAATAGCCCATTAATGTTCAGTATCAGCTGCAACTGTAATGGATATTACAAGATAAAATAATCCTGTCTTTACCCATTTAATTACAGTAATTAACTGTATCCTCCACGTAGGACTACTAAGATTTCCTTTAAGACTATCCTGATGAGAAAGATAACATTGTTTACTTCATGCATTGCTTTAGTAAGCAAAGTGCTGAGAAAATGTCTTTTGGCTCATCTGAAAATATATAATGAACAAGCAGAGATTCTGGTGAAGACTCAGAGTTCAAGTAAAGTAAACAACACAGCCTTATATAGCTCAGGAAATAAAAGAATGTACACCTGTGAAGTTTTTTAGTCCATGCAGATGGGGATAGAGAGAACGTAATTTAATTACAGGCTTCTTCTTCTCATTGACAAGTAATCTAGCTAATCTTTGTTTGAACACTTGATATGAGAACTCATTTTGTGTTTCTCACATGTGTCTGAAAGTATTTAAGGATTATTCTAAACATGCTTAATCCTTATCTTCCAAGTGCTACTCAGTTATCAGTATGAGTATGTTAAGTATGAGTCCAGTTAAAAGAGGTAGAGCTGTTGGCAGCATTTCTAAAGATGGATAGGAAAACTTAGTAAAATAATAATTAATAACAACAATAATAATGTATAGATAGAAAAATTTGTATTCACAACTTATAGATAGCTCTTAAAATTAAATAGTTATAGCATCCTCAGGAGTGTTGGCATCCATCTATTTTTCAGTGTCCAACTTCTTGGGTTAGAAACACTCTACAATATATCCACATGTCCCCCATATAGAAATTTTCTATCCAATTTCAATTACAGAAATCATTGTAGCTAGATATTTAGCTTGCACAGTCCATATATTTTGTGACTAGCCTGAACTACATTTTCAGACCCATGGAAATGAAAATTTAGCTATCAACAGTGTTTTTCCTGAATTGCCATGAAACCCATTACAGGCTTCACAGAAGCTGCATCAGCAAAGCCCATGGCTTTACAGAAGCCATCAGAAATATACAATTCTCAGTCAACACAGCATTAATGGAAGCAGGTTATGAATTAGACTTCCATACAAGATTATTATGACTTTTATGTAGATCTTCTCAGAATGTATCAGGAATGAATAGCAAAAGGTAAAACAGAACGCTCTAGATGGAAAACACAGTTTTTCTCAAGTAGTACCATTTCATAGAATAAAATAATTTGCAGCATAAATTCAAAACTAAACAACAAATTTTATTGAAACTGAGACAAGATACTGCTGATGGAAATTAGCTGATAATCCTGTGCACTACACCAGTCCACATATCTTTCATGTCCTTTTCTCACCTTTTGAGATGCATGTCTTTGTTACACTGATCTTTCTGTGATATGTCTCAATGCCTTCTGTGTGTATCTCAATGCCTTAATTTCTTGCCCAGGTATGTTATTTCAAGCATGCGAAATTTATTTTGGTTAGCTTTACTTTAGCTTATCTGAAACATTCTTGCTAAAACTTTTGAGCAGTCATGCTCTATTATTGTTCTCTCCAGATCCCCACAGTGACTGTAAATCTCAGTATCTGACAGTACCCAATAGGGTAAATTCTGAGCTGCCTGAGAGTTTGTTTCATAGTTTCTGGTCCCAGATTCTAATCATGATCTAAATCTCCTCAGATGATCCATTAATTCTCTAAAATTGAAGAGTTCTGGTGGAGGTAGAACTGAAGAAGCCAGCTCACGGATCCTTTTTCCTGATAGAAAAATGATATCAGCTGTGCCTCCCTCACGCATCTCAATTTTCTTTGGGGTGCACTATTTCTTAGCCCTTATCCATGAACCCATGGATAGCTTTGCCTGTAGTTAACCAATAAGTATCAAATTCTTCAACACCTGTTTTCAGAAACAGATAAAATCTGAAATGGGTCTCCACACCTAGCATACATAGTTTTGTGCTGCCTCATTTTCTGATAAGGCTCTAGGGCATTAGAATTTTGTGCCATCATAGAACACAATTGCCTGCAATAGCTCTGAATTCTCCTGAGCTTATAGCCATGGTCCCGAAGTCCTTCCAGGGCATCAGGCTGCTGTCATCATGCAAAATGTTATCACTGCTTGGGTGGTCCAGGGTGCATGCCTGCAAGCCTGGCAGTTCTGTCCCAGACAAAGGTGCTTTCTGTCCCCTGGGTGATTGGCAGTGAAACAGCCTGTTCTGTGCCAGTGAAAATGACAGGAATGCCAGGTTCACAAAGCAGTTGCCAGGGTCTGTCAGAAACATTTGCTCCTGAAAAATGTGTGCTTATGTTTCTGAAAGAAAATATTATCTGTATATCCAGCTCATGGAAAACCCTTTTTAAAAATTTTGGTTTGTGTGTTTATATTTAGGAAGTAAAAAAAAGAAGAAACAATACCAAACGACTATTATAAAATAGTGAGACTTCGTGCAAGATTCTATACTTGAAAATTTTTTGGGGGGGTTAGGAATTTAATTTTTGGGGTAGCTCAAATTTCAGTTTCTTCCCAAGTTCCTCATTGTTGTGTACTCTTCTTGTATCCCAGCACTAACCTGAACACTGTTCTGGAAAGTGCACTGCTGTTCTAGACCCTATATAAATTATACTGACAAGTATTAAAAAAACAAAAACCACCCAGACAGAAAATCAAAACATCAGCAGCTTTTGCTTCATGTGTCTCTTGGCCAAGTAACAGTAATTAAATCTTTTTTAGCTTGGTTTGCTTAGGAAATGAGGCTTATGTAATTACATTCATTGTCTGTGTTTATATCCATGTTACCTGCCCTTGCTGCAATAAATTTTGCACCCATTCCACAATTTTATTGTATTTGACAGAAGAAAGTAAACCTCAGATATTATATAGACTTTTAAAAAGAAGTCCCAAATAGGAGATACATTTTGTTATAATGCCCCTCAAGGAGGAAAAGGTTGCAGTCTTATGAAGGATCACAGAAAGGCGGCTCATCCTCAAGTTATGTGCCCCTGGGACATCAACCTGTTCTTGTCCTGCAACCAGAAATGGTTCTGGACACTCCACTACTCCAATGGGTTGGGAGGACTTTTCCCACAAAAAAAAGTGGGAGGGGAACAAAGCACCTGCTCTTAAAAAGATATGAGGGCTCATCCAATCCTAATGCATTGCAGAGCTCAAAGTCTCTATTTTAAGTCTCAACAGGTCTCCTCTCACTGTCTGTAATACACCATTTCCTTTGTGTTGCCTTCATCACATATTTCTCCAGCAGCACTACTTATTTTAGCATCCCTCCCAAAAGATCTTTCCCTTACTACCAGCCAGTGATTGAGCAGATGCCGTATTTAATGGGCCTTGGACTGCTTGAATGGCTTTGCCCAAAGACACTGACAAGTAGAGGATTTCATCCTTAGGCCTACCAGCAGGCAAAGATCTGTCATCACAGAGGCTTTCTGGACACGGCTTTCTGCTTCTTAGCCAGCATAGATTTTTCAATTGGAATGGTATGCTGTGGTTTCACGCCAATTACATTCCTTTGAAGATGACTGATAATGTGTCCCAGATCACTGTTGACACCAGGTGTTCTCCAATCACATTACCTTAACTCTGCTAGGTTAGATAGGCATCCTATCTTTATTTTATATAGTAGTCCTGGATTATTTTAATTTCCTATAACATTGCCTTTCCCTTAAAGCATTTTGGAAGAGGTGAATGTTTTAATTATCTCCTTTTCTCCCATCTGTCTCCTTCTCTTGATGGGTTAAAAACCCCAGTGTGAGTGATATTCATTCTGTTTGCCTGTTCACTGAGGACAGGCTGCTAGAGATGCTGAAGGCAGCTGTAAAGACATGCCACCAGGACAGGAAGCCCAGCTTCAAAACACACAGCCCATGTTCCAGTGGAGAGAACCCTCACAGAACCACAGGGTAAAGCCATTCAAATGCAAGTGTCAGATGGTTGGTCCCAGTCTTTATGAGCTTTCCAAGGGTCTGGAACAGGCAAAAGGGTCAGAAGAAACTTGCATCTTTCTGCTCCAGACAGAAGACTGCTGCTGACTTTGTCTGTCCTAGTGGTGCCTCTCCTTGCTTTCTAGGAGCAGGCTGCCAAAGCAAGGAAATTAAGATGACATGAATCAATCACAAGTGAAAGAGGAAAACAAGGAGAGCCCTCCAGCCCAAATTAAGCTCTTTGACTTATACTAATGCATGAGTTTGGGCACAGGGGGCAGCAATTTTCTCTTTGAAAGTAAACACGACTAAGAAAGGAACACAGTAAAAGTTTCAGCTGGAAATTAAATATGCTGAAAACCTGTGAGCACCTATTAGAAGATTTCTAGAACAAAAAAGTTTTGAAATTTTGGCAAGTAAGGTCTCCCTTTCTTGAATGACAGGTCTGAAGCTGTTTTTCAGTCACTTCTAGTAGCAATAAAAATATCCTCTCTCTGACAAAAGTGGAGCAGCTTCACCACCCACTCATTACAGCAGCATATGTAGTTGTACAAAACTCCCTCTCCAAATTGCCCAGTTTCTTGTTTCCTTTGAAAGGGTTTAGTGAAGCACAGGGCTGCCTGCACTGGGTCCCCATACCTTTCACAGAAATGTCCTTATACATTTCACAGAAATTACATGGCCTGTGAGAAGTCTCACTAATTTCTGCAAAAAATCTCCCATAAAAGTTAATTTGGCAGTCTAAACACATGCACACAATAACAACTGTCCTAACTTTTCAGTTGGCTTGGCAAAACAAACTTTTGAAGGAAGGAAATTACAGTCACATAGCAAAGCAAACAATGAGGAACCCCCCCCAAACCCATCACTGGAGTAACCCTCTTCTTGTCTTGTAGTGAAATGAGGGCGGCTGAAGTTCACACTTGTTCCCAGCAGCATAGACAGGAAAATTTGAATGGCACATGAAACCAGTTGCTTGACCTTAGAAAACATGGAGTTTTTTCACAGGAGATAGGATGTAAACCTATTTGTCTCCTGAAAGCACCACCTCCACTTTATATTTCTCCTTCTTATTTTTTCTCTGACTGATAGACATATATAACTTAGTGAGTCACCCTTCAATTCACCACCCCCATGTCTGGGTGCAAAGAATCAGAGAAGTGACATGCTGGGGAATGGGGTGAGAGAGAGAAATTGTCTGTGTGTTCTCCGGTGCAGTGGTGGAGAGAAGTTGTGACACATAAGTGTGATGCCCAGTATTTTACTGTTGCCTTAAAAACTTCCAGTCTCTTCCTCTCTTCCTGATCATTCTATATAGGGCGACATTTACTCTGCAGTACTTCCTGTTGTGATACTTAACTATTTTGAGCCTCAAAGCCATGGTATTTTTAAAAGAAAAATATATATTTCTCATGTTTCCAGAGATGCTAATTAGCATGTCAGAGACACTAAATCAGCTGCAGTACTCCTCACTTCAGAACATGATGGCACATATGAGAGGACACTGTGCAAATGCCCTCCCTCTACAAGAAAAGACAGTCATAGCTTTTTTTTTTTTTTTTTTTTCTCCTGGTAGTGCAGATGCTTCAGGTGTCTGGAGACCTCTTAATCTGCTTCTCTTTAAAAAATCTGCTTCTCTTTTAAAAAATTGTCCAGAATCTGGACAAGTATTTTGGGCCTATACTTCTCCTTTTTGATGAGATTAAGATATTGGTAATAGTCATTTAAAAGAGTTTGTAATGGCTAGAGAGGATCTGAAGAGATTTCATCAGGCACGTTTCCTTCGTAACTGCACAAAATCCAAGAGGATTTTAAAAGTGAAAATTTACTATTTCAGACCCAGCATCTTGAGCCATAGTGAGCTGGCATCTGCTGCTCATCTGTGTTATAATGAAGCAATACCCTTCAAAATGGGGTACATTTTAAAACTGATTCATGGCATATGGAAAGGTAGACATTGATGCTGCTACACAGGCTGCTTAGCAGGTTTCTTCACCTAGGTGCTGCATGTAAGTGTAATATGAAGTACATTTTAACTGTTAAATGGACTTACAAGTCTAACCCTTCATGTTGACTACTTGTAGCAGAGTTTGTATAAAATGTGATGAAATAAGGGCTGAAGGGAGAAACCTCTTCCAGGTAGTCCTGCTAGTTTTTCAATTAAAACTCCATTTAAATCCATAACAAGTGATCCAATTCCCCCATCCTTTTGGCTGAGAAGGCAGCCTTGCGTACTTCTGATTAAAATCTGCTGTTTTTTTCACACACCAGGTATGTTGGTGGGTGCTCCCTGTGCTTGGGGAGGAATACAGAAACGTGGCTATGCTGAGTTTGCTCTTGCTCTCCCTATTCCTGCTTCCATACTTGTGCAGGCAGCTTGCCCAGGGAGCCTGACATCAATCTCAATTTGAATTACTACAGAAATTACTCAGCCTCATTTCCAGGGGCTGCAATAGGTTTCCTATGTAGATACAGATGCTTGATGCAGAGAAAATCCACATGCCCATCAAAACTATGCCATCATGATGGTCCTGATGATTGCTGAAATATAAAAAGATGCAGCTGAAGTCAAATGTGAGGTAGCTGACATTTATAACAAGCAGAGCATGAACACAGGCTTCTCAACTCCCTTCCATAGCTTTGTGACATGAATGTTCCCAAGAAAAGGGATTTAGTAGACAAGCAGTATGGAAGATATACGTCATACCAAATCAGTATAGCAACAAAAGAGTCCATAAACTACAATGACTGACTTCTCTCAGCATTTTTCTATATATTTATGTCCTTCAACTATAAATGATTTTTTTGGCCTTAATTTGTATTACTCTGGATATAAATCTGATCTAATATGTTGTAAATAGGATACCACTTTAGTAGGTCTTCCAAATGTAGTGCTTTGCTAAAACAGATTGACCTAGATTAGTACTCTCAGTTAAAATGGTGCTCCTGTCTGTAGTTTTTCAATCTTGTTTTGAACCACATGAGGTGGCAATGGATGATGCCAAATTCAGAAACTCCTTTACATCTGAAGGGATTATCATTACCTGCATAACAGCTGGTTACAATGAGATGTCAGATATTGCTGGAAATACATAACTTGGCATTATGGCTTGGTATGATTCAAGACATTAAAGTTTCCAGATAATCTGAGGAGAATTCTTGTTTTCCCCTTGCAACCTGTCATTGGATTAACCACTTTTAAGAAGAAAGCACACGTTTATAATGGAGAAATAGATATTTTGGGGGCCTATATAATAAATATAGCTCAAGGACTAATTTTACTTGAGTTTTCTCATATCCAGTGATATGAGAAGGCAAGATGTCTCATGTCTGGTTACTGATGAGATATAGCCAAGAGTGGGAGCCACATGACAGAATGCCTGTTAGGAATTCCTGTTAAGGCAGGCCTAAAGATGATTATCCCTGGGACAGAATGGCTTTTCTCCAAGACAACATAAATCCCATTCAGCTCCAGAGTGTCTCTCCAAGTTTTCACATTCTTATTGTCCTTCCCAAAAACAGGTCTCATTGAAGTGACTTATTGCTGTATAGCCACAGGGAGTTATGCAGCTATTTCAGGCCTTTTCCTTTAGGAGACTCACGTGTGCAGCAGAAATTTTTGTTGCCAAGTGTCCTAATTCCTTTATTTCTCACACCTACCTTACAACTCAGTGATGACAATCTAAACCATCTCACTTTACCAGGATTTTATTTGGTGTCTATGGTTCCTTGCAAAAAGTAATGATTGGCTAGTAGAACCTTGTCACTTGTCACCGCTTTGCTGCTGACTAGTGTAATGCACACTAGGTGGAAGATTCTGAGCTATAAAAACAGCTTCTCAGAGTCTAAGTTAAAGCTGCAACAACTCTAGAAATTCGTTGAAAACCCTGCCATTCAAGGGGCTGCAGCATTCAGAAAATAAAATGTAAATAAAATTAAATTTTAGAACAAACAAGAATGGGAAAATCAGCCTGAAAATGTAACAAGTCCATTAAAAAGTGCCTGAGCATCTAAATCAAGGTATTTATCTCCAGCAGTCCTTTTTAAAAAAGTCTGAGAAGAGGAAGAAGTGAGAGATAAATTATGGCTGTAGCTGTTTTCAGAAACTACATTTGTGTGAAGAGACATTGAAAAGTTTGGGACAGTTTACAAAGAGGTCTTGACAAAGGCTTTCAAAATAATGTGTGATATCAAGAAGGTGGCAGAATGCTTCATCCAGCATAGATGTGTCTCCATGGGCTAAAAAAATGAAAGAACTTGCTATTAAATTCAGAGGGCAGAAAATTAAAAAAGGTGGAATTATTTTTCAATGGACAATAAAACTTATGGGCCATTAATGGTTTTTATCAACACTATAGTTAAAAAGCCCCCTCCAAACATTAAACAAACCTACAGTAAAGACACCAGGATTTGCAGATTAAAAGTTTAAAAAATTAAATAGTATTTTGAGAAAGAGAGAAACCCTCCTTTCCTTTCAGGACATCTCAAACTGAGTATTGGAACGAAAGGAGAGAGAAAGGCAGAAGGGCTGCGACAGCTGCTTCCAGGAAATCTGCCAACATTGATGGGTGCAAGGTCTTCTCCATCTCACAAGACTGCCAGTTTTGGTTGTACGTTTTGGTTTGAGGTTGAATAAAATAGCAAAAATTAAGAGTCTTGTCCTTTTATCACCTGGTTAGCCTCTCATATGTCTCTGGCTGCTCCATCAATTATTTGGGGAACATAGATCTAGCTAGATCTAGCAGCGCTCACTAGCTCTGGAAATTAATTATACAGATACTAGGCCAGCTGCCAAAGAGCAGGACTGCCCTAGCTCTCAGGACAGCCTGGTTCAGGGGCACCTTAGCAGAGAAACCCAGAGCAAAGGAGCACTGGGACACAGGGGAATCACAGTGTTTAACCCTGCTGAAGGGACTGCTTTGTCCCTTTGCTATCAACTTCCCTTGTATATCAGTAGCAGCAATAATCAACAGAAGTTTGCTGTCTTTCAGGACTCTTAAGGAGCAGTAATTTAAGGCAAAAGGAAGACAAAGAGCCAGCACAGATCAGCCTGTGATCTGACAAAGTTTTGATCCAATTCATAGATGTGTAGGATCCACAAACCTCAGACAGCTTCCCAAATTATCAAAATAATTTAATTTTCACTTGCAGACTTTCACAGAAACTTCAAGTATTATCTGTTGCAAGAACACGATGCTGGACTAGATTTAGTGCCCAGTTTGATTTACCAATGTTTGTGTTTTTACCAACAGAGCTCTTATGTAAATAAAATGCTCCATTTCTGCTTCCTTGTACACTCATCAGGTGTGAGCCAGAACAATCTCCTTCCTTGCAATATTAAATAGAGTTAAAAAGTGAGTCCTTTTCCCATAGCTTGGAGACATGTTCAATCTTTTAGTGTTCTTCACACTTTGCTGATAATGCATTTCTTGTTTATGTCTGGGAAACAAATAAACTCCCTTCAGCCTTAGATGATGCTGCTATACCAGTGCTGATCTCTCTGCCCTGGATGCCATTCCAGCAGCTATGTTGTAAACCATTTCATTGCCTCAGAACCTTATATTTGCAAGGTCAATTGCTGCTGAAATGATGATTACTCTACAGCTGCTATGTATAAAGAGGGTGACAATCACAGCGCCCTTGAGCATTGACTGTAGGAGGTGGCTACCATCCCATTTTCTGTGCCAGACAAAACTATAGTTAACCAGTGCACATTCACTGGTATGGTCCCTGAGAGGGAAAAATTGAATAGCTGTCCTGTGATTTCATCTCTGATATTAATATTAAACAAAAAATGTATCCAGAAGAGATCTTTGGAACTGAATCTTTCACAGACACAATGTTGATCCTGGCTTATTAATTTACTTTTTCTTATATAATTAAAATAAAAATCTCCTTACTGCACATTTTCATATTTGCAGCTGGATGCCAAAACAGATTTTCTTATTTGCTATGGAAGAATGGAGTCTAATTTCTGCTTTATAAATATAAAACTGCACAAAAGAGTGTAATAAGGCTTTGAAACTCCTCAAGGTAAGTCCAATTCTTGACTGACACTGTCCTGGAGACAGTGAAATGTCCACCACAAACTGCCTTTCAGCCTTGGTCATGGGAAGCCAGCCATGGACTGAATCCCTCTTTCGGATACAGACTAGCAGTTAAAGTAGCATGGAGGAGAAACAACCAGCTGCAGCTCATCCCACAAGGCAAAAAACAGAGTCAGAAAAAGTACTGAGGGCTCTGGTGCCTTGAGCCACATGTGCTGCATTGCACTGCTTATCCTAAAGGATTTCTGAATGCTGCATGTTCAAGATGATCCTTCAAAATGTTCATATTGTTAGAGCAAGCTTATTTTACAGTCCATACATTATCCCGGTCTCTAGACATTAAATCTAGTAGCCTTGAATATATTGGTTTTGTTGGCCATTGTAAAATTTGTAAATAGTTCTGTCAGTACATGACCTGAAAATCAGCTTAATAGGCGAAGGGCAAGAGCACCACCCTCATTCTGCTAGCCCTCTTTATGGATAGAACAGCAAATTTTTTTTTGTGCTTAGGATAACTCAAAATGCAATGGATATCTCAGTGACACAAACTTAGGATTTTTCTGGCCTTTTCAATTATTAAATATGAGGAATTTACATAATGGCAATACAGAGTTGATTGAATTTCACTCAAATTTAAAAAAAAAAAAAAGGTTATCCACCATCTTTCCTCATATACACAGGAAAAATAATATATCTGGCTAAACTGAAGAAGTAAAGTAGATTTCTCTACAATTTGGCATTTCTTGATGACTTATTTTTCTAATTAAGCATTTAAAAAATGAAGATAATTTTTTTTCCTCATCACATTGTTTTCTAGCTGTTTCTTCAATAATTCACCCAAGTTCTTAAGAAACAAGAGAGCCAAACCCAGATGTCATGTTCCACTAGTCCTGGATGTGGGGCCACGTTGGAACAACCTGTGTTTCACAGCTTCCTCCTTGCTGCTGCTCGGAGCTCAGGCACCGCAGCACTTGAGCCGACCCAGGAAACTCCAAGATCCATCCAGGCTATCATCCCAGACATGTAGCTAAAATGCCTTATTTGTTCCTGAGTGCCTAAATACTCTGGGAAACAGCTCAATTTCTAATCCCATCAATGTGAAAAGACCTTGGGACATCCTGGAAGATTGGCAAGCACTTCTAGCACTGGTGCTGGTCACCAGCCTGGGGTTGGTAGCTTACACCATGGTTTCACCTACCAGACATTAAGGAAAGGACTCAGTTGCTGCTGCTACCTTCTTGCATGGTTAAAATTTCCTCTCAGAGCTCCTTTTCCCTGAATGTTTCCTGTGAAGAAAAAGTGAAATCTACACTTGGGTTCTGAAGGAATGAAAACCAGACAAAAAGTAAGGGCCACTGTGGGAATTTCATGAGAGACTTTTGAATGTGTGGGATGCTTATGAAAGCAACTGGCATCTCGTTTGCTTCTCCCTGTGTGACACCTTCAGAGCAAAAGGATACTGTAATAATGAAAAAGTATTGATAGCTTCTCCTCAGTAATGAATTAAAACTTTACAGAACACAGCAAGGAGCCTGGCATAATGACATTGCATTTTTGGAGAAATGTGGTTATTACAAAAGTATTAAATTATTTTTCAATCAAATATTTCATACACTGAAACACATAAAGCAGCTGGAAAAAAAATCAAATTTGAATTCTTTCTTTCCACCCCGGTGATAAATGGCTTCCTTCAGGTTCCAGGAGATAGATAAATTTAAAGACAGGCTTTCATGTAGCCTTGATTTCTGCTATTCTTTCAACTAGGGCTTAGGAATGCCATATAGAAGATAGAATTTAATTTCCATGAGATGGCTGGATGACTCTGGGAATTGAAAGTGGCACATGGGGCTGTTTGCCTTTGTAAGTCTCTGGTTCAAATAGAGGTCAATCTGTGACCAAACTTTGCTCTTCTCCGATGGTGGTTGGGTACATGGCCCGTGACATGGATCAGCCCTTCACAGCTGCTTTCTGCTTCCTTGCAGCTGGCACAGTTCCAGCTATTTTATTTGCCAGATACTGCAGGGCTATGGGGACAGTGCTGGCAATCAGGAGGTCAATGACTTCTTTGTCATTGCTGGATTTTTGGTCTTCCATCTGACCAAGGTGAAGCTATTCACTTGGCAGCATAACAAAACTCCAGTGCTCATATTGTACTATTTCCATGGCTGGCAGAGAGCTTAACTCTCTGTTGCTGTCAGCTGAACAGCTTCCAGTAACACTAAAAATAAATTTAAAACCAATGTCCTTTCCTCCTCCCAATACACAGTATATTTCCACACATACTAAAATCCCCAACCCAAACCATGGCTAAAGATTCTTCCACCTCCCTGTATACAAGCTGATCTTTGAAAGACTATCAATCATTTCAGTGAATTTTAGATTATTTCCCACTGAACTGACACAGGAGAGGAAAAATAAGTCTACTCTTTGAAAATTGGAAGGAAGAGATAGTGTTAAAAAGGATTTTCTTAACTGTGCTGCTATCATGATGGAAAAAAACTGACCTTCATGAATTCTACAGTTTTATATTTTTATGCCATGGAACAGCATCATGTTAAAGGCATGACAACTGCAGAATCTGTACTGGAATTTCTATTGATAGAGGGAGAATAAAACGTAATATGTCTTTGCATGTGTCTTCTTAAGGAGGCAAAATGAGATTTGACTGTAAAAGGGAGAGACAGAAAAAGGATCATGTACATTCTCATCTCCCTTCACCTTCATCAGCCCTCACCTTGAGCTGAACCTGCCATCCTGCAGAGCCTGCTGCCCACAGTTCCCATCTTACCAAGTGTATGCACAACACTTTGAAGGTTCTTACTACCTTAGGTGCTTTCCATAGCCTATTTACAAGATCACCTAACTACAGCTCTTTGTGGTATTATTTGCATAGCTATGACATGAAGTCAAAATCATATTTCTGTGCCCTTAAATTTACAGTTGTCAACAGCAGTGGATATGTCAAATTGTTTTTTTGTTTCTTTTGGACCATATCAGCATTTCATTCTGCTTCTGTTATCTAATCAGCATGGTACATCAACTACAACAACTTCATTAAAACTGTACTTCTGGCAATTGAAATTGCCTGAAACACAGCAATGCAATAATCTTCTAAATCTCCTGCCATGCACAGATACAAAACTTCTACTCTGTTTAAAAGAAAAAAAATTGAAGGGCATTTGTTTTTTCTTTGGATAAAAGTAATTTTACATAGAAATACCAAAACATTCAACAAAAACAGTTGGAACTGATGTCGTAGGTTTTAGAGAGAACAAACCTCCAATGGAGTTCCTGGAGGAAAAGGCTGTAGTTAATAAGAAATACTTGGAAATTTACTGCTGTTTATAGAGAACTGATGCTTGTTTTCCAGCCCGTGTTTATTAAAAATAATTTTCACACCAACTTCATTTAGGCTTAGGGTATTTCTTAGTGCAAAGCAAATATTCAGAAAACCCCTTAAAATAATCATGATTTTTAAAGATTTTTAATTAATTAAAAGTTTTTTCAAAAGAAAAAAAATCATGTAAACATGATTGCTCTTCATTCCAATAATTTTGATCAGTCCATGTCCTAAATTAATCAAAAATAAAGATAAAAATAAAGTGAAGTATATGCATATGTATAGTTCCCAGGAAAGACAAACTTCAGTATATCTCTAATTTTCAGTAGATGAGGTCCCTGGAGTACCTCCAGGTTAATCAGAAGTCCAAAAGACTTTGTAACACATTTGTCTGGGTCAAAAATATTAAAGCAATATTTAGATGGAGGACATTTTGCAAAGGTTCAGCTGTGGAATAATTAAAGGTAGAAATTTCCTTTGGAAAAGGTAATACCAACTTCAGCAGGATGTGGTCTTTCCCAAAACAGATCTCAGTGGAATCACTGATCAGAGCTATTACTGAACTGATCACACTCATGACGCTTCCTACATATAAACAGCTGCAAGTTCATTTGTAAGAATAAATATCAATTATGCAAATAGATATAAATATTTGAGAAACATCTTAACATATTTTAATGTGTTATGATTAATAAATTATTCTTGATTATCATAAAGCAGTCAGCCTAATGACATGAAACAGTACACTTAATCAGCATTTCACAACAAAAAAGATAACAGTTTGGAGATATACTTCCAAAGATTTTCTTCCATGATTTTTCTAACAAAATCTGTTTGCTTCCCAGAGATATGAACACGATTAACATCTTTCTATTCAAATACAGTTTATATAACAATAAAAGCTTAATGTCAATGCACATGCAAACTGGCAGGGTTGCAGCTGAGACATTAAATTTCTCACTTATTTGATTTTCAGGCATCCAGTTGGAAAGAAAAAGTAGTGCTTAGCTGGCTATGTACAAAAAAAAAGTGTGCAATTATTTTTCCCAAGTAAAAGTTCTCTTTTATGTACAATTAGCACAAAGACTTCATCAATTATTACAAGTAGCATACTGATAAAAAGAAAAATATGTGAATGAATGAGTTATTTTTAAAAGCAAAAGCTGTGTTGAAATGTAGGGAACCTCTTTTACATTAGTCATGTGTCCAGTTATTCACTGATGTACTCAAAAATATGCAGAAAATCCCCACTCTAAAACTTAAAAATGCAAACGTGAGTCTTTAATTTGACAGCTAACATCTTAGTTGATGCTTTGATTGCCTATCAAATGCTTTAATCTAATTTTATTGACAAACATCCATTTTCATGGTCTGCTGCCCAAGCAACTCCACTTACTGATGTTTTTCTTCCTGAACAATCCAAAACTATAATGAATGTAAATAAATTCTGTGCTGTTGATATAAATGCTGGGGCCAATTTGCTGTACATTTGCAGAGTGCCTTAAAGGACAACAGCAGACTTGAAGAATATAACTGATGCCTGCTGTGTAATGTGTGGTGATGTCAATGCAGGCTAATTAATGTCTGTGGGTTAACACTGAATTTTACTAGGTAAAAATATGTCTTCCTTCACTTTAACAGTACATTTGGTCCTTAATTCCATCCCATATAGATAGATATAGATTAGATATAGATATAGATCAGGACAACAAATTTGGAGCCTAGTGCTCCTGGATCACTGATTATTAACCCACACTGTTCTTGGTGAGCAATAATTATCCTTGGAAGTATTTTCCTTGATTAGGGTAGATTGAGCAGATCTAGCCTGTAATGTTTTGACTGTGTGAATCTTGGCATTGGTTTATTCATGCTCAGTATCACCCCAGGATGGAAGGAGGAAGCTGTTCCCAAGATCGTTTCCTTGTTCTCTGTGTTCATACTGTGAGCAGTGTGGAGTGATGGCAGCTCTGCCTGCTCTGTTACAGCCCATTAAGGACCAGCACCTCCATGTTTTGTAAGCAGCAGATTAAAAGATTTCACTGCAGTTTTAGTGCAGCTTGTGGTAAGTTACACCGATGTATTGGCCCATGAATTGCTCAAGGACATCTAGAACCTTTGAAAGTAAACAGCTAATTGATTATTCAGTGAATAAATTAATAGATTAATTGAATAAATACAATTAATTAACTGAATTAATAATCTTTCATTTAAGATGTATATTCATCTTCAAAAGCATCTGGGCTCATGCAAATGTTCCTCATTGCAGAAAACTTTAAAGGAGTTACATTTTGATTGAGGACAAAATGCATCAGTATTTTTTACTTGTTGGTGGGTATTGTAATAACAAAGACTTTCTGAAGAACAGAAAGACACATAACATTAGGAAGTGATATTTAACTAAAGATAATAAAACAACTTTGTCTTCTGTGGGGACATACCTCCAAAAAATTTTTCTGCCACTATCTTTTTCTGTGGTTTTTTTGTTTGTTTGTTTTTCTTTGCATGACTATGTCTTAGAAAGGTAAGTTTGTCTTTTTTCAGCAATAGGGACCAGGTGGTACATTATCTTCAAAAATCAGAAAACATATTTTCATCTGGCATAAGAAAGCATCCAAGAACACTGCAGTTTTCCCAAAGCAGACAGTGAAATTTTTACCTCGCATGAATTTCTTGGCCTTGTTTAGGAATGTGTTAAAATGCTATTTATTAGTGGAATCTGTAAATAAGCATTACTCAATCCAATGAAACATTAATTATAAATACATCTTCTGCCAGATCTAAGTATTGGATGTTTATGAAGTTTATTTGTGCATGTAGGGCAAAGATTGTAAAGCATAAAACTAGTCATTAATTTGAATAGTTCTTCTCTCATGTATTTCATAACATTTTTCAATTAATTGAAGTTCCTTCTTATGAAGGGAATGATCTCTGTGGAATCTGATTCCGTCATCATCCATTTTTCTTCCCTTTATCTTCAGGGCTTGTATACATCTTTTGCATATTAAAATACCCTTTTTCTTCAAAATATTTAGGTGCTTATATAAATGTATGCATATAGTTATTCTATTTACTTTCAATGATATTTCAGAATGAATTAATATTGTGGTTTGAAAATTAGATTTTGTACATCAGAGCCACTGGCAGGTTGTGTTAGTTCACATAAAGCAAAACTCTGACTTAGATGGAGCATCAGGCTTGTTATCTATAATAAGATGTCCCAATTGTTCAGAAGTTAAGCTAATATTTAAACCCTGGGGAGAAAGAAAGTATCATTATGTTTATTTATTTATTTTATGGCTTTATGCTTTTTCCTGCCTTCTGATCTACAGCTAGGATCATGAATGCAAAAATACAGAGAAAAAGGCTGCTCTAACACCACCTGCTCAGCAGCAGAACCCAACACTGCTCACAGCACAAGCACAGCAGCTGCTGTAAGAGTTTCAACACAGGTTTACAAATTGATGAGCATGAGGTTTTGGGAACTGTCACTTTATAATAACTTGAAAAATTATAGAAAAGCTCTCCAGTTGCTCTGTCAATTAATACAGTCTACATCTATGTGGAGCCAGCCATATGCTGTCAGGGAATAGGTAACTTGCACCTAACTTCTCAAATCAGGAATAATTTGGTCTGAATTTAATCTGGGCTCATTATATAAGTTGAGGTAAGGCCAAGGAATTTCCAAAAGAAACAGAGGTAAGAAATATGTCCAAGTTTTTAATTTTTTTTATTTAGAACTTTATGTATCTCCAGCTAGTTAGAGAGATTTCTTTTGTAATCCTCCAAAGCCTATGTCTGTCTGAATGTACTGGCATGAAGAATTAAGCTGTGAGAGTGTTAGAAAGTTTTTAATAAGGAGGAGTTGGGCATGGAAGAACAGCAACAGCCCCAGAGCCTTTCTTCAGGGACCACAGACAGACAAACTGTTCCCGGGGCACGAGCCAGAGGTGACAGTAATGGCCAGCGCTGGAAGTACTTTAGTTCCAAGAACATTCTAAAATTAATCAAGAGCAAGAAAATTTGACAAAAAATTTTGGTCTCCATGTCTGGAGAGAGCCCAAGTGGCTGGGCTCCTTTGGTAGAGGCACAAACTGGGTTGAATGTTTTTCTAAAGTGAAATATTTCAAATAACAATGTTGCCTCATGTCAGACTTCTTTGATCATTTCACAGGCTAAACATGCACTGGTTCATAGGTGTCCATTCTGGCTCTCAGGTGCTCCCACACACAGATGTAAGGTGCAGTGTGATTTGCAGTGCTGGAAGTCCATGAGTACCACCCCCACTAAAACTACTCGTGTTGCAGGACGTTTCATAGGCAGTGAGGCGAGGAAGTTCAGGGAGCTGTAGTGTTCCAATACAGGTATGTCCTTGTGAAGCTCTGTTTGAAAGACTACAACTCCCAGAATATTCCACTTTTTCATTAACTGCTGCAGAGACTTTTGTAAGATGACACCTGCTGCAGGAGGAAAAAAAAAAAAAAACAACTCCAGGAATCAAGTGTTAGTGCGTAAGAAGAAATTAGGAAAGCGTATTTCTAAAATGATATTCCAGAATCTGTGTTGGGTTGGTTTTAGATGGCTTGAGAAACCAAGATACAGAGGACTTCATACAAAGAGAAAAACAGCAATACAAAAATGGTTGTTTTGACTTTATGGAATGTCCTGTTCAAAGTTCCAGCTTAGCACTGAGAAGGGTGCTCTGGATCTGAACTGGAGTTGAACTCCAAAAAAACATACAGAAGGCAATATTTGGGGCAGAAGTAAATACAGTCTGAATAGGAGAGCTCAGCAGCTCTATGGACTTGGGGATATATGTCTCATCTCTGGAGTTATTCAGGGACAGGAGCACCCCGTGTCCCATGCAAAAACATATACAACATCTTTTTTATTTCAACACATTTTTATGTATCATTTGGTCTTACCAGATCACAAAAATCAACAATTCAGCACAGTTAACAGTGCACTTGAACAGGGACTAAAGAATTCCATAAATCTCCAGTCCTGACCCCCAAATATTCCTACATGATCATTTTTGCAGCTGCAAACTTTTGTTTGTTATCATGAAAACAATTCATTGAGGATTAGCTTTCAGCATATGCTAAAAGTCTCTGTATCTTTCAATTTCTTACCTAAAAATGAGTGCTTCTAGATAGCAGGAGCACATCTAGACCACTTCCAATAATTTCCTGCACCTGAAGACTGAATATTACCCATGACACAACAGAGTGAAATTCCAGAGCACTTACACTCTAACACTTTTCTAATGTGCAACACCATTCCTTAGAGAACTCTGAAAACAGCACAGTAGAAAGTGGAAGTTGCCTCATACTGTAAGGCTATGAAATTGATTCCAAACTAGGCATTCCTCTAGCCCCATATTTTATTCAGTATTTAACCTAGGACAGATGTAGTTTCTCAATGTGCATGCCAGGCACGCTGAGTTTTCTAC
This sequence comes from Turdus rufiventris, assembly GCA_013186435.1. Taxonomy (NCBI): domain Eukaryota; kingdom Metazoa; phylum Chordata; class Aves; order Passeriformes; family Turdidae; genus Turdus; species Turdus rufiventris. Next base: position 6,515,066 of record PYHW01009786.1, on the reverse strand, counting down.
AATTTTTAGTTTCACTAGTTCTTTGGATCAGCCCCAGAGTTTCTGTGTGCATCCTGGATGTTAACACCCTCCTGAGGATGAAGTTCCTTTGTTTACTTTATTGCAGAGCAACAGCTTCTGGTCTCCAGAATTCTTTAACCTGCAAAGACTGCACCAGTGATACTGATGGTGGCCAACTGTCCTAGCTTCAGCCAAGGACATGAGGGGTGGAGCCTAGAGCAGGGTGTTCCTATCTAGATCATTGTTCTGTACCCCCATCACTGCTGACGGACAGAAATCAGAAATTTGCACTTCTGAGAAGAACAGGGCCTGGCTTTGGGTGGAGAAAAAGGTCACGTGTGGAGGGGTCCAAAGCCAATTTTGTCCTTTCCCAGGGGAGAGGGTGGTGAGAGGAGCAGTGTGGTGGTGTTGATCCCAACTGGAGGGTTTGTCTGCCATTGTCTTTTTCATTGTCTTGGGCTTGAGGAAAAAAAATTGTGGAGGGAGCAGTGGGGTGATGTTGGTCATGTCACAGACTCAGTGGGGATTTTGCATGTAATCACCCTCTTTTATATGTTGCTGTTATTAATATTGTTGGTGTTACTGCTTTTGTTTCCTTATCTCATTGCTTTTTCCAGAAAACTGCTGTCGCACCCTGTAACCACTGCCTTTTTTCTCTCTCTTTCAGCAGAAGGAGCTGGAGAAGTGACTGCATGGGGCCCAACTGAGCTTAAACCACAACACCAACCCATGAATTGTTTGTTTACTCTTGACTTCAATTGACCAAGACAAATATGCACTCCTCTAGATGACAAGATTATCATAACTATAGACATTCAGAGAATGACTATTTGCATTTTCAATTTGGAGGAACATCTGGAAAGTCAGAAAAGAAATACTGGATGGATTGCCATGCTCCATACGTTATTGTAAATACTATGGTATTACAGGCTGTGTACTGAGGTCTTTAGCCTATGATTCAATTATGCTGTGGATGCCTGGCCTGTAGTTAGGGACTCCTGCAACTGCAGAGAGGGCTTTCCAAGCATGCAAAAGAGTGACTGTGATTTTGCACATCATTTAGAGGTGTGGTGTATCTTCCTCAATTGTATGAAAGCCCCTCTTTCAATAGATTTCCTCTACAGAGGAAATTATAATGAATAATTTCATCTTCTTCCTCCTCCCCTCATTAGGTTTGATACCTGTACCAAGACAGAGCAGCTATTCCCACTTTGTCTTGAAAAGCCAGACCTACATCTTCACCTTGATGTAGCCTTCACAATTCAACAAAGCTTTATGCTTTTCAGTTTTTCATAAGTTCCCTTTCCCTGGAATTTAGCTGTAACTGGTCTGGGTGAAAACTGAAGATAAATCTCAGCTTTAACTCTTCTGAATGTGCTAACCTTTTAAAGCTCAGAATCAGTGAAAACTACAGAGGAATATTTCATATTTAAGGATTCCACCTTTTGATCTCACTACAAAGCAGGAGAAAACTTTGTGTGTGTGTGTGTGTGTGTGTGTGTGTGTGTGCGCGCGCGCGTGTGTTATAGTGTGTTGGTGCAGGGCATGGATGGTTCAGGCCCTCTGACTGGAAAACCCAGGGAAGATTTATAGACACTCTAACTAAAAAAAGCAGCAAAGATATTAAAGTAGATCCTGAGCTCATCTATATGATGAAAGATTAACTTTTAATAACTTCTCTACACGTTTTGCATTTACATATTTTTACCGAAACTGGAGGCACTTTAACCTTGTTGTGGCATGCCTTCATTGTAAGCTCATCTTTTCAGAAATAAATGCAAATGTAAATAATCTTGGACATCTTTAGTTCTCATATACATTACAGCAAGGATAGAAGATATCTTTGTCATGGGTCTGTGTGTCTGCTTTGAAAATGTGATCTTCAGAAAGTAATTAGTAACTTTTATCTTTTAAAAATATGGAAGAAAATATATGATATTGTAAATTCTATGATCTCAAGATTAAATATTATTCAGATTCTTTGGCCTCAATTTAGATATCCAAAACTGAGAGAATTTATCATCACAGCTAATCATCTGAGATTATCCATACAATATTTCTGTGTGTGCTTTTACAACAGGACTCAGCATATTCTAAGAGCTATCTAACATGCCCGATATTAATCACATTCTGGAGGTGTATATTTTCCTCTGTTTACAAGCAGGAGAGATGGATCTCATCCTCAGAGTCCAAAAATTCAAAGATGGCAAAAAATTGTATGTTCAAATTACATGAGTTATTTTATTTTCATTCTAGTTCTTTCTGTTCTGTACACTCTCAAAACTTGAGACACTGCTGGATACAGAGCAATTCAGGTGTATTTTTGCAGCAATTTGGTGTACTCCAGACTCTGATGTATGTAAATAGTCTGGGGCAAATCAGAGCTGATGGCAAAACAAGGAGCAAACCAAGCTGATGGTATAATCACACCTACTAGTTCAGTATTACATTGCCCTGCAGTCCTGCACCAGTGGGATAAAAAAGGACCTAAAGCCTCATCTGATGCCACCCATCATGTGCACCTTTTTGCAGGGGGTGCTCATGCCATGTCTGGTCAGAGAAATGCACAGAGCAGAAGTTTGGTACACCTAATTTGTTTCCTGCTTCTGTTTTTAATTAAAGGGAGAACAGAAGGGACAGAAGGTGCATGTGCTGTGTCACCTTTTGCAGTGAGTTTTCTGTTATCTCTTTGTTCCTGCTGTCCTTACTCATTGGCTATTTATTTTGTTAATAAACAATCTGCCTGCAACGAGGGTTTTTTTTTTAATTACTATTATGTCTGACTTTAGTAGAAAAGCCAAAGAAAAATGATCTGTATGTAGAATAAATGCCTTTTACACTAAGCTCTGCAATACATCATTTAATGCTCTATTTCAAATCACTTGCCTTCATGCACCTTAGCCATTGCAATGGAAACAGCAATGTTGCTGTATAATGGGGAGAAGTGGTATTGCAGTGTGGATGGCTTTACTTCATTTGGGTGACATATCCATGCATCCATGCCACCATACTCCAACCATCTATCCATCTGTCTGTTGTTACACAGATACACTGTTGTGTAGATACAGATACCTGCACCAGCACTGCTTTATATTTCTTTCTTTAAGCCAACCAGTCTACCTTTCTGTAAGAAATACATGTGTCCTGGGGTAACGTTATGGTTGCTGTATCCCAATCGT
>PYHW01009786.1:6496431-6511479 GCA_013186435.1 Turdus rufiventris | reverse complement strand
TTTCCTGGGGACTCCTCCTGGAGGTTTTTCCCTGAATTTGCCCTAAACCAGGACAAATATTTGGCGCCCAACGTGGGGCTCGAACCCATGACCCTGAGATTAAGAGTCTCATGCTCTACCGACTGAGCTAGGTTTTTCCCTGAATTTGCCCTAAACCAGGACAACATGTAAGTTCTCCGACTGCTGATTAGCTGACATTTGCATAGCACCTAATCTGTTATGATGAAATTATTTGCTACAGTGTGCAGAAACTGGAATGCTGTGCTACAGAGCGACATTCAATATCTTTACTGCCAGAAAGCACGATGTGAGATTTCCAGACTGCAAAGGAGAAGAGAGGAAGAAGGGTGAGAAAAGAAAGAATGTTGGCAGAAGTTCACACTGGTGAAAGACAATTTGATTTTAAGTTAAATTTAAACCATGTACAGACAAGAATCAGTGCTTGCTGGAGGGGCATGGTTTCTTGTTCACCAACTGCAATTTTTTTCTGCTCTGTATCTGATCAACAACAAATCTGGTTTTCAGTCTCATGACAGACATACTGTATTCAAAGAAGGTAGCTGTGGAGAGTCACCAATAAACCTGCCTGTTGTGAATGCTACAAAATCTCTTAACCCACACATACGTCAGATATGGGGTTTAACATTTCAAATTATTGAATACTATCCAGCAGCTGGAGCTTAAAGTTGTCAGATATTTAAAATATTCCAATTTATGATACGCTTCTGATGAAAATGATTCCACAAGGTCCCATTTGGTTGGGGATTACTAGTATCTAGGAAATTCAACTGATCACATTAGTTGCTCTTTGATGACAATAAATATTCAGCCAAGTTTAGCACTGGAATGAACTGACCCTACTCTTAATATATAAGTCACAATCCTGTACACATTTTGGTATTTTGAAGATTTCAAAGAAAGATTAAAAGTAGCAACTTCTTTCTTGTATTGCATTTCTTGGTGAACATGAACATAATCAAGGTCAATGAAATATCAAGCAAAGAGTTTCTAGGTCATGTACAATAATTTTCTCTCTTTTTTTTTTAATAAGCCAAGAGGATGGAAGAGCACAAACCTGAATACAAAACGTAAAAATATGCTAAGTTAAATGTGATAATGCTAAATTAGCCACTTAAAGATGTTGAACTCCAAACTAAACCTAAACGCTAAGTTTAGTGAAGTTTGACTTTTAAAATATGTTACAGATTTAATATTTGCATTTGGTGAAAATGCCTAAATGTATATGTCTGCAATAAACTGTCTTTTATTATAGGAAATATAGAAGATATGAAGAGTATTGTCACTGCAGTGTTTCTGTGCATAGATTTTTTTAACAGCATGAAAAAAATTAAGAAATTTAATCTACCAGTACTCTACACAAGATGTCCTGTAAGACCCGTCTCATTCCTGCAGGGTTCCAAGCCTCCTCCTGGTCCTGAGCTAGCCTAGAAGCCAGAGAGGAGGCTCAGGAAATTCCTGCAGTACTATTTCTTCATTAACTGGTTTAGGTTCTTATACCAATGGGAAAACATGTCTCAGCTGGAGCTTTCTACACCTAATCATAAATCAAGTTTTCTTCACAAAATTCAGACAGAAATTTCTCTTGAACTGTTGTTCTTCTGGCTACGTTTTTGATCAGTTCATCCAATGAAGTTCCAGTATTTTTCAGTTGTTGTCTGCAATCTCTTGATAATTGTTTTAAGGTAACAAGCCACATCCAATCACGACATAAATACCAGATAGGGGATGTTTCAGGAAAATGACACTATTTTTAAAGAACACTCAGATATTCATTGAACTGTGGATGCTTGGTGGGAAAGAAGGCGCACAGTGCACAAACGTTGTCATGGCAGTATTTTTGATAGAAAACATCCTCCTTCAGCTGTATTCTGAGAAAGGAATATGAGAGTGGAAAGACGAGTTTGCTCTTTCGCATGACTGAGCTTCTTCAGCGAAGATGTAAATACAAAGTGAAAATAGAAGGTTGAGCACCCACTCCAAAGACTGTGGGTCTGTACACTGGTTAATAGAAGTATTCCTCTTTGAAGCATCTGAACTTACTGTATAACAAGTTCCAGACTGCCTTGCTCTGTCTAAAGGTAGATCTGATCCTCTCCTTGCACACAGTTAGCTCTGACAGACAGCACTATGCCAAGAAACAGTGAGCAGCACTTCTCACTAGTTTCAGTGTGTGATGCTACTGTGCAAAAAGACTGGATAAGAAAAGGTTTTTATTACTTAAGAGGTACAGTCCTCATGAGAATCCATCTCATTTCCATTGGCTTCACTGACAAATAAGGTTTTAATAATGCATGGTCCTGATAATGCAGTAAAGCTTACACAGAAAGGAAAGATAGATAGCGATTTTTTTTTACCATGAGCAACAGAATAATTTAGCAATTTTGAAATCTGTTTCTCAATGATACTGAAAAACAGATTTCGTGAAGGTTCCATTCCTGGAGAAATTAAGAAAATCAGCTGAAAAATATTTTTGCTATGATGCCAAAATGAAATTGCAGTATTTGAAATAGAGAGAAAATATACCCTAATTTCCAAGTTGTGTACTATTACTACCATTGTTATATATTTCACAGCCTCTTTCATTATTTTTTTTCTGCATATTTCTTCAACAAACATCCTGTTTTAAATCCTTTATCTGTGATAATCCTTTTTATTTATTTCTATCTATATCTGTGATCTTAGTGGCCTGAGGAATTCAGTACACTCCCAGTGAGGAGGTTTATCCTCACACTTTTGGAGGCATTCATACCTGTACAGTTAATACTACATTTAAGTTGCACTAGGAACCAGAAGACAAGGGTTTTCCTTTAGCTTTATGTAACATTCCTAATATCTCTTTGACAACACAGAAGTAATTTCTACAGTAACTACTGTGTTGCTTTGTATAATAGAATATACTGAAGAGGCAATGTATGTGATGAGACCTTATTTTCCCTTTTTCTTGTATTAAAAAACCCCAAAACTTCCAAAAGGTTGACAAGGAAAAAAAACCACACCAAAACATCTTGAGATGACAGGGCCTTTTCTGCTTATGGAACTGCCCTGGCATTTCAGACCAAACGCCATTTGATTTTTGGTTTGTGAGCTGTGCATGCAAATACTTTTCCCCTTTGTCATGCATAATGACATATATGGCATATATTATATCATATTGAAGTTAAAAAAAAGAAAAAACCCTTTACTAAATGAAAAAGAGTTTCATTCTTATATAGAAAATCTTCAATATTGGAGGTTGGGATTCCTTACTTAGAATATTCTCAAATTTTCTGACTTTAACTGCAGTGGAATTCTTTGGTGTTTAGAATGAAGACATTTACCTTTTAATTTAATTTGTTTAAATATTAATAGAGCAACATGACTGCAGGTCATAAAGTAAAGGAATTGTGACTTCAAAGTCATATTCACAGAGTCACAGAAACATTAATATTGGAAGGGATCTCAGGAGGACATTCATTTCAAGTTCCCTGTTCAAAGCAATGTTACCACCAAAGTTAGATGAGGCTAGATCAGGCCCAGCTGAGTTTGAAAAATCTCCAAGAACTGAGATTCTACAGCCTCTCCCATAGCACCTGTTTTTGTATTTAGATTCTCTGACATGAGTTTGTTTTTTTTCCCTTACACCTAGCTGGAATTTCCTTTGCTGAGATTTGCAATCGTTGCTTTGGTCCTTTAGCTTTGTGTTTCTGAGAAGAGATTGTCCTCCCCCTTAGCCTTCCCTTTTCTGAGCTGAATGAACCCATTTTTCTCAGCTTCTCCCCAGCCACCTTAGTGGCCTGCAGCTGGATTTTTTTCCAGTTTGCTGAGATCTGCCTTGTTTTGAGGTACCCAGAGCTGGCCTCACCAGTGGGGAAGAGAAAGGAACAACCACTCCTGAAGCTCTGGGGAAGACCAACCAAGGCATTGTCTGGGGAAACTGCCAGCTGCACTGATCCCTACTGGGAGGCTCTAGAGTCAAACTGAAGCAAACCCTATCAGAAATGTTGTTGGGTTTAAAGCCTGCCAAGTCATGGATAAAGAAAACCACAGGAATGGAGACACAGGATTCTTCCTGAAATTTCTTGGTGACTGACAGCGCAAGATTTCTTCCACATTAGAACTCCAGTCTCCAAAGATTCTCAGATATATCTACTGGAGTATCACAGCAAGGGATCTGAAAATATTTCACCCTACACCTCCCCATATCATCTCTATCCTGCATATTGCCACACTTGAAACAGGGAAGTAGAAGGAGGTAGGATTTCTCTGCACCTATTTAAGTATAAAGAGTATTCACTTAAACTGCTATAGAGAAGCAGACATTGAGATAAAAACAATCTCAGCAATATTCACAAAAAGACATTGTCTAAGCCCTTGTAATTTTGGGCTGCTGAATCCTGCTACCTTTAGTGGTTACATGTCCATGCTACTTTAACCATGCTTTAGCTCTTTTTCAGGAAGAACCAGAGCTGTGTTCCTTTTGCATCAAGACTCATTTTTCTTAAGTGGAAGATAAATTTTCCTTTTTATATCTCCTGTATATGCTGACAAACTCTAGATGCACTTTTTCAACAACATCTTCAATTACTCATCTGTCAATCAGATTCAGCAATGTTTCAAATTATTTTTTAAGAGCAGCTGGAGCAACTGTTTGCTGACTGTTTATCTGACTACCATTCAACATATATATCTTACACTTATATATAGGGAGGTTTAAAATTAAACAGATGACAGGTCCAGAAAAAAAATGAAGGTGTTATTTCTATCCCAAAACATGGTTAAACTAGGTACAGGATGTTGCAGATGCTAAAAGGTTTCGTAAAGTTAAAAAAGCCACAAGTAAAAGTCCAAAAGAAAAATGCATAAAAGCTTCTAAACACGAAGATATCATCTTTAGCTCAAGATGTCCTTGGGCTAAAGATATGGAGGGGATAGGAGAATGTACAGAAGAGAAAATATTATAACTTTTCAGTTTTTATACTCTTCTCTGAGCATTTGGTCTTGGCTACAGCTAGGATATGGAAGTAGAAATTTGGACTGGTGCTACAAGGCCTTTCTTATGTTCTTATGCCAGCTGCTGAGTACAATACAGCAGCAAAACCAGGATATAACAAAGCTATATTTCTAGAGCCCAAAATATCCGGAAAGATTTTCAAATCCCTCTGCATGTCCTATTTAATGACCAATCTCGTCCATATCTTCTGTGTATCATGGACAGAAAATCAGTGAAATTTAAGATTCTCCACGGAATCTTTTATTCTGAATCTGTTTCCATCTTAACAAAATGAATCACCTTCATCAAGGGACCATTTGTGTTGCTGGATGATATGGGGACAACCTAACAGCCCTGTAGTAACTCACTTTTGAGCAGGCTGTATCAGCTTATAGTGCAATTACTGTGTGCTTGTTTTACTCATGAATGTCTACAAATGTGAGATTACTATTAGTATTAGTAATAGTATCCACTATCACATACTTATAAAAGACATAGTCAGTTTAGAAAAATGAATTACTTTCTTTGGTTATGGGGAGTGTGGACTGAAAATAGCAAAGCTTACCTAAAAAATCTTTAAGTTATGTTCTTGAAGTGGCAAGCCTTTCCTTACATGTGTACTAAGGAATCACAGATTCCTACAGTCTGGGTCAATCTTTCATATCAAGTCTATCTTATTTTACAAGAGCAAGAAAGCCTTTGCTGTGCTCCTGGGGATTATGTCTGTGAAGTCTGCAGAGGTAGACTTGTTTCAGGTCAATTTTATTTTGCTTTTCCCTCCACTTCTTTCAAAACTCTGCTTTCAAAAAGCTCTCCTGGCTTCAGAAATTTGTATTTAATACATAATTGCTGATGGACTAGACACTAATGCATTATTTATTATTTACATTCTTATTACATGCTAGCTTCAATATCCTACCTTTGTGGCTGTATGAGATTCACAAGGCATTGGCATTTCTCCTGTAGCTTTCAATTTCATGAAAAGTATAAGTCTACTTGCTAAAAAAAATCCATAGCTCAGTCATCTGAGTGCCTATATTATGCAGGATCAGAAATCTCAATCTAGTGGATTCAACTGTAGCCTGCTAAAGTATTTCTGAGCTTTACATGCTCTCTGGGGCTTAGCTGTTCTGTGACAAGAGGATGACTTGACTAAACCCAATTTAGGAATTTCTTGTAAGCTGATCCTTCTTACAACAATTCTGAGAAAAAAAAAAAAGACTTTTTCATAACCAGCTAGAATCCCCAAGTCTATTTTGCTCTGGCAGTGTTCTCTCTGACAATGGAGTTCGATGCAGAGAGCCTTGAAATAAAGTAAGATTTCTCCTCTAATACTACAACCCCCCTCCTACCCCAAAAACAACAAACCAAAAAACCCAGGACTAGGAGTAACAGCTGTTGGTGTTATCTGAACATTTTCACATTTTTTTCCTTTGGGTTGATTTTAGTCTGGCCTAGAGTCTAAGTGTCCTTTCACAGTTGGTGTGTGTCTCTGGTGTACTGCTGGAGCACAGCTCTCAGTTCGTCTAAAAGGAATCTCCTTTGTGAGCCCTGAGCCCACTCCATGGCGTGTCCAAAGCACAGTCAGGGCAGACAAAAGTGAAAGTTCTGCTGGCCTGAACCAAAGGGCTGATGTAATACAGCCACAGATGTACCAAAGCCAGAAAGCAGGAGATGCTGGAGGATATGTGTTGCCTTGCTCAGGTGTCCAGTTTGCATAGGAGGGATGGCTGTAACAGTGGTGGGAATTTTACACCACTTAATTAGTGGTTTGTCTCAGTCTCTTCTGCCTTCACTCAGAGCCAGGATTAAGAAATACACAAAGGGAAGAGATTTTCTCGTGTTTGTTCTTGGATGTTTATTAAATCTTATGAAAAAGTACAGAGCATTCAACAGCACTTCTAGCCACCTGCTAGAAGTGGACAAAATGGAGGAAGATCCAGCTGCTACAAGATCTCTTAAAGCTAAACAGTCCAATAGAGAATTAACACCTATATTATTTATCCTTTTAACCCAAAAACTAAATTCCTGTGACCCTCAGTGAGAAACTGACTGACCAACCTGAAGCTATTACCTGAAACCCATGAAGAAGAAGAAGGAAGATGAGCACCAAAAGAGACACCACCTGAAATCCTCCATCATGTCCTACACCTATTACTTTACTATAAAAACCTCACATTTAAAACCCTTCACCATGTGAAAGCACACACTTCTATTTAGCTACACACCTGTGATTTTAACTTCATCACTCAAATTTGGAAGCCTTCTCCAAGGCCTCAGGTCAAAAGCAGTGTTCTCCAGGGGGTGAGTGCCAGAAAGCACAGAAAGCCCAAAAACCCCAGGTTTCTGGGATCCAACAGATGGCCACCTAGGAAAACTAGGAAAGGCAGCTTTGCTCTTTCTGCTCCCAGTATGTAGATGTGCTCTGTAGGGAGCAGAGGAACTTTGCTCTGTTCTGGTTGCCCACTTTGAGCAGGAATTTCAGGAAGCGAGACCTATACTTGCATATATTCTTGGGACCTTGAAATACCCTGGTTTGCCAGAGGCTTCCTGTGACTATCCATCCCAAAAGAGCCTATTAAAATGTTTTAATAAAAAAAGGATTTATTCTACTGCATGCGTATTGGCATCACTGGGAGAAATCTCAAACAGGAGCTCATACACCTGTATTCCAGTTCAGTTTCCAATCTTTTCAGCACGTACTTGAATCATGGCATGAAAAAATTACTTTCAAATTCTGTAAATGATGTCAGCTTTCAAAAGAGCTGCAAACACTCTGGATTAGATCACAGCTGGAATTATGTGGTTAAATTGGAGATAGGGTCAGCAGAGTCAAAAATCAATACGATGAAACTTGTTCAAAGTAAATGCATTAACAGTGTAGAAAAAGACATGAACACGATTCAAGGTCTATGTTTATTTATTCACAGTGCCACCCTTTCTGAGAAATACCAACTAGCTGAAGAGAGTCCTTCAGAAAAGTAGAGAGAAAACAGGTTCAAGAGGCATGAGTAAATCATGGCAAAGTTTGATTTTTTTAGTTCTGAAAAAACCTCAAAACAGTAAAGCTCTACTAAAAGTTGCATAGATTGTAGAATTTCCTCTTGAAGTTTTTTTTTTTACAGCTGAGTGAATTAAACTTCTGTTAAGGTCTATGTAAGTGTCCTTGGATCCATTTCAACACAAAAGGTACTGAATTGCCTCTTGAAATTTTTGCATCTTTACATTTCTATTCTTTAATATTATGAAACACCACTGCCTATATAAAGAATGGAGACTTGGGGACTCTCAAAGGCTCCATACCATCAGAAGCACTCCTGTTGAGCTATGAAAAGGTGATATTCCCAGCATATAAATATCTGGAGCTGTCAAAGTGTCTATAGGAGTAGGCACTAACTAGATACCAGTTTTTCACTCTTCCTCAGAAGTAAGTTCATTTACAGAAATGGTGAAAGAAAAAAAAATCTTTTTAGATTAACATTTTGTTAGTGTTAGTATTAGGTGATACAGACTTTTCTAGGGATAACAAAAGGTTTGTAATTTGCAACACAATTCACAAGATGCTGAGTCAGAGCAGAATATTTGTTTGGAAAGTGGCTACCAGAGGTTTTCCACTAGCAGATATTTGTTATTTGAATTGACTTCATTTCTGAAGCTACAGCTAAGTATTCTCTCATAAATAGCCAGAGAAAAAAACTTTTACTTCCTATTTTTTTCTTGGAATCTTTTTTATTCTTACCTATCATTTATTGTTTAAGTATTAAAATGATAGGAATTTGCAATGGAGCAAAATATCAGGAAACCAAACACTTTGTTAAAGAAAATATTTTTTCCTCTATCTCTGCAGAGAAGCCTTTCTTTCCTGAACAAAATCTTATGGATAATTCCCATTTCATAAGAGATGTGAAGTAATCACAGCCAAGGCAAGGATGACCGATTGTTTGGTGCCACTCTAGTTGCTGATCTCTGGAGGGACATTCAGGCTATTAACAGTGGTCCCAGTCTGCCAGCATCCCTGCAGCCATCTTCCCAGGTTTTCTGTTTGCCAAAGTGAAAAATGCCTTACAGGGCTCTGGCAATCAGGCAGAGTTGCCATGGTAACTGAAAAAAATGGTTGCAAAACATAAACAAAGCTCTAATAATACTTTAGGAACTATTTGGCTTTTTATCTCCGGTATTCAATGGTATTACAGGCTCATTTGTTAACTATTTTGTGTCTCATAAACTACTGCTGATATTACTTGTGAGATTACTTGTGAGGGCCTGTGAGATTTCTTGCTGACCTTTAGTGTCTTTGTTAACCAGATTTAACTGATACACTTTCAAAAAAATTATATATCAGAACAGAGATCTTGCTCATTTTTGAGCCTCATGTGTACATTTATTGTGATAATTTGATTTTGAAACCAGTTTAACTCTGCAAATTTTAATCATTGGAGCATAAAACTGAAATAATATAGAGTAGGCCATCCTAAACAAGCCAAAATTCCTTAATCTGTGATTTTGCTGGTTCCTGCTAACAGTCTTAATTTGCACTTGCTACTGAACTTGACAGATTGGTGATGGAAATGACACTTTTACTTTTTGCTGCTCCAGTAGGTACCAGACTAGTTCATGATCCTCTGTGTTTGAATTTGCGGGGCACGTTTATTTATTTTGAAACACATCTAGTACATAATATCTTGGACACAAATCTGGGGAACTCACCCACTATGACCACATATACCCCTTGAAGAAGTACCCTTGCTGCAAATTGTGTGGAATATCCCTACTTAGGTGCAACACTTTCATCTTTCCCAAGGAAGATTATAAGCAAAAGTCTAGTGACAACCACTGCAACCAAATGACAACTTTCTATAAACACAATTACACGACAAAATTACTCTAAATGTTCTCTGGGAAAGTTCTTCACATACTGTGTGTTCCAGTTTTAGCTCCAAGAGCTCTGTAACACTTTATTAAAAACAGACCTCAGAGACACTTCTTAAACAAAAACAGAGAATATTACTCCAGTAAATCAGGTTTCAAACTGTTTTGCAAAGCAGTTAGGCATTAATGAAATTGTTCCAAAGGTCACTAGGCTTAGTTCAATTTCCCACTAAGTGGAGATGAGAGCTCAGTGAGTAATTAATAGCAAATGATTGAATGGATTTCACCTTTCTGTTGCAGTTACAAGCTCTTTCAGCAAGTCACCATAATCTCAAGGATGTTTTGAAATCGTTGCCTTGTTTTCTAATGCTTCCTTCTCATACAGTTTTTGGGCTGGCCCATCTCTTGGGATTAATTACATTGATAGACCCCCAGCACTTGGGGCCTGCCAAGTTCCTTCATCTCTCCTTGCTCTGGAAATGCAAGTCAGCAGCAGTACACATACTGTACCCATGGTGGAGTGTCCCAGCTCATCAAATATACCTGAAGGATGAGAACTAATCATAGAATAGGGCTAATAACTCACATGGTATTTCTGAAAGTTTTATATTACATACAGTAGGCCACAGGATGTGATGCATCTGTTCATTGCTTATTTTAGTAGGAAAAGGTTAAAGAAAAAGCCAGAAACTTGAGGGGGCTCGTTCTGCAGCTTGAAAGTCTAAAAAAAGAGTGCTGTCATTGCATACCCTGTAATCAATGTTTTTTAAGCTAAGAGAGCAATTCAGCTGAATGATAAAACTGCTTACCACAGTGATTAAACAAAGAACATGCAGTATCTTAAGAGCAGCAGCCCATCAAATCCACAATTCCAGGCATCAGCAAAGGTTCCAAAAGCTTTATGATAGACTGGATAACCATATACACAATAAAAATGTTTCTTGAGAAGGAAAGGAGGTGCAGCCTGTCTCCAGGCACCTGCAGTAAGTCATCAGGAACGTTTAACTAAGTAAGTCTGAGAGACGTCATTGCAACAGAAAGAGAGCGTAGATTTTCCTGCTTGCACACTTCAAACTTTATGTATTATTCATCTGAATTTCTTCCTAGAACACCAAATTCAGTGACCAGTTTGGGTGTTATATCACGTTTCCCTTTTTTTTTTTAAAGACTTTCACCACAGTTTATCTCTGATACAAAGTACTGGCCGGACAGGAAATTTTAGTGTTTTGCAGATTAAAAAATGTTTTTGTCCTTTAGACGCATTGATATTAATTAAGTGTATTCCTCAAACATGGAGTTCAGATACTGCATTGGTCATGCAGGGATCAGTGCAGAGACAGGGCTAATGGTTCTGCATATGCAGGTGTAAGATACAGGCTTGGCTGTCGCTGGGATGATCATCGTACTAAAGTTAATGGCAACAAGATTCTCCTCTCACCATTGAATGACATTTGGTTTGCTGTTTCAATTGTGATGATACCAAGACATTTGGATTACAACAGGTAATAAAGGGAATGCAGTCAGCTCCTGATGGCAGACTAGCATCTGCCACAGCAGATTTGCCAGTAGCACCCTATTTAAAAGACCATTGGAATAACCATGAGGAAAGGAAATATAAAACAGGAAATGTAAAAAAGGAAAGAAGAGTAATTTGTAAAAAACATTAGCAAGCTCCTTCTTTTTCCTAACTTCTTCCTTTCTTCTTTCCAGTAGATTGCAACTCTTCCGTATATTGGGAGAGTGTCTTCTGCTGGGAAAGCAATTCCCTAGAGCTAGCTATTTTTATATAATTGTTTTGATGTTTAATGACTCTTGATTTTTTTTTTTTCTCAATGTTGAGATGCATGGCTAAGTGCTCTTTGAACCATTCATATTTTTATTCTCCTGAACACCTGGGACAGAGTTTAAAAATCAAATTTTATAAGGGAAAGTCAGCCTATCTGTAGAAATCCTGCTTCCCAATTATTTCAATCAATGCTTCTAAGTTCTTACATTAAAAGAAACACAAAGTAATAATTTCTTTTCTCTGGGCCACTGATCATTTAATAGCTATACAATATCCATTCAAAACTGTCATGACAGTTTTCCATAACTTTCTGTGATTTCTTTTTTCAATAAGCCTGAATAATTTTGTAGCATCCATAAATTGTCTAACCTCATTATTCATCCCACTTTCCAAGTAATTTATGGATTTGTTAAAAAGGAGATCTCCCTCTGAGATCCCACTGCTAACCTTTCCTCTTGTAAGAATTCACAATGTTTTCCTTTGCTCCTACTTCTTAGTCTCAACAACTGCCACATTTCTGGCTATGTTCGCCTTGCCCTCCATACCTCAGTTTAGTTTCAGAATGATTTCCAGTAAACCCTTCTAGAGTATTTTACCTGAAATCATCCATCTTGTTTTCTGCTATTAGGCCTTGTTACTAACTGTAAGAGAAAATGAGAGTGGGAACTTGCAATAGAGTAATATTTTGTTTTATTTGCCTAAACCTTTTTTCCTAACTGTAGATGTGTAAGTGCTATCCTGACAATGTTCAGTGAGGTAAGGAAAACAGCCCATTTCCTATGTGAATAAGGAATGGATATGGCCTGCTGAAGAGTTGGTTACCTAACAGGACAAGGATTAAACAACACTGAGACAAATAAACGTAGGAATATCTCTGATTAAAAACTGTGTCTGATTTTGTGTTTGAAAAACAATTTTGACAGCTGTGAGCTAGTTTTAGCCACAGGTACGTTTGTGCCCTTGTTTGCATCTGGAGTGTATTAAAAAAAAATCAGAGCAGCAGCTGGGAGGAAGATGATTAATCACAGAGGGAGCTAAGCCTAACCCCCCTGTAGAACCAGCTTTCCCTTAATGCACAACCTTGTTCATGCTGAGCAGTATCTTGCTCTGCGAATCATCTCTCCAAGATTAATGCTGCCATTAGTTTCAAAAAAGAAGTCCCACTGAAGACAGGGAGGTTTTCAAGGCACTTAATCAAAAGACAATGGGATTACATGTTTTGCAGTCAAAGTAAAATCAATCCTAGACTATGAATGGCAATAATTTGTTATAAAATTGAAAATAAAGCTCACTACCAGTTTTGAATCATTTTGATGCTCCTTATTACCACTTCTGTCCCTGATTTAGATTCAGCTTAATATACTGGGATCAGAAGTTAATTGGTGCAGAGCTGATTCAGAGGTGGATCAGACTGCCTTAACTCAGGGCATTAAAGATGCAGGCCAGCTGATAAGGGCTACTAACAATTTAAGCCACCTGATTTTAACTTGCCACCATACTTTTGCCATGGTCCTCAGCATTCATCTAAGTTGTGCTAGTGAACTTAGAAAAAGCAGCTAATTATTCCCAGCTACCTTCACTGCAAAATTCCTTTTTTCAGTACACCCAGCTTCCCCACCACCCCTTTTTAAATTCTTTATATGTCCCGGCTCATCCCTCCATTTACTTTGGGAAAGCAACAGATCTTTATCCACATATTCTGAAACTTCTTCATCAAGGTCCTAAAGTATGCATGACTGGAGTCAGCAGGGCTACTTAGCTTCTTAATACAAGCACATACTTAAGCACCTTGATTAACTCTCTGAATCTGTAGATAAACACTCTATATAAGGTCAGATCTTTGATTAAGTTGGGAACAGATTAAGCGGTTCACATCTGTGTTACAAAGACATAAAAATGCAGGCGAAAACATAGGAGATGTTTCAGATGTTTCCCTTTGAAACTACTAATGAGGAATACAGTATTACTGAGACACAGAATAGGTGAGAACTTTATGGGGCTATTGTTAGGTTTTCCAACATTCTGTGATCTCCTTTCCCACTGATTAATGGATTCACAGATCAGTTTCAATCACATGTGAAAAAGCAAGAAACTCAAACAGATGAAATTTTTGCAAGTTTCATGAGCCAGGTCTACGGTTGGCTGAGTCCTTCACACTCAAAGTAAGACTGCATCTCCCATCATGAGTGTTCCCAGGTCTTGGGGCACAACCTGAAATTCTTGTACGTGTTGGGGACAAAGGAAAAACTGTGTTGAAAATGGGGTTTTATTAGCCATATATGTCATTGAAACAGATTGTTACCACAGGTGTCAGAACAGGCTTCACTTAAACAGCACGGGTGTGTACAGGACTTGGCTTGCTAGTTATATTTTAACACTTGTTACAGTGAGTGATGGAATGCTATTTAAATCCCTTACTTTTCATTAATATGTTACCTAATTCAGCACAAGACTTCAGAGACAGCAACACATTTTTTTCCAAGTAGAAGCTACTTCAGGGGTTTAGATACAAATTTTTCTATTCCAACAGAAAGAAATCTGGGATTTAGTTCCTTTTGGCAGTCAGTCATGCTAGAAGAGCTACTTAAAAATGCCTTGTTTAAGGACTCTGGTTGCTCGACCTAGGCAGGATGCCAGTTTCCCACCAACCTGTTTTATCACTCTTCTTTTCAGCAGGACAAGGGGAGAGGATAATAAAATGCAAAAAGCTGATTGAGTTGAGATAAAGACAGTTTAATAAAGTGAAATCAAAGGCCAGATGCAAAAGCAAAGGTAAAAACAAAATATTAATTTTCTACTTCCCATCACTAGTTGATGCCCAGCCACTTCCCAGGAAGCAGGGCTTCAGAAAAAAAATGTGATGATACTGAATGGCCCCCATCCTCTCCTCCTTTCTCTTAGCTTTTACTGCTGAGAAGACATCACATGGCATGGAATATCCCTTTGGTCAGTTTTGGTCAGCTGTCCTGGCTATGTTCCCTCCCAAGATCTTGCCCATCCCCAATCTCCTGGGTGGGGGGGAAATGTTGGGAGACACCACTGATGCTGTGCAAGCACTGCTGAGCAGTAGCCAAAACACTGACGTGTTACCAACACCTTCCTCTCTAACAGAACAATGCACAACACTGCGAGGTTTGCTTTGAAGAAAAGTAACTCTATCTCAGCCATACCAGTGAAAAGTATCCTGTGATTCTTTGTGGAGGAAGATGGAGCAATAACATTGTATGTCTAGTCTATGTTGGCCATGTATCAGTGCTTTCTAATGCTTTATCTAGTCTAGTAGCAAGTGCTCTCTGCTTCCAGTGCAGTCACTTGCAGCTATTCTATATGACATGCATGCATAACAGCTGTGAATATTTTCTCTGAAAGCAAGTGCAACAGCTCATAGTTGTAGCTTGGGAAA
>PYHW01009786.1:6466430-6485653 GCA_013186435.1 Turdus rufiventris | reverse complement strand
GGAAGGAAGGAAGGAAGGAAGGAAGGAAGGAAGGAAGGAAGGAAGGAAGGAAGGAAGGAAGGAAGGAAGGAAGGAAGGAAGGAATCCTTTAAATCAAGCATATGCCATTTATTTAGCCTGTTTACCTATATTTATCTGCACTGGAATATCAGAGAGACAGTTCTAGAAAATGTCTATAGGTATCCTCCAATTTCTCCCTCTTAGAAAAGCCTTTTTTTCCACCTGCTTTCACACGCTCCTCCTGATTTACACCTCCCTGGCCCAGTGCATCTACACCAGCACTCTGACCTGATCAGTGAGATGAACCCATATCTGTGTGCCAGCAGCAGGGTCTGTGAGATGTGGCAGAGAGAGGGAGAAATGACAGGCAGTTTAGGATTTGAGAGGGTGGACAATTCTTACTATGATTTGATCTGCTCAATGCCTCACCACATGCAAGCATCATCTATCTCAGTGCAGGACATACATGCAGGCACATGAACCAGCTGGCATTGGCATGAGTGGTGCAGGCAGTGCGGCACTACAGGGAAACAGACCTGACTCTCAGAGTTATTACATCCCTTTTTAAAGGACTGGCTATTCACACTCCAAGCGCTGTACATCACAAAGTGCAAATACGATGAGTCTGCTCCAAAGCATCTTCTATCCTCTTCATAAGCTGTTCTAAGACACCTTGACAAAGTGACTATCTTCATTTGTTTATTTATATATTTTTCAAAAATCTCAGCTCTAACTAGAAATGTGGGAGGAAACAAGCTGAAAGCAGCAGGTACTGCCAAAAGTAATTCCTCAGATGAAGTCAGGGAGGCTGTATTAGATTTATATCTGGCTGGAGGCATTTCCTCTTGGGAACCTTAACATTTAACTTCCATCACCACACTGTATACACTGGAAAAAGGCTTAATAATTTATTAATAGTATTTCACGAAGTATCTTACCACACCATTACATGAAGCAGTCAGATGTTTTACTCCATCAGCAGAACTACTTCTGGCACACAAGTGTACACTCACATGCTTTGTCCATACTTGATTTTCACTGACTGAGATGGAAAGTAGGTAAGACAGGGAATCGCTCACCAAGTTATTAGCCTAGATAAAGCATTTGTGTGATATCTCTTACTGAGGTCAAGAGGAACCATGTGAACATAAAAGTGCAGAATTTGAACCATCCAGTTCTTTATTTTCCTGGGAGACAGCAACAACTGGCATGCAATCACAGTAGAGAAAACAGTTATATTACAGGACTGTACTTTTCCAATACCTTTGCTTTTTATTTGACTCCTTCAGTCTTTCTGAGGCTTTTCCTTTGTCAAAGTTCTCCAAAAGAGAGGGTCTCTGAGAAGGGGGGTAGAAAAGGCTCTGCCTATTTAGAACACCTTCTCTTATAAATGCATGAATAAAGCAGAAGTCACCTTTGTCAGCTGGAAAGTTCTGGTGAAATGGTAGATGTTTTTCATTATTTCGAATGAATAAAGGCCCTTTTGATGAGATGCCACCTGTCATTCTTCCTTAACCAGCAGGTAGCCATTCTGACAGCACTGTGACAGCTGAATCCAGAACCTTTTCTTTTATATAATCTCCAAAATTCAATATAAGCAATTCTCTGCTAAGATCTAAAATTCTTTCATCTCCTGTCCTGAGTTATGCTTGAATTACAGTTCATGAAAACTTGACGCACACTTTTCAGCTATCCAGAAACATTTACTCTTCTTATTGGCATTTCTTTACCTATGTAGAAAAAATTTTGGGGTTTTCTGTTTTTTTCTTTAGTTTGCTCCCCACCCTTTGTAGCTAAACTTTTTGAGTAATCCAAAGCAGGCTGGGTTTTCAATTATAAGACATCTTTATATAAATTAAGGAATATACCCCCATCCCAAAAGCAATCTAACATTTAAACAGAAAAATGCAAGATCTTTGTTAGAGGTATAAAAATAGCATAATATAATCTTTATTATTCCTGAATATTACAAAATTAATTTATTAAATTCACTTACAACCGCTCTGACACTGGATAAAAGATTATGCTGTTCTTTTGGTAACATTTGTACACCAAGAAGCTTTGTTTTCAGCTCAAAACACTCTACTGTGTTGTGACACAGTGATGTGCTACTATCTCAGTTCCCTGACACCATCACTTGCATTAGTGAGCTTCCAGCCCACGTACAACAGGAGACACTTCACAACATGAAAGAAACCAAGGCAGCAGAAAAAAACCTGAACATCCTTGTTCTACAGCAAAGACACATTTTTGTGTGATTAGACTACTTGTAAAAATTCAACCACCTTTCACTGAGTTTTAATTGCTCAAGACTGAGCTTCATATAATGTTAATCTTTTCCACTTAGAACGTACCTAAAGCTTATTATAGTTCATCCTTTGGCACAGGAACTGAAATTAGTTACCTAAGTGTCTTTCTGCAGATTTGTATATTAAGCACGGATTGATGATTTGAATACCCAGAAACTGTCATTAATCCATTTTGCTGTACCAATCTGTATGCTTGGGAAACTTGCAAATTTTCTAGCAACACATGTAAAGCTCAAAAGACTTCCTTTAAAAAATGCAGCAGAATTGACATTCTAGTAGTTTGGAAGATCTTTCTGTGGGGCAGCTGATGAAATACCAAAGAAAGCTTGGATTGCACAAGTATTACATTTAGTTGGAAAATCCACTAGAGTGGTTACTACATTCCTATTAGGTAACATTGGAAATACAGGGGGAAAAAAGGAAAGATAAATCTAGGGATACATACCACATGATGGAGAACTAAAAAGGTTTATTCTTTAAATCAGAATTATTTTATTTCAAGTAAGCACTAACTCATCCACAACAACCACATATATCTCATCTGTATAGATGAAATTCTACGGAAAAATTAAAGTTGTGATCAGCTGTGATCTGGTTTTACTGCTCTGCCACCTGTTTAGCTCATTGAGGATGGAAGTGCTTGATGTGAGGTGTGAAGGAAGTTAGCCCAGGAATCAGATGGATAAATTTAAGTTTCTATTCTATGCACAAAGGTCATAAATCCTATCAGGGTTGTTTGGGTTTGTTTTTTTTTTTTGTCCCAAGGCTAGATATGGTCAGAACAGTTCCATAATAAGACATAATCATGAGCTCAGTGGTGGTATAATTCTGTAGCTTCAGGAACCTCGTGACAATGCTAGTTGCTAATGCAATTCCATGGACATGATAAAGCTACTGAATTCACAGAAGATAAAAGTTTGAGGGCTATCTACAAATAATTTGACTGACACACGTATTTTTTAAACCTCTATTTGCAAAATTGAACAAACAATACACTGTTTACTTTCCTTGAAATTTTAAGTCTCATGGAGAAATTAGGTTTCCAGTTTAGATTGGTTTAAATATTGCACAAACTCTTATCCAAGCATTTTGACTGCATTTCATAGCCAGTGTAGAATCATGCTTGGAGTTGTCTTCTATATTTGCATATTTTTTGATGATCATGAATTAAATACAATGTGTTTTACATAAACCCAATATATAATTGTATTAGCCATGAGAAATATGGCTAATTCCAAGTTATACCATCTGATCCTACAAAATGCTCAGTTATGTAGAAAACCAGTTAGATTTATCCTTGTTTATTTTATGTACTTGTGTTTGTTGTAATTCTCTTAATCTTTAAAATATTAATTTATGCGTTGGCACAGTTTCAATGGAATTTTTACAACAATTCTTTAACAAAGTCGTTATTTTAGCGTTCCGTAAATATACATGCTTCAATTGTCACAAAATTTTCTTAATAGTTTGTAATCTCTGGCCAAATGGATGGATGATGTTCAGAAATTTTTTCATATAATATATTCTTTGTTCACAAAATCACCACTTAAAATCCAATTTCCACAGCATTTAACTGCAGCTTCACTGTAAAAAAAATGTTCTGCTTCACAGATGTTGAAAATTTGCTAAATCTAAATAGTTTATCTCCTGGCAAAACATAATGCTTGCAGATGAAAAATAGCAACGCTACTTTGTTCTATAACATTTGTAAATACACACACTTCTCAGAGAATTATAAATTATTTTATACTACAAGTAATCTAGTTTTATTTCTGCCCCACTGTTAATAAGAGTTGATGGCACATACATGATGGGACAATGTTACAACTCAGATAGTTATGAAAAATATCCCCAGGCAGAAATCAAGACAAGAATTCTGTGCCTGATTCGTTTTCACTCATCCAGGCATTCTTGCCAAGCATTCCCTCCTGTAACAATCATCACTCAGTGCAGCAAAGTTAATCTAAAAAAAGAGGTATTTTTATCACTAAATACACCATTGTGGTTAATTTATCTAACATATCACTATTAACAAAGTTTTACAATTTTTGTGCCTTGCTTGCAGCTACTGGAAGTTATTTTCACTGTAAGTTATAATAATGTAATGCGATGGCAAACAAAATAAAACATTCTTTAAATATTTAGCTTCCTAAAATAGTCCTTTTTTTTCTTTTGAAACTGCTTGGTATATGACATTTACATACCTACTGATTCTTCTCTAGACATACAGTGAAATATCCCTCTCTAAATTACCTTGCAAATTCTTGTTCTTGCCTCTGTCTCTTTTTTCAGCCAATCCCAGGACTGTCACGTGCTTTACCTGAAATTTCCTCGTAAACATTTCAGGACATAAGCTAAGGTCCCTTGGATGTAACATATAGCAACAGTGTAAAACTCAATTACCATGTCATATGGACCTATAAGGAATACTTTATTTTGTCATTTTGAAAGTAATATCTTGGGATTGAAGTGATCAGGTGGGTTCCTCCAATTTGGACTTCTTTTTCAAAATATTATAGGATATGTAGAGTAAATATTCAAATCTTGGACACTATTCAGGTCTATATTTATACAACAGATTGAAAGAAACTTGAAATTTAACATATAAAAATATGTATTTTTCTTAGATCATATCCAATATACTCTAGTCACAATTTTTAAAATGGGAAAACTGCAGCATGCCCAAAAGTGAAATGCATTTATTTTGCTACTTTTTTGAATCAATGTAATGTTTCACATGCTTACTTTATAAGACAGAATACTGTTGTACAAACTTAGGAATCACATATTATGATGTTCAAGCAAGCAAACAGACTAGAAAATTCAGACTATTGATATACACTGAAAATTGACAGCAATTTTGTGTCCTCTCACTGCTATTAAATGTTCAATTAATCCAAGCTTTTAAGATAATCTATACAGTATCTGAATTCTTATATTACTCAAAGAATGATCTGTCCTTTGCTAAAGCTTTCCACACACCTGTAGCAGACCTAGGTACATCAAGTGCAATCTTATTTTATGGTTTTCTGCTGAAAATTATTTAAGAAGCAGCCCAAAGCTTCTTGCTAGACAAGTTATTAAAATAAAGACAATTTCATAGCACAGCCATCTAACTCTTCAGGAATGTGTGCTTATTTTTCAGTCTTCATTAGTTTGAGACTGCTGTCCAAATCCCTGAGCATATTGTGGTAAAATGAGCAACATGAAGCTTGAACCAACCGGAAAAAAAAAAAAAAAAAAAAAAAGCAACTTAGGTTGAAGTATTGTTTTTAGGCAAAAAGAGTCATTTATTTGACTCAGAGTGTTCTAATGGCCCACACACTCTCTTTTGAAAATAAAGTCAAAGTCCTGATGAAAGTAGGTTCCTTCAAAGATTACATACCCTATAACATCCAGAAAAAGAAACTTAGCAGAGAAATATAGTTTCTTCAGTTCCAGCAGATATTTTTCTTCATTAAAGTAGTAAAAAGGAGATGGAGATAAATACCACCAAATTATCAAGATTAAGTTCTTTTGAGAATTGCACATGAAAAATGCTGAAAATAGTGCATGATGTGACCATAGATTTGGTACAGTGTTTCCCACAGCATTCCACAGGGATTGGTTCAGTTCCATAATATCCCAAGGGAATATGCCACTTTTTAAGTAAGTTGATGCAAATTCTATTACAATTTATTTTGGTTTTTGCAATAACTCTGCCTTTTTTTTTTTTTTTTTTTTTTTAATTCTGCAAGACAAAGTGATAAATAAATAAGGGTGGAGGTTAACAGATGGCTGATAGCTTCTGGTGCTGCTATCTCAACAACACTTAATCAGTTGAAATAAACTAAGATTATGATAGAAGTTTAGCTTACAATTATCCAGACATGAATCTACATTTGGCCATATGGTAAATTTAACACATGGAGGGTGGAGGAACGATTATTTATACCACCCAGCTAAAAATGTCTTATTTGTAGTCTCTCTAAGCAGCCTACATAGCTCAGGTGCTCTGAATCACCCTCTGGAAGAGCCAAATTCTCTCCATTGACTGCCTTGAGAGTCTTGTCTCAGATGTTTGGTAGTTCAATCAGATTATGCAAATCTCCCCATTCTCCTCCTCCATCTGTCTCCCACACACATCTAAACATATAGCTGACCCCTAAGAGCTTTTGGAGAGATGCAGTAATGGGAGAACAGCAGACTAATGCTGTGTAGAGCCCACAGGACACCTCAGTGTTTGCTGCTTCATCTACCTGCCATTGCTACCAAAAGACAGTTTAATAACTGAAAGAAAGGTAAGTTCACTCAGAGATAGGACATGAATAAAAACAGTGTTTGGAGCAGAATACTTAAAAGTATCCTTCACTTCTACCTTTTCACTGGTGTGCATGAAAGTCTAGGACACAGAGCTGAATACCATAAGGGTGAGAGTTACAGTACCAGGGTGGGTAGAACAGTCTAAAACACTTTCTGAGAGAAAGAGGTATACATAAATTAGGCAAGCAATTTTACAGAATTAGAAAATTACCTCTTCAAAAGACTTCTACAAAAAGAGCACTAATCTCAAATTAATTTGAGAGTGTGCATTTCTGCATTTTTTATTACCTCGTTTCAATGCTCAACATTTGAAAAAGCTCTTTTCTTCGAATTCCTATAAACCAAAATCTAGCCTTTAAAACATTGCCAAATACGACAATACGTGTGATTGCCAAATAATTTTCCTCTTTATAGCCTATCTTTGTAAATAATTCACACTATAAACCTGCATTATCCCAACTTTATTACTGATTTCCTAAAGAATTCAAGTCATTGATGTCCTCACATATTCTTTAAACACCTTTTTCCAGAGGAAACCAGTATTTCAAGCACATCAGTGAATGAGATTGGAAATATCCAGTTAGAAAATGTTTGTTAGACCTCTGTTATACTTTGAATAATTTCAAATGTAGAACAAATTACACATTGTAACACGATGCTTCTAATTCCAGTGAACAACACTTTCTTCCCTTAGTAAGAAGCTGGCAAGACAGGCACTACCTGTCAAACCACATGGTTATTCCTGGAGAGGCTGAAATGCAGTAAAAAATTCAAATATATGTATGCATAAAAAGTAAACTGGGAGCCATTTACATTTCTCTCATTCCTTACCCTGCTGCACAGCCTTGCCACACTAATGACACCTGCCTCTGCCTGCACCCATCAGAAGGAAGCAATGTGCTAAGGGACACAGCAAGTGAGAGCAATCAGTACCCTCAGGTGGGATGTCAATTGGGGTCAAATTACTGAAAGCACCTCCCCTGAAATCTAGCTTGCTTAAAATTCTCATTCAGGCTAAAATAATACTTGGGACTTGCTCATCAAGATACTCTTTGCAAGTGGTGATATCTGAACTACTGAAAATTTTCTACCTGAATATTTTTTTCAGTCAGGAAAGACAGTATCAGTTAACCAAACTCCCCTGCAGGAACACACTGATTGCCACAGCAATGCAAGCTGAAAAGTCAGCCATTAATTTCCTTCAAAGGAAAAACATTGGCTGTGTCAGTGGACTCTGCCTGTTGTACAGCATTGTAGCCAATCTTTTGGTCTTGTGAGGTTATCACAAGACACAGGCACAAACTGGACACAGTGCTGGCAACCTGCTGTATCTGACCCTGTGCTGAGTGAGGGTAAGACCAGATGATCCTCCGAGGCTCTTTCCAGAGTCAATGTGCTGTGATTCCTCACCTAGTGCCACCACACAGCCTCAGAACAGTTTTTAAATGCCCTAGTAAAAACAATATACTAGATGTTGGAATGAAAATAAATGAGAAATGTAGTTTTGTTAGAAATATGTGAAGAGAAAAGGTTTGTTTACATTCAGAATAGATTAATTGCTATTACTGATGGTAATATTTATGATGAGCTCTGTGTTTTCATTGTACCTTGGAGTCAGTGACACAAGGGGCCTGCCTGAATCCTTCAGGCAGAAGCCAGAGTGCAGGAATTGAATTAAAGCCCTTGGATGGATTGAAACATGTTAAGCCACCCACACATAGAATGGGAGTTAAAGCAGAAGAATAAGTATAAGTGTGAGTGTAAGTTTAGATGGAAGTTTGAGTTTTACGATAAATAGGTAAGTAAGTAAGTTTTAGTGAGAGCTGTAGTATTTTTAGTAAATAAAAGGTTTAAGATACCAGAGTAGAACAAGTTCTAGTGAAGGTTATCAAACACACTAATGTTTTCAGTAGAGGCTCCAGAAGCTCCTTCTTAGACACTACTTAGACAAAATAGAACTTCAGTGAGAAT
The DNA here is from genome assembly GCA_013186435.1 of Turdus rufiventris. Taxonomy (NCBI): domain Eukaryota; kingdom Metazoa; phylum Chordata; class Aves; order Passeriformes; family Turdidae; genus Turdus; species Turdus rufiventris. Next base: position 6,477,071 of record PYHW01009786.1, on the reverse strand, counting down.
ATTGCTTACATTTTTCAGATAGAACAAGATAGATCATATACGTAGTTTATACGTATCCTAGCGTGTGAAGAAATTAGAATTTTCATAGGTTGAGAGAAAGTGGTTTAAATTTACATGTCAGCTTGTTAGAAAAACCCTATATAAGATTATGTATTGGGGAGAATTAGTGCTTTTTGCCTTTTGCTTTTTGCCATTGCTTTTTGCTTTTGCCACTGCTTTTTGCCACTGCTTTGCCATGCCTGCCAGAGTCTCCAAAACCCGAGAAGAACATTGGAGCTCCGGCAGCAACACCAACCTCTCCGGGACCCCCGGGGATGGCTCCTGCTTTTGTTCAGGACTTTATGTTAAAACTTAGCATGGACTTTAATATCTACGACTGTGCCTTAGAAGACTGATGCACTTTTACAATAAAAAAACCTTTTTAGCAACTACGAGCTGCTTTAATCATTTAGAGATAACCCAGCACGAAGGGTGCGTCGAGAGCACTGGTGGGATAACCCCACAGCACCTCACACTCTGATCTACTTTGCAGTGGGATTTTCTTCATTTTACCCTGAATGCATCCTCCAGGAAGCCAGTGAACATATCTTCTTTCAATCTCTCCTTTCTTTCCAGATATCATGCAATGATTAGATAAAATATTACATTCAATACAGCACTGGAGGACAAGAAGGAAAGCTATCATTTAATTAAAGGATTGATTCAGCATTTTAACTGACATATTACTATTCCCTCACACTTGTGATTTGAAAAAAATCAGTCTATTGATCATTTATCTCTCTGTGGCTGGGCTTAAAACAGAGAAATTTTTAGGCATACTTATATTAGTGTAACTACTTTAATAAGTATAGAGGACATTATAAAAGGAGAGTGGTCATTGTGAAGAATTTCACAAAATTAAAGAAAATCTTTCCATAGACTACTCTTGGAATATTCTGATAACCCATTTTAACTAATCACTTGTTTTTCTTCTCAAAATTCTAGATGTAAGATGGGTTTGGAAAAAATATCTCTCAATTCAAAACACAGAGATATTCCTATTAACAGTAAAACCATCAAGAGAGATACATGTATTTATTTATGGTTGAGGTACAGCATGATACCATGAATATCAATGCTCAGAATACGAATGAGCAATTAATATTTTTTCTTCTTCATGTGTTGTTGGGAAAATATTTTATTCTCTATAGGTCATTTGAGAAATCACTGTCATTTTAATATCTGTCATATTTATGTCATGGGTTACACCTGATTTGAGAGCACCAAGACTTTGTTGTTCTCATATACAGGGTTTAAATTGAGCAAAATGAAGTTAAAGGGATAATGTCATTAGAAAATACATGCTTTTCAAATAACAATAACATCAGTAGCAACAATCTTGTGGTTGTTGTTTTTTTTTTTTTTTTGAAAGAAACTGAAAGTAGGAAGCAACCCTAGAAGAGAAGACTTTAGAAAATATGGACAGGTATATATTGGGGAGAAGTATGGGAAACAGATGTCCTAAAGAAAGCTCACAAAATGTTTCTTTCACACACATGCCTTTTTGTTTTTCCTGCAAATTGTAAAATTCAGTCACAAATGCTTGAATTACACTTTTGTCCTGCTAATATGAAATTACAAGTCCTCTATTTGTATAACCTGAAGAAAAAATGCCAACATATGAAAAAAAATCACAAGATTCTATTGATTAAAATTTGTTCTAGATGTAGCCAATATGATTTTCATTTTCCTCTAATGCTGTTCTTTTACTGTAAAGTCCTAAATCCTAAATACTGCAACTTATGTGCCTTGGTAACACAAAAGCCACTTAACACTGTGGTATCCAGAGATTATATTACACAGAGAGCCACCGGCAAAAAAAGCCCCTTGATAAGTAGCTAAATGGGTTTTTAGGCTGACAGTGTTTTGATTTGTAGCAGAACTGCTTTTCCTTTATCTACCAGGTTATTAAAATCCACATGCTGATGTATTGAAACAACCTTTTAAAGAAGACCTTTTAAAGAAGGTGACCTTGTGCCTGGAAAAATTTGACTTATTCACACTGTTTCAACAGAGTGCACAAAATATCCAGTGACACAGAAGTGAGGACAGAACAGAGCTTCAAATCCATTTGCATTCTTTTTCCTTTCTGTAAATCTGCCTGGCCTCTCTGTTGAGCATGGCCAGGGTCATTCAGCACACTGTCATACATGAGAAATTATTCAGATCACTCAGGCAAAAAGTGAATTTCCCAGTCTGAAGCATGTAGGTACAGGTCAGGTATGGAATAGGGAACAAAAATCCCAGTTCAGTCCAGAAAATTCAATAGTCAAACTAAGTAGAACAAAGGTTTAGCTGCCGTGCTCAATCCTGAGATGTCCTGTGGCTGATGAAGGTCAGGATTTCTCCAGGCCCTCTATGGATGCAGAATAGAGAAAACCTGACATCTTGTTGGTGGCAAGGGAGAGCAAGGTATTGCAGTAAGAGACATTGAGAAGGTTAAAAATAATCTAAACACCTCCTCCATTATCTAAGTTACTAAATCTGTCAAAGGTAGAGCTCAAAGAATTAGTAAAGAACCTCGATGACTTTGTGAAGTATTTTTCAGATGAGTATAACATCTTTGCATTAAGTAGAATCACATTCACTGTCTAATGAATTCTCCCTGAATTAAAACACAGCAATACAAAATGTTTGTCAATTGTATATGTACATTTATATATATATATAAATATAGTTTGAGAATATCGCATGCCCACCAAAATACTTTAAAAATACATTTTTACATACATATTTTCTAAAATTGATACAAGATACTTTACTTTATGGATAAACTGACTCATTTAGACTGGATGTCACCTTTTAAACAACTACCCCATTCTCTCTGTCATTCTGGACAGTGCAATTTAGAGCTGTGACTAGGTTGCTAATGCCTAAGAAAGATAGAATAGGAATCCTCATCTAACAGAGAAGAGTCAGAAGTCTTTTGAGACAGTATAATTAATACACAATTAAATACTGTTCAAACAACTCTAGTGGAATGCACATGAATCTTTTTCAATAAAAAATACCAATTTGCAGGAAAAGTATTTTCTATTAAAAAACATTAAGCTGCTAGAGAGCATCCAAAGTGGGCCATGAGGATGGTGAAGGCTCTGGAGGGGAAACCTTATGAGGAACTGCTGAGGACACGTGGTTTTCTTCAGGCTAGAGAAGACAAGACTGAGGGAAGACCTCACTGCAGTGTCCAACATTCTCATGAGGGGAGGAGGAAGGGCAGGCTCCAATCTCTCTCTGTGGTGACCAGTGACAGGACATGAAGGAATGGCCTGAAGCTGAGTCAGGGGAAGTTTAGGTTGGATATCAGAAAAAAGATTTTTTACCCAGAGGGTGGTTGGGCACTGGAACAGCTCCTCAGAGAAGTGGTCACAGCACCAGCCTGGCAGGGTTCAAGAAGCATTTGGACAGCACTCTCAGGTACATGGTGTGACTGTTGGGGCAGGAGTTGGACTTCATGATGCTGATGGGTCCCTTCCAACCAAGCATATCCTTTGGTTCTGATTCTGTGACTAAATGCACACCCAGTTCCATACATTCACACAGCTTGATAAAAGACTGCCTTACTTTAGTTTCTTTATCCACAAACTACCACAGTCTTAGTTGGTTTTAGTTGTCCCATTGAATCACAGATGGTTATCATCCCATCACTTCTACATGTAGAGAAAAAGGCATTACTTTTCACTCCTCTCACAGATCCCTGAAGAACTGCATTACTTCCTTTCTGCTTGCTGGTGCGTGCATGTGTGTGGGAAGGTGCTCTTCTGAAAGCAACACCTCAACATCAGACCAGGACATAGTATTCTCCAAGGCTAGATTAAGCCCCAGCATACAGTTGACATAAAACAATGTGAACAAAAGCACTACTAATCAAGTGTTTCAATGACTACATCCCATTAAATTAAACAAAATGCCAGCTATGAGACAGCTAAAGAAAAAAGATAATAATGAAATTAAATCAAAGAGGTGATCTCGCTAAAACAAGATTTGACACAATTAAATCACCTCCTGTGAATATGTGACTCTGTGATCAAAGTAGGCTTTTTATTCTACAACTTCACCAATACAGTAACTGTGATTGACCTTGAGTGTTACTAGTTCAGAATACAAGCTGAGAACACTGCAAAAAATGTTAAGACAGTATGGCCACAACAGATCCTTGTAAAGGTCAGGCCAGTGTGTTGAGTTCATCAACTATATGGCTGATCCCATGGAATGATAGTGAACACACTTCAGAGAGCCCATTTTATCACAGGCTGTGTTAACTCTAAAACTTAAAAATAGTTGAAATACTGATATTTCAGATTAGGTAAATGGTGTTTGTCCAGATCATGCTTCCTTATAACAGTCAAAGGAATGGACATAGACTTATGTTTATCTTGTTATACATTCATTTGGTATTTTGTTTTAAATAATGGAATGTAGAGAAGACTCTCACTGAAAAAAAAGAAAAGAAAAGAAAAGAAAAGAAAAGAAAAGAAAAGAAAAGAAAAGAAAAGAAAAGAGCAATTATTTTAGGCTAAATAGAACATAAGTGAAATTCCAGGTGTTTGGTGAGTTAAATACCTGGTGCCTATACAAAATTTTACTTAAATATTTAAGGTTTCTTTAAAGCAGTAAGATAAACTCTACTAGGCAAGAAACAGTGATTTGAAGGTGGAAGATGACTGAAAAATCTCCTGCTTCATGGATCCCATAACTGAAGGTCTCCTCAAGATGGAACACAATGAGAAAAACGTTGTCTAAAAGTTAGGTGAAGTAATAGATGCCAGACAACACTTTCTCTGACTTGGGGACAGGGGAGAGCCTTTTTGCCCTGAATATACATGCATAGACAATGTCTGTTCTGTTTTCCATCATCTGGATTGTATTTTGAAGTGAGATTTGCCTCTATTTGCTATTCAGAAGAAAAATATCTAAATGGAAGTGAATATCTGCCAAAATGATATATTGCTTATCAGCTCTTATTCATTGCTCCTGATTGAATTTGAGACAGAAAACTTATTGATGGGATAAAAATATATTTTCTGCCACTCACACAGGAGATGACAGAAAGAAAGTTATATTGAACACTGACATACACCATAAGTACAAGGATTAAATATGGCTATATGGTGTTTGAGTGATTAGTATTACCTGGCCAGCTGCTTCTTGCTATGTTGAGTTTTGGCTTAGAGAAAATGAAATTACCTTCAATGTTATTTAGCATCTGGAAAAATAAAAGCACAGTCACTTGGGTCAACAACCTCATACAGCCCTATGGAAGAGCGCCTGGAAAGCTGCCTGACAGAACAGGACCGGGGAGTTGACAGTGGCTGAACATGACCCAGTGTGTGCCCAGGTGGCCAAGAAGGCCAGTGGTTCACATCAGCCAGTGTGGCCAGCAGGAGCAGGGTAGTGTAAGAAAAAATTCTCCACTGAAAAGGTTGCTAAGCACTGGAGCAGGCTGCTCAGGGAAATGGTTGAGTCACCATCCCTGGAGGCATTTAAAACACATGCAGATGTGGCACTTGGGGACATGGTTTAGTGATGGACTTGGCAGTGCTGGATAAATGGACCTGATCTTAGATGTCTTTTCCAACCTGAATGATTCTATGATTCTGTGAACGTTGTGTTAGAAGTCTGCGCATTCTCTTTCTAAAATCAATTCAGACACACAGACTGATGTGGGAAATTCTCCAGAAGAACACCCCAAAAATATTAAAGACCCCACAAAAACCAATCAAAAAACCTACCAAAAAAAAACCAAAAAGAAAAAACCAACCAAAAACAAAACTGAGTGAAAGATAAGAGAAATAAGAGAAAAACCCTAGGGAAAAAGCCCTGAAATACATCCAAGAATTTCATTATAGGTAAGGGAAGTAACAGCTGTAGAGCTCTTTAAGCCTATATTTAACATACACACAGGCAGCACTAACTCTCTGATACCCACCTCATGACAGAAGATCACCATATTTAGAATGGAAAGGCAGCCAGTTCATCCTCCATGGTAGCAGGTGGTAATTATTATGGAGACTGGTGCTTCTCTGCTCCCAGATAAGCTTGCTATACTGATTTTGATATTTCACCTGTGGCAAGCATCAAGTCCACAGGGAAAGAGAGAAGGGAAAACATATCCAGAAGCATCCAGGCAGCAGCCTGAAAGTAATACCTGGCAATACCAAGTTGACCACAGAAAAAAGGAGAAAACAAAGAGTAAGCAGATGCAAAGAAGAAAAATTAACAAAGAACAAGAGATGACAGTAAATGTATGACAGAAGACCCATGGAAAATGAGAACTAAGGAAAAAACTGGTTTTGGTTTGGTCCTAATGAGAGCATAATATGATATAATAGATAATGAGATAATAAAAGGATCTTGAGGGAGAGTCTACATTCCCCAGGAAAAGAACAGGGAAAAAATCTCCCCCAGTCTTTTTGAGGGGCACCAATTTTTTGTGAGTTTGTCTTGTTTGTTTATTTGTTTTTCTTCTAAAACACTTGTCCTTTTTGTTTTGTCAGCAATTTATAGAATTTTTTTCTCAGCAAAGTTGAAAAAAATGTGTTAACAAGAATCTTCTCTAAACTACAAGCAAAGACTTCTGTGAATTTTGACATATTGTACTTACAAAACACCAGGTATTTCTCTCAATTTCTTTTTCAATGCTATCATTATTGAACTTGTGAAAAAATGAAAAATATTTTTTTTATAGCAATAAGAGAATACATTCTGAAGATTGTCCTTCCTGATTCCCTCCTTTACTCTCTGTTTAATGAGGTGGAAGATAACACAACTGATAAAGACTGAATAGCTGAATGAATTTGTTGAATAGATATAGGGAATCTAATTTCAATACAAAGAATAAAAATAATAGTTGACGTTAACTTTTGATATACATTATTCATGCTAGCCAAAAAGAAATAAAAAAGCAATTTCTAGTTTTCAAATCCTCCTTTGAATATTGAGTTCTTTCATGGGAACTATTTGATTTGCAAATGAACATAAATCTAGATAGTGAGATTAACTTACTTTTGCTACTTTCAAAAAAACCTCCCATTTTTTGCATTGTCCACTACTTTCTGTTTCACTGTTAGTACTTGTCAGATATTTCATTCATATGCTGACATTTTAAAATTTGTTTGATTTTAGTTTGTTAAAAAATGCTTTCCTTTAACAATTTCAGACATTTATGACTTCTTTCCCATGATGAGATTTTTTTTTTCAAATTATATAATCTCTATGTTCCCATTTGACACATGGCATCTTTTATTGACAATTCCTCAGCTATAGAATATTATCCAGGACATCCAGGTCCTTTTGGTTTGCAAAGCTGCTTTCTATGCAGTCAAGCCCCAGCAAGTAGCCCCCTGCTAAAAGTGTTTATTCCACCCCAGGTATGGAATTTTGCTTTTCCTTGTACTAAACTTCTTTTAAGGCTCCTGTTATTCCATTTCCACCACTGTATAAAACCCATTTGTTTACAGTTTCCTGGTAGAGTTACAGCCTCAGTGCTTTGGAGGAACACATGCTTTGTTTTCATAGGGTAGTGATTCCGGCACCTATTTATAAGTTATTTGACCCTGACAGTACATAAATATTTTGACTCAAAGCCAGATCCTCAGATTTATTTCAGGTCTTTAAATATTTAATGGGGAACTTGAAAATGTCATTTCTTAACTGTAGGAATAATTTGATGTGCTACATCCCATGCACAAAGGCAAAACTGGGAGCAATCCAGTCTTGAACAACACAGAAGAAAAATGGTGATTGGGTGAGATGTTTTTCTCCCAGTGAAAAATGAAATTCCCTTTCCTAATAATTACAAAATTCAATACATTAGGGAAATATAAATACCAAAGCTAGTGACTGAAGGAGTACCATGCTTTTCTGTTACTATCTGGAAACTCCAATCACATGCTGTTTAAAAGCTCTCCTGGTGGAGCTGCTATTTCACTTAAAAACACAGCTCCTGGAATCAAGAATATGGACGTTCCCAGCCTGCCATTTTAAAATTAAGTATCTAATTAAGTTGCAGGAAGAGAACTGAAAATAACTGTGATTACAGAAATTCTATGGGATATCCCATCTCATCTGATAGGTACCTGGCACAATTACATTTGGTGCTGGCAGCTCACATTAAACAAATAAGTCAGTGCTTATGCCATCAAGAGGGAAGGCTCTGAGGCTTTGGTGACAATCCTGTATGGATTAATTGATCAGCTGGTTGGCATTCAAAGAATTTTTGCAGATGTCCTATGCCATACATATAAGAAGACATCCACAGCACTAAACTTATTAATCTCCTCTACGCCATCACAGCATGTGAATTTTATGTGTCTGCAACATGACAGCACCTGAATTTGGGGGCTGCTTTTAAGACAGCATGACACCTCCTCCAACCTAATATTCTCAGGTCTTTCTGGCATTGGACTATTAGTGTACAAACCTTTGTAGATTTTTTTACCATACTGGAGAGTGACAGATGTCCAGACTAACACACTGACATAAACAGAGCAAAGGCATTAGAGATACATTTACTTTTACATATACCCTGGTCATGTTAAACCTGGTGCAAGGCAAAATGTGCACATTTTAGTGGGTTTGTTTTACTTTTAGTTTATAAGATCACATAATTCAAAATAGTGAATGAAAGAACAGGGAAAGAGTAGGGAAAAAACCCTAAAAGTGTCATCAAACTCTGGTCTAGGTCAAAAATCTATATCTATCATCATCTCAAAAGTTCATCATTTATATGTGGCAAGTCACACTGTTCAATTTCTAGCTTTATATAAAAAAAAATGCTATCCAAAACTCTTTACATTAATTTTTCAGTAAAAATTAAAGTTAAGCAATTGTGAAAAAAAAACCCTTTCGTATTTCACTTGATCAAGGCAGTTCTATAATATTCACTTCATGTGTTACTATTCTAGAAATGTAATTGTGATAAATATGTATCACACTGATACTCATATAAAGTAGTCCTTTCAATTTTAATAATCCTTCTAGTTCCAAAATTTCTGTAAGTTTGATACTGAATACCTTTAAATCCTACAAGACTCTAAAGGAAAGTAATATCCTATAGAAAAAAAATGGCTTAATAAAAAGACCATGAAATTACCAACACTTCAATGAAGTACAAAAGTATTTTAGGTTACTTAATAAAGGTCTCTTCAGTTTAGCAAGACGACCTGACATAGCTGGAAAAGTAGTCTCAACCTGAGTTAAGAGGCGAGAAGAAATTGAATAAATAAATTAAAATAAATCAAATACCTTTTCAAAGAACATGCATAAATCTCCTTCAGAGATTTAACTATCATTATGAATTTTCTATTAGTTCTGACTATTACAGGTACTAGCTTTTCCTATGGTTTCAAAAGTGGTTTGTGCCTGTTACAGTTAATGGTTTTAAACTGAAATTTTTATTGAAATGATGAAGCAGATTTGCAATTGCAGTCTGTCTTTCATGATAGTATTTGTGTGATCATTACTTTCCAGAATGTCAAAAGGTTTCATTCTGACCATCACTGAGAAGAGTATACATCTCTCTGAGCAATATTTCCATCTCACATTCAGTTATTACAGTTGTCCAGAAATTCTACAGAGGTAAAACCTCCAGAGAGAAATTTCTGCCATGCCTTGCCTCTCTTTATTGAAGGAACACCATGAGAATATATTTTACAGTATTTCAGGTCTTCTGCTCCAAGTTCTGATTAAAGTGAAAAAAAAAAAAATCTAAAGTACATGATAAGAAAACTACTGGAAAGATAAAAATACTGACAGTTTTTTAAGGAAAGCTGGTCAGATTTCAGCAATGCACAAAAATTTCAGACCAGTACTGAATTATTTGAATGATGTTTATTAAAATAATTTAGAAAAAAAAATCACAGAAACTTTTAAAATTGTGTGATAGATATCTATATGGCACTGTTTTATGTCTTTTAATGCTTGAATCCTGAACAGTAAAATAATTACATATTTTCTTTCTCTGTTTATTTTTCAGTCTTGGTCTAGCTTCTATACTAGTTTTCTATGTTCTCAGTACTTCCTAAATGCAAGTTTCCTATGGATACTTTGACATTCAGTCAGAGTTCTTGATTTTTCTATCTGGACATTCTACCTTATATCACTGTTTTTTGGATCTGTCTTTTCAAGCATAGAAATTACTGTCCATTTTTCTCCTCTGTCAACATCTTCATCACAAAAAATTTTTTACTCCTTAAATCCCTTTATTATTTTTCCCAGACTTCTTCTCTCAACTTTCTGCCTCCGTAATTGTATATAACTGCCTAGATTAATGTCACTTGACACTTGTCACTCATATGCAGAGGGCACCCTGATCTTCCAAGCAAGATATATTTTCTAGGTGTTACACTTCTGGTTTCATAGGTGAACCTCAGCCTCTCAACTCCTTTCTGGTTTTTGACAAAGAATGAACAAGATGGAAAGAATATTTGTTCTTGCCATATGGAGAAGGGCGTTCTGGCCACAGCCAGACAATATCAGAGTGCAAAGAAAAATTGTCTACATGGAGAAAGGAAATATTCATGGGTTGAAGGCTCTAGGATGAAATTAAAAAAAACAAGGAGGGAGAGAAAAAGATAAAATGAGGAAAAAAAAAAAAAACGG
>PYHW01009786.1:6393283-6456615 GCA_013186435.1 Turdus rufiventris | reverse complement strand
AAGAACTGTTATTCTTAATTCCCATATCTTTGCCTGAGAGCCCCTTGATTTCAAAATGATAATAATTTGGAGGGAGGGGGTTTACATTTCAAAGAGAAGTTCCTGCCTTTCTCAGCAGACACCTGTCCTCCAAACGAAAACAGCAACTTTTCGTTCTTTGTCCATATATAAGCCGTACCTGATTATAAGACACACTTCGGGTTCAGACCAAAATTTTAGTCAAAATGGTGAGGCTTGTAATCATGAAATTACTGTAATTGAGTTCTTTGTGAACTTTTGTTTATGTATTTTGGTGTTTGCAACAGGAAAGGTATTCTGGGCATGCCCACCTTTTCCTGTCTTGCAACAATCCTCCAATTGTCCTCCAGCTCAGGACACCAGACCTTCTCACTAGGGAGAAGATCAGAAATTGTCCACAAAATGAGCCATAATTCCTGCTGTCTAAGTCAAAGGTGCTTTTAAAAATGAACAACTGTATCTTGATCAAAAAATGAACAACTGTATGCAGCTTGATCAAAACAGCAGCAAGAGAAATAAACCAGTGAAAACGCATTAATCAATTCGGTCACTTTTTAATTTTTCCTGGCATCTTGCACTACAGCTCAGTATTACTGCATCTGGTAAAGCCCCAGGCATGGCCTTACAGATTGTTTCAGACCTCAGGAAACCTCCTTGGACACAATTAAAAACTCAGTTGACCAGATGCTCAAAACAAGGTGTAATGGGTTTTTTCAGCTTCATTGTGGCATGGCTTTCACACACTGTCACCTGAAGAAATGTCAAGTTAATCTTGAGCACATGTATGGGGAGAGGAGGTGAAGGTTTCTGCTGGTCTGAAAAAAAATGAAGACCTCAAACAATTAACTCTTACACAGCTTTTGGGTGCAGACATTCTCACATTGTTTTGCAGCATGCATAGTACTCCCAAATTAAGAAAGTCCAGAACATTCAACAGTCTCATCAGCAACTGAGAAAGGAAAACTAAAACCATGTAAGCTAGCTAGAAAACAGTCACATGACAATTTTAATGCTGAAGAGTTCTTTCAAGTAGCTTATCCATACAGCCCATTTTTCCTGCTCTTTAATCTGTAATGCTCTTATCCTTTAGAATTGAAAAAAAAGTAGTGGCCATTACTACAGAGTGTTCTTGTTATGCTTGATAGCTCCCAATACATTGCTGTTCTAGTGCTTTGTTCAAACACTTTTGAGTTGTTATAACATTTGAGCACTCAGTTTCCTATCAAAGGAGTTTCACAATTAATGTGCTTAACTTTTCATTCCCTTTGCTTTTCAAAAAGCAAAGCCTGGCTTTTGTTGCTTGTGTCTTATTTATTTGTTCTTGTACTGACATCATCCTTCAGACAGAACACCTCCTCTTCCTTCCAGAAGTTTATGTGAATCCTAACTACCTCAATAAACTAAATTTTATGGCAGTATCCTGAGAGTGTTTCCAAAATCCTCTAATCAATGCTGAATAGAGATAACCAAGACAGTTTAATGTGCTATTTGAGTGCCAAAAGCAGCACAGCAGCCTCCCTTGGCTCAGGAGGATAAATTAATCCAAATGAAGAATGACAGTAACAGAATATTTTTACGTAGCTGCATATAGTACTTTAAAACCATATGAAGAAAGAGTGATCATATAGAGCAAAATTTATCCAAGATTGCTCCACTTGCAATCATGTCACAGCATTGATTCTTTCTTCACATTTACAGGGAAGTGCACATTCATACCATGCCTTGTTGTAGCTCGTCAGTGAGAAATCCTGCCTGGCACATGTGGTTGATTAAACCAATCTGGTGCATGGAACAGACACAAGCTGTCACACGGCACAGCAGCCCTGCATTATGTTACTGGGATCAACTCTTCACATAAGCACTGAGGGCACACAAGTGCACATAATTTCATGTAAGTGCTGAGTGCATATCTACATAGGAACAGCAACTGCAGACACACACTGACCACAGGGTCTGATACACCAGGTGAATCATCTCATCCTGTCAACCCCACATACAAAACCTGCACAGGTTAAAGAGCTTCAGATTATTTCAATACTTTATATTATAAAAGAAACTAGAGAGCTCCAAGTACTTTTTCTTGAACAAGATTCTCCATGGGAAGGGGTAGGTATGTTTTGGTGACTACTATTATCACACTGAGATGGCTCCATTTTATAAGCTGTTGTTTTCTCCTTATTCATCCTGGCAACCAGATGAAGCAGAGCTCAGTATTCCCACTGAGGGAACACCAACTGTCCCCAGGGTAACAGCAGGGTTAGGGTGCAAATTAGGTGGCACTAGAGGAAATATTCTGGACAAAATTTAAGATGAGTTTCATATTTTTGAAATATCAAGGGAAATTTGTTTAAAAAGTCAGAAATTTCAAATATTAAACTTTATCTGTGTGTAGAGGTGTGGGGAATATTCCCTGAAACTTGTGTTTTTTTGTGCCTGCCTACAGCGGAAACTACAAAGATTTGTCAGTGTGCTGAGGAACAAACAGAAGGGATAAAGGGGGAAGCAGAACTGAGCTGTGAATGCTACAAAGGTTTTTATTTTATTCAAAGACATACATCTTGAAATCCCTAATCAGCTTTTCCCTTCAGAAACTTGTCATAAAAGGCAGTCATAAATCATTCAGGCATTCAGTCAGTCATTCACTTCATGAGCCCCACTGGGTGCCATCTAGCTAGAGACTGCTATGAATGTACACAAGACTGAAAATACAAGTGAGTTATGTAACAGACTAATCATACAGGAGATGTCCTGTATGATGTTCATAGAGGTGCTAAAACTGTTCAAGGAAAAAAATGTAATTCAGTAGGAATCTAAAGAAATAAATCCTTGTTGTCAACATGACCAAAAATGCTGACAAAACTATAAAACATTATTTTAACATTCCTCTACAGGATCCTCCATCTGGCAAGAAGCTACAAAGAACACACACAGAAACAGCAACACATCCACATTTTGCTTTATCCTTTCTAATCTCCACCCCCATAGACAGTAATATGTCTGATGGCAACAGATGTACATTCCAAAGTCAAAATTGTTATGAGCTAATAGATCAAAATTAGGAGGAACATTTGCAATATGAAATGTATTTGGAACTTTGCCTAGGAGCAGAGCCTACTGAAGTCCTGACTGATATCCCCTCTCTTTCAATAAAAAAAAAAACATAGAGCATAACTTACTTGCATTTAGCTACTGCCTAGCTATTAGGGAATGCAAGGTTTGAAGTGACTTCCTCTTATTAGAGTTCACTTTTTTTGGTTATTGCTATCATAAGACCACTCTAATTTATGTGGTTTAATTCGTATCTTTGGACTTAAAGTACATTTTTGGTAGGTTTTCTTAAATCTCTGGAATTTGATTTTTAAGGTCACAAACCTTTCCAGTACTTCAAAAAACAATAGCAGGTTGACACAAAAGCAGTTTCATGTAGTAACTAAAGACAGCTGAAATGCCTAGAGTTCAGTGACAAGTGTTCATGAGCAGGAAAGCTCCTTCAGGAGCTATCTGCCTCTTATTCTATTGAATATGCATATATTACACACACAGCTGTATATTTCTGCCCAGATTCACTTATACATATTTTAAAAATGACAACATAGTGATAAAATTTTGGAGGAACGGGAGATAGTTATATGAAAGATTTTTAAAAAGAAATAATTCCTGTATGAAAAGATAAATACACCCTGGGTCAGAAATTCAAATATGTTTTGTGATTGTGGATCACTGTTTCTATAATATTTATAAATAGACTTACATACCATCACAATAGCATATTTATTATTAAAATATTCAATAGTGTTATTCTTCTATCACTTTAAAAGGGATTAGGGAGATAATCTTGCTTCTAAATGGATAAACAAAATTATAAATTTTCCTTTCACTTTCTGAAGAACACATATCCTGAGTCCTATAGATTGTCAAGATTAAAATCTTTAGTGAAGATCCTTTAAAAATGTTTTTAAAACCTTTGCACTGTGTTTTTTGGTTTATAAAACTGTGCAATTATTCCCATGAACAGACAGCTCTCAAGGTTTTCCAATGAATCAGCATGAAGATAACTTCTCAGAGCAATATTGGACCTCAGAATTAACTCACTTGACTTTTGTTTTCCATGCATTTCTCCATATATTTGTTTTGTCTGTTAGGAAGGTTTTAAATATGCCAGTAATACAACATTGGGACTGCTGGACAAGCTGAGCAATAAAAGGAAAGTGAGATTTACAGTAGCTGCACCATTTACTTTTACTATGAAACAGAGAGGCATTACCAGGCTATGTGCTATGAACTCAGATGTTCAGAGATTGTTGGGCATGTCCCCATGCTGTGCACTTCTGCCAGAAAACTGTAGTTTCAATTCTCATTTGTATGTCAATGTGATTGTATAAATTAATATTGCACAGACTGCTAAGTATATCTGCTGGTAAGAATATCAGCTAAAAAGGTTGGTTCCAACTAAAAAAACCAAGAGTAAATCTGCAGGAGACTTCATGTCATAAGTCCATTGATCAGCAATGCAAGATAGGAGAACAAAAATTCCCTAAATATTTGAGCGAACCTAAACTTCTTATACCAGTTAAGGAACAACTGACCAAAATGACAGAAACCAGAATTCAACTCATGCCTCTGCATACAAGTCATAGACGAGAATAAGGCATCAAAGCAGCACTTACAGCTGGAGAAAATCAGAGGACATGAGTGCTCATCCATGGGGAAGTTGTGCAGCTGCAGCTGGCACTCAGCATTGATGGTAAGCCTGTGAAGAAACCAAGGGTCTGTTACTATGTGCCAGTACAGGGAACAGCCAGAGGAGAGGCAGGGCAACCTCAAACATCATGCAGGAACACTCTGATATCCATAAGTAAGGTCTGAAAGGAAAGAACCATATTTGCAGATTGTTAGTTATTTAAGCCTGATACAAAAGAATGATAATTGTTTTAAATAATTTCAGACATATCATCAAGACTTTCTGGATCCCAGGAAATCTGTGCATATATGTTTCTCTAGACAATTCATTATGGAGGACTCTGATATGAAAACAACTGTTCTTTACAAAAATAACAAGAAACAGGGCTCGTGTGGAATGCAATTCCACAAAATTAGAACTTCAGAGTGAAACTTATAAAAATATCCTCCATGTATACTTAGAGTGTGAACTTAAAATTCTTTCAATTTCTTCATGGTGTCTCTCCAAAACTTAATAAATGTCTATATGCCATTCTATATCATGCAGATGCAACAAAGGGATCAGCAGGAACATCTTCATCCCTACTTGAAAGCTGGCTTTACATGACATCTTTAACACAAAGTATACTATGAACACAGCCAATTCTAAAATTACTAGTAAAAATCAATAATCTTTAGTCTAACAGCTTACAAAGTGAATGCACTTATTCAGAGAAATTGAATTAAGTGCTATTGCTATTTTATTGTACAGTCTTAAAATAAGTACTTCATAGTTTCATGACACAATTCATGCATGTGGGCTATGTGGGTTTTTCCTTTTGGAGACTAAGTAAAAAGATTTAAAACTGGTGAAAGGTTTGTGTCTCAGATATAGGATGGCACAGAGAAAAAAAATCTTTCTTGGAAAAGGCTACCTGTGAGGAATTTAATAGCCTTATTGCACTGACACTAGAAGAGGACTTGCAGTGCGGCAGCAGGAGGGCATTCACACCTAAAAAGGGCAGGGAAGAAGATGGAGAGGTATGGAGCATGACTGAACCCTGTACACTTTCTCCTGTACACATAACAGCCAGCAACACCTGACAGCTCCAGGGCATACATTAGCTACCTCTTCCATGTCATCCCAATTCTGACACTTAGGTCAGATAAATTTGGTTTGAATTACACAATGATCATTCTAACAGCTTTTCCTGTGTAAAAAGGAGGTCGATCTGAATGATCAAAAAGGACTCAAAACATCTTTCACAAACTAGAAACGCTCATTCCAGTGGGTCAAGTATTGACTTACTTACTCACCTAAAGCTGGTTTAGACAAATTTTGTAGTGCATTTGACAAACAGTTTCTTTAGGGAGAGGTATGTAAGACTAACTACTATGAGGTATGTACTTGGTCTGAAATACTAAAACAGAACTTATTGGGAAAAAACCCAACAAAACACCTAACTAAAATCTCCTCAGAAAAAAACCAATAACCCAATCAAGAGAATATTGGAGCTGACACTTTAATCCCCAAACTCTTTAGCTAAAGGGAACTGAAGTAACCAAGAGCTCTTCACAGTAGAGCAAGCCTATGAAGGAAAGGGCACTAAAAATATCAACAGCTTTTCCAGATGTTTATTTCCTTTCTTATTGTTTGCCAAGGACTTCGTATCGGAGCCCAACAGCAGTTGCAAGCATGATCAGCCCTCTCAGGTGCACCGAGAGGGCTGAACACAATCACAGAAGAAAATGTAGCGTGAAAGGCAAGTCTCTAAAATAGTTTCCCTTGTGGAACATGGCTTATGGCAAAACTCCCTTCTGAAAAACTCATCTCTTCCACAAGTAAACACATATTTTGATTTCCACAGGCTTTTTAAAATGCAAATATATACAGCATTTCTAATACCACATAGTTGATTTTATCACAAAGATTAGAAAACTGTAAAAGCCTTTCCTCCAGCAATTCACCCTTGTGATGAGATGTGACAGACTATCTTTCAGCATGACTTATTTGAAAAATCAAGTATTGGCATTAGCATGAATCAAAAAATGCTTTATCCAGCCCTGCATCTAACTCCGATCAAAAAGGCTTTTGACAGGTTTTATGGGACTACATGTTCCCGTTTTTATTACGAGCACTAAAAAGCTCAGCTTGCACAATTTAGAGAGACTTATTTCCTGTTTCTCAAGGTTTCTTTCTTAGAAAGACAAGACTTTGTTTTTTAAACCTGGCAATACTTATGCCTGAATAATTAAATATTTGTAAAGCATGGCCATGTATGCATCAGGAAGAAAACAGCAGAGGGGAGCAAAGATATTGCTGAAAATGAGAATTACGACACCAGAGGTGGGAGCAGCTTCCAGCACTGCACCTTGCCAAGGGCTCACCTGAGGGTGTACAGGATCTTGCCATCATTCCATATGCGGAGGAGCTGGTTGGGGGTGGTGATCCAGTGAGCCTCTGCTGTCTTTGAGTTACGAAATATCGTGTCTGGGATCCAGATCAAGCCAACCATGTTGCTGTTCAGAGTCAGTATTTTCATGGTGCTGTTGAAGCGAAGACGGCTGTCTGTCCACGTCTGGGCAAAAAATATATCAATTTGATATTCCTGCAAAGAAATCATGATACATTGGTTGGAATCAGTTCCACATTTCTCACTTGGTGTTTGATTAGTCTGTTCTGGTGTAGATCAACAGGGTATATTCTGGCCAATGGACCTATGTTTTCTTTTTCTACTGTCTTAGGAATTTTTTTCCCATTTTTTTTACTCTTTTATATCTAGCTGCTAAATGAAATGTACCAAACATCTCACTTCCATTGGTCCCGTGCCATAACAATTTCAGCATTAGCACATTCTTTTTCATTGTCTCTGAAAAGTCACAGGTAGAAGGTATAATTTACAGAGGCTTCTTCGTCATAGGACTGATAAGACATGTGAAAGATGAACAGGAAAAACACACATAAGTTAGAGAATGATAAATTCACCTGATTATAGCAATGCTTTTTAGGGAAGAGGTTGTGTAAATTCAATAAATTAATCTTTCCATTTGCTACCAATTGTTCAGCCACTCTTTCTCAGGCCACGCTGCAACAAAATAAAAAGGCAGGTTTGTACTCCTTTACAGACATCTCATATACCCTGATGCTAAGAGCTGAACATTCATCCCTGAATATGCTAATACCTAATTTACATTAAATTTGTCCTGTTTACTATATGTTTTACTACTCTGTTTCTGTAGGTAAGCCATCATTGTACACATAAATGCAGAAATTAAAGTGCACATGGACAGGCAAAATTATATAGGTGAACATATGAACACACTGGTTTATGCATTTAAGACCCCATGGAAAAAATTGTATTTTAATTTTGTATTTGAATTGTGAATTCAAGCCACTGGAGGCTGGAACAGGTCATGCTTTATTTGCTTGTGTTCCTCTTCCTCTTTTCATAGACTGAAAAATGAAAAATAGACTGCTCTATTTTTGAACCTCAGGAAAGCAGCCTGAGTCTGAGTCTGTCACGCATTACCCTCCCAATACCACGGGGCTGGCTGTGACAGGGATGATGTCTGCTGATGTGGCACAAAGTGTATGCTCTACAACAGAGGCTAATACAGGGCTTGGGAATAATCCAAAGGAAAACATTTCTTTAGGACCCCTGGTACATGCACTCCTGGTATAACTGAACAAAGGATAATTAGGGCTGTATGTAAAGTCTGGTATGTCTTTGACAACCTGAATTTGCTTTTATTTAATGTCTTTCTGTCTATTTTTTCAATACAGTAGTATTGTTTTGTTTTGTTTTTCTTTATAGACAGTTGGTAGAGCTTGCAATCTGAATTGAGGACAGTGCTTTTGCTAAGAGCTACCTGTTTCTCCAGTGCTAGTACATTTTTGGCAGGCCATTCCTTCAAAGCTGATGTTATAACACCAGGAAACCTAATTCACTGGCACTGTAATCCAAGTCCAAAACACATTCAGGGTCTCACATCTCTAGATGGTAAATGATCAAAAGGTGCATAAGTAGTGCTTGCATGTATCTAAACACCAGGCAGTAGATCACCTCAAGAATTAAAGCCTAGCCACCAAAGGCATTAAGGACCACTTTCCTTCATAGCTTATCTCAGTACTATTTCTCATTGTATTATTATCTTTATTTTTGCAGGGAAGATGACAGATTTGAATCTGAAGAGACTTTTCTGAAGGATATAATGTAATGCACACTGTGTACCTCTGTTATTCAGAAAGAACATCCTTAATGCACCAGGTTTTAGATGCCAGAGAACTGATCTTCTTTCTTTAAGTCAATTGCATTTTAGCCTTTGAAGGTCTAGTGACAAGTGTTTGGCACATTCAGCTTCTCTAGAGAGGAATATGCCAGACATGTCTATGGGTTTCTCCAAATGCTGAGTGAGTAGAGTTGCTTTTCCTAGCCCACATGTGAGAATCTGTATTTATAGAACCAAAGACCGTTTGTATACAGCTGGCTAATGACAGTGCTGTCTTTTCACAGGACAAGTTTTTGCATGATATTCATATTTGAGCTTATTTTATATGAATGCTTCATTTTGACTAAATTTAGGAGTAACCATAATTCTTTTCTAGTATATCATGCATATTTAATGATTTTTAGGGTTTAAGATATTCAGGATTTCTACCCTGCCAAAAGAAAAGAAAACCCCTGAGCTCCTTAATACATTACCTTGAGAAGGTGCTGCAGCTAAATCTGAGTAAAGTGGGCCCCAGGAGCAGTATAAATGTAACATTGTGGTTTCTATTCCAGTAAGCTACTCTGGCTAAATGGATTACATTAGCCTAGAAACAGGGTCATGCTAACACCACTGCCCAACTCCGGTTGTGCATCTTTGTTATTTATTACTGCAACAAGAATGTGCCATCAGTGATCATTATTCAAAATACCTGTACAATGGGCCACTCCATTTGCCTTAATAAAAATATTTCAAGTCAAATTAAATGGTTGCTAGATCTTCTGAGTTAATTAGTTCTGAAAAAAACTGCATTTGCCTTTTGGCAAACTGAGATGATAAAAAACAAAGCAACATTTTTAAAAGAAAAGTCATTAAAGTTGGTTGAAATTAGTTATGTTGACTTTTTTAAAACTTTAACCCTCTTTATTTTAAAGTATTTACAGTACTCAGTCAGAATGCACAAATTACAAAACCTAAATTTTCCCAGTAAAAATAAATACACATTTCCATTTTATATCTAAATTTAAATTCTCAGCATTAATCCCTTTTATAAGTGAATGTTTTATCAGTTGATCCTTTACATTTATCCTTGGAATTTCTTCAGTCTTTAACCAAGCAAGTAATGAGGTATGATATTTATATAGTCACTCTACCATGAAGGAACAGAAGTCACTTTTGAAACTGGCACTCAGTTCTCACTTCTAATGGTTCTAAGTCTATGTGTATTTCAGAAAATTACCCCTATCTTCACTGACAATAGACACTCCATTACAGAGAAGCCAACAGCTCCCATACCCTGTTTTGCACAGAGCTGATACACAGCACACAGCATCCATCAAGAAACTGCCAGAAGAAAGGTTTTATGTTGGTTTTACAGGCAGGTCAATATCAAATGGCATAAGGAAGTAACACTCTTCATTTGCCAGCTGATACCCGCCATTTGAGATTTTTACCATATGTAGCAATTACCCTTCAAGAGTTCAGGCAGGACATCAGGTTCCAGTGATGTGATGCCTCACATGAAACAACATTTTAGAACGCCAACAATATTCTTTATGTTCTCTTCTACCACTGCACCAGAAATTTTGTTAATATCCTTCCAATTCTTTTTTTGTTGTTGGTGGGGTTTTTTTGTTGTTTTTTTGTTGTTGTTTAGTTTTTTGTTTGTTTTTTGTTTTTTGGGTTTTTTTTGTCAGCAACTATTTACTACTACAATATACACAGGGAGAAGTGAAAACCAGCAAAATTTTAAACAAGATTTCTTCCCAGCAGCGAAAAAGGTAAAACACTTTCTACATGAAATACTGAGGTTGTGTACAGTAAAGTGTTCTGTCACTAATTTTCTGGTTTGCCATGCTACCTAAACAGACCCAAGATTCTCCTACTTTTACCACATATTCACACAGTGCCTGGATACATTAACCAAACCTGCACTCCAGAGCAGCCAAACTGCAAAAGGCATTCTCCTTGAGAAGGGACAATCCTAAGAGGAGAAATAGGTCTACATGTTGACATCAAGAGAAATTCTAGGGGAATCTTATTTCTTTCTGTACATAAACATACTTCTGAGATAATATTAAATTTCAATGATGGGAAATTAATTTTAAATCTAAAGGATTGATAGAAGTATAATTTATTATCAGTTTTAATAGATTTAATTTTGTTTGGTTTTAAAAGTAAATTCATGAACCATGCTACATGTTAAATTTCCCACTCTTAAAAACTTCACTGAAGTGAAAACTCTTGAGGATTCCACAATCTTTTCAAACCTGATTACATAAGGGCATTTCTTATTAAAAAGTAAAAATTTTAGGAAATTTCCAAAAATGTGAGCATGTTTCCTAGCTGAAGATTCCTTACATATACAAATACTCAACTGATTCTATAACCACACAACTTTAGACCTTTTAGAAAATACTAGATTATTGATGTTGTTCTACTTGCAAGACTTTTGCTTGCAAGAAACACTCGGTATCATCTGAAAATTATGAGACATTGTGTCACTGAAAACCTCTATATCGCCTCCTATAAGGTTACATTTGGGAACAGGATTGTAAATTGACACCTGAAAATGCTCACACAGCTCCCAAAAGTAACTCCTAAAACCAAGAAAATTTTATGGTCCTTTTACCTGCACAGTATGCAACTTATCATCCCATGTAGAACATTTCCTCCCATTCAAATTTTATAAGTTATCCTTTAAATCTGAAACATTGGCTGAGTGAAATGACTGAATGTGATGAGGAAAATTAGATGGTATTGTTCTGTTATATAGTTATGTAGAGAACAAGAAACTAAAGACAATTTTACCTTCTTTTCACTGATTTGTGGACAGGAGCTATAACGCAGATTTAGCAATAGCATTACCTGCAAATAGCTGCACATAGTCAAAGTTCCAACTACTTAATTTTACCCTTTTTTATTTCACATTTTCAAATATTCCTAATGTAGTTTCATTAGTGCTTTGAAAATAATCAAGAGTCAGCACTGAACTATTTGCCCTTCAACTGTGTAGGAATGATTAATGATTGGGAACACCTTGAAAATGCCATTGTCTAAGTTATCTGTAGTCACAGAGAAAAATACATGCTTTTTAACCAAGTCTTCAATTGTTTTCTCAGTCAAAAGAGTAGCTAACCCATTGTTGGTAATACATGGAGCTTTTCTCCTATCAAAATGTCTCATTTTAATTCTGAAAAATATGATTTAACAGACTGTCACAGGTGATGGATGTGAATTAATAAGGATAATAGTGTGGTATTCCTTTGTTTCTTCTGCTGCAACCTTGTCATTTTCTGCAAATTCTTCATGGCAACAGCAACAATGAGGAGTCCTGTCCTTAGGAAAATGCAAGAACTTCTTGCATGATACTTTTCACGTTTTTGCTATTGCCTACTAGACAACTTTTGTTTTTTCCATTTTTGAATGTACATCTTGATTGGTGAAAGAGTGAGACTGCAAATGATTAAAGCTGTTACTGGCATTTGTGTGAGGCTGGTACTCAATCAACTGAAAATAGCTACATAATTAGAGTCCAGTTTCTATTACAATAATTCTGTGCCCTGCCACATCACTTGTATAACATGCCAGCACACCACAACACACCACAAACACTGTCTGCAGAAGCTTGGAACTAGTCTAATAAAATGCCTAAGGGATAAAATCTCCTTTAGTTACCAAAAGACTGGACTTCACTAACTTCACTAACTTGGAAAATCTTCTGGAAATAAGTATTAAACTTTGCTTTTATATTTCAGTCCAAATCATTCAGTAAGAAGTATGCTTAAAAATAATGATAATGATCAAACCCATTACGTGCAAACTGCCATAAAAACGTTAAGCATTATGGTTTAAAAAGGAATATGGGAAAGGCCTGTTCAGGGAAACAGGAAAGAAATGGGAACAAATCTCTAAAGACTGGAATCTCCCCTTATTGCACTCAGACTTAGACCACAGGTGAACACACCCAGGAGTGCTCTTTCAGCATGCCCCTGTCATGCTTGGATCAGAAGTATGAAGAGAAGGGTTTGAGATATTGTGTTTTAGTAGAAAATATCCCAAATATTAAAGCGAGACTCATGATGTCTGTTTATTTAGTCTGCAATTCGATGCACTTGAGAACATCAAAAGTGAGTAATCTCTTCAGAGTTTGAAGGTCATTTGCAATAAAAGCTTGTTTTTTCCAGCCCAGCTCACCTCTAAAAGGAAAGTTCAATCAACAACGGAACAGTCAAAATTATCCTGCAAAGGCCTGCCTGATTGATTCAGCTGCCTATTTAGTTGTGTGACAAATGAGTGAAAAAGGAAATGCTCCCTGAAATATGGGATGAGTCCCTCTTCCTGAACCAGGACATTCACATGTCTGATACCAAAACATTGAGAGTAATTCTCTTGAGCACAGCCCACCTTCAGCTTCCCTGATTTACTGCATCTTACCCTGGGCTACAATGAGTAGGGAATTCCTCTTTCCATCTTATGAACAGACTTGTGATAATTTGAAGAACTATCTTGATGATACCTGGTTTTGGTATGGATGGAAATAGTTCCACAGCGACTGCTGCATGACATGTGTTGATTGTTTATCAGATTGCATGGTGTATAGATTATGAAAAGTCAGGAAGTACAGTGATCTCAGGAGACCTCTAGAAGGCTTAAAATGTTAAGCTTTAATGTAAACCTTAATACTACTGCTTGACAGCTTCTGCTTGGGTTTGCACCCTGTGTGCAACCTGCATTCTAATTTCAAAAATCGGCAAAAACCCTTTAGATAACCTGTGGAAAGGAACTGAAGGTAATGGATTTATTTACGAATGGAAATCTACACTCTCATTTTGTGGAAATAGTGCAGAAAGAAATAAATTATATCTGCTGGAGAAAACACAGTAAAGTAGTGCATTTCATATCAGTGTACATTCAAAACTCTTGTGATATCAAGACTAGCCCAAGCCTTCTGTGAGGACAGTAATTCTCACATAAGTCCTGAAAGTTTGCCATGCTTTCAGCAGAGTTTGGGATGAGTGGAACAGCATTGTTAGAGCTGCCTGTAACTTTTCCTGAAGTATCTCTGCCAGGCTGGAACTTCACGTTTCCAGAGACTGCCCAGGAGCCAAATAGGGTTGTATTTACTTCATACTACATACAACACTGGGTTTGTTGCCATGACAGGGATCACCTTCCCAATGTCCACCAGTTTGCTTTGTCTCCACTCTCTATGCTCCCTTTTCAGATCCTAATTCCTAATAGCCTCTATTGAGAGTGGAAGAGTGGGCAACATATTCCGACTTTTGGATTTTTTTCTCTTCCTAATCTGAATTCATCTTTCCCATCAGGGTTAAGGTTGTACCTTCAAAAGATAGTCAAAAGAAATAGGTGAAAGATTACGTTTACAGGGGTAGTAAAATACAAAAGTTTGAAAACTTTCCAAACTGTTTTATGTATAGGAAGACTTTCAATGACTTGCTCTTTTGTGAGAATTTGCTTTGCTACTTTCATACTGTTACAAGCATTATGGTTCCATGAAGAAAACACAATGAAAGAAGCAAACTCAAAACTGAGATTGCCACCACAGATGTAAGGGCTATTCAAGCTAGCAATGTCAAAATATTTCACCTCCATAGCTGAATGCTTTGAGTTAAAAAAAGAAAAAGAAAGAAAGAAAGAAAGAAAAAGAAAGAGAAAGAAAGAAAGAAAAAGAAAGAAAAAAAGAAAGAAGAAAAGAAAGAAAAAAGAAAAAGAAAGAATGAAAAGAAAGAAAAGAAAAAAGAAAAAGAAAGAAAGAAAGAAAAGAGAAAAAGGAAAAGAAAGAAAAAAGAGAATGAAAGAAAGAAAAAGAAAGAAAAAAGAAAGAAAAGAAAAAAGAAAGAAAAGAAAAGAAAAGAAAAGAAAAGAAAAGAAAAGAAAAGAAAAGAAAAGAGAAAAAAGAAAAGAGAAAAAAGAAAAGAGAAAAAAGAAAAGAAAGAAAGAAAGAAAGAAAGAAAGAAAGAAAGAAAGAAAGAAAGAAAGAAAGAAAGAAAGAAAGAAAAAAGAAAGAAAAGAAAAAGGAAAGAAAAGAAAAAAGAAAGAAAAGAAAAGAAAAAAAGAAAAAAGAAAAAAGAAAGAAAGAAAAGAAAAGAAAAGAAAAGAAAAGAAAAGAAAAGAAAAGAAAAGAAAAGAAAGAAAGAAAGAAAGAAGAAGAAAGAAAAAAAAGAAAGAAAAAGAAAAGAAAGACAAGAAAGAAAAGAAAAAGAAAAAGAAAAGAAAGAAAAGAAAGCTTTTCTCATCACTGACTCAGTAGGAATCTTGGAGCAAGTAGGATGGTAGAATGGAAGCTCACCTTCTGCACTGTAGTTTTGCTGCCTGCCTGTTTCAGAAGGTTATTTCGCTGATTTCCTGCTATTATAAAGAGGGAAAGACAGCTAACTTCACACTGGAAACAAAGCATGCAATTATCATGTATTCCAGACTGTATTCCAGATAAACTCTTACACTCAGTCACAGAAAGAGCTGGAGATTTTTGTCTTGGCCCATCCCCTGACATCTCTTTACATGACTTCTCTTTACTCCACTTGATGGATTACCTCATCTGCTTCAATCAATCATTTCATAGTCAGAAACACAGCATGAAATTAGAAAGAATTTCAGAAAATCAGCTGTAGCTCTGTTTTCTCCCCTTTTGATGGAAGACTTTTTAAATGTCGCTGCTTCACATTTGTTTTTGGAGTCTTCTGCTGGCTTCTGTTGCCCTTAAAGCATTCCCAAAGACATCCTGATCGCTATGTTCATGCAGTTGCATTTCCACAGCCACTTCTCTTGGTGTGTCAGGGTTCGTGTTACAGACTGTGTCTGATGAGAAACTTTGCCTTCCATGAGACATAACTGTATATGCCTTAAATTGGGCTGCTTTAGGAAAAAAAAGGTGTCCAAAGCGTGCAAAATTCAGGGGATGGACATGGCAGCATGCAGACTTTTCATCACTGTTATCTGGTGAGCATTGTAACTCAAAATGCTGATCAGAGCAGTCATTCCTAAGAAGATTGCTGTTGGAAGGAACAGTGCTTTTGGGGTTGACAGAGAGAGTACAGTGCTCACTCTAACCTGTAATTTAAAGCTTTACTGAGACAAAAGTCAGGATGGAGAGAGACTCTCCAAACGCATAATTGAAGAAACCAAGGTTGATAACTTAAGAATTTAGTAATATAAATGCACAAGGACAAGCTTAACTCCTGTGGAAATAGGAAAGAAATAAAATTAATAAACCCTGATCAGAAGAAACAAAGAAAGAGAAAATTAAAAGTCTGTGAATAAATGTTAATGGCTGTACTTAATGTAATAAAGTACATTATCAAGGTCTCCAAAGAATACTTGATATCTGAAAAATTTATAAAATTATGAAGATACTCAATAGCATTTACATATTACAACAGAAGATGTACTGACTTTATAAACATAGTTCTTGAGGCCTTACTTTATTCAAAACAGAAGCTAAACTGTACTTTTTACAAAAAACAAATGCATTCTCAAAGGCTGCACACAAAAAGACTTTATGTTCATAGCCTCTGTATTAAACTGTTTTTTTAGTGATGCAAAGAGTTCCTTTTAACCAAAGAAGTGCAAGAATGTTTTGAAACATATTTTATGCCATCAGCAACCTAGAAAAGAAGAGGTTACTATGAGATTTTTTACATGTTCTGTCACTCTTAGCACAAGAAGAGTTGTAAAGGAATAGGAGACAGAGCAGTCATAAAAAAACAGACACTCAGAGTAGAGGGTCAGGTACAGTGATGGTTTCACACAGAATTCTTCTGAGTGAGAAAAAAGATGATAAGGAACACTTTTTAAGGAGGCAGGTGGGTAGAAGTCCTGTTCTAGTTGATCCCTTCCAAAGGCACTTTAGGGTCCCTCCTGAGGCCGTGTTATATCTTAAGAACCCACATGCCACTCTACTACAGAACCCAAGCATCCCAGAAATTTGCACTCTTACAACACTGTGGCTGGGAAACAACAAATTATAATCTCTTTTTCTCGGAAGCTGAGATATTGAGGGAGTTCATGTCTTCTCCAAGATGCAGGAGACCTAGAGCTCACCTGAGATTTTCAAACCATCCTGCCACACATCACTGAACATTTTCAATAGTCAAAAAAAATACATGCATCTAATTCTCCATTCGCTCAAAACAAACACTAACTCATTGATTGCATCCCCACAGCTGAATAAAGAAAGACTACACATGTAGCTCAAGCACCATACAGTCATTCACCTTACTTTACTGCCAGCTGAGTTCCTTGCCCTGCTGCTCCCAAGGCAAATCTGCCACAGACACAGCTAAAGCTAAGAAATCTAGACACACCCCAGTTGGTGCCACTCAGTCTTGGAGACAAGTATTGGTCCCTGGATATCTTTGATTTAGCAGAATAGACATACCCAGGTCACAAAGTCTAAATTTATTACAACATAAATAGAATCCAAAAGGAGAGTTTAAAATGCGGGATCAAGAAATCAGGGAAATAGATGAAGGCACAGTGAGGAAGGGAGTTATATCCCATATCCACAGGATGTGAATAGGTGTTACTCTAATTAAACAAAATGATGCACAAAAAAGCTAACTGTGCACAAAGTAGTAGAAAAAAGCTCATCTGTGAAAGCCTTAATTTGCATATGAGGGAAATGCAAATGTTTAACTGCTCTAAAAATAACTGCTTTGACACATAGGCACAAGAAGAGGGTCTATAATGAGTCTGTGTACAAACCTTTCTTTCTCTTGGCCTCCAAAGGAGCCAGGGCAGTCCTGCACCCTCTGCACCACTGGCTCAGGTGAAGCCAGACCCCTCTCTGCTTCTGCACTAGGGAGCAGTTTTTGAGGGCAGGCTGACACTTCATGTGCAAAGTATAGAGCCCATCAGACTGTGCTCTTTGCCCTGTTAGGCTGAGCCTAGCCCTCCCACATTTCCAAGCCTAAAAGCACTCCAGATCACAGCTTGCCTCTTCAGAGTAAAACACAGCAGGCAAATGTATTCATGCTTCACCTAGGCTTCAAAACAGAAGCAAAGAGGCATTTTCATAAGATAAATATCTGGGGGTCGATCCTTGCCTCAGTTTTTTCATCCCTTGCATTTTTAAAAATTTTTAATCTGGTTTTCTGGCCAATTCCAAGCCCCTGAGCTCCACTGATCCCAGCCATACTTCCTCCCAGACCTTCTTGTATTGTGTGGTTTGACATTCAGAATTAGTTCTGCCATAAAACCCTTCTTTTCAAAGTTCATCAAATTCCAGTTCCTCCTTAAGTCCATTCTTTTTTGATGTGAGACTTATTGAAACACCTATTGACATTAGTAATTCTTCACTGTCCCTAGTCAGGAGACAAGGGACACCAGATGAAACAGCAGATGGCTGATTGCCATTCACTGGGCCATGCAATGACCGAAATTTCAGGAGTTCAGGCTGTTGCTATCAGTTTTATGTGAGTATATTCATCTTATATTCACAAACTCCATTAGTCATCAATTGGGGAAATTCAAAAGGAAACTACCAGAAATTTTCAGTACCTGATATTATTAGGAAAAAAAGAAAAAATTAAAGCACCCAAAAAAGAAATTTTAAGATCTGTCTTGCAAAGCTCATTGGGGAAAATGAAATATAGTCCTGTAAAGATGTGTAAAACAAACTCATTCCTTAAATCAGCATATCTTCTAGTACTTCATGATTAATTCCTGATACTGACACATAATTTTTTTACACTATCATAGAAAGAATAAAAAGGAATTCTGCCACAATTTGTGAACCAGTTATACTGTCATCAATGGAAACAGATGAATATGGGTGTAGCTTGTGTGGGAAAAATACTTTATCTCCAGTGCAGCTTCACTTTCTAACTAGAAATTAAATAGTTAAAATAGTTACTATAAATAGGTGATAACACAAGTGTTCTTGACATGCTGTGCCTAAGCCCACCAGCAGCAGGCAGGTAATTCTGCATAAGGGCAGCTGCATCTGCAGCCCAGGGGAGGAAGGCACTCCATCTGTTGCCGTGGTAACACTGCCAGCCCCTCTCCCCTTGCTCCCCCACCCTCACTGGTCCCCTCCCTGTTGCCACGGTAACCACTTGACATCAGTCCTGCCTCTCCCATCCTGCATCCCCCCTTCAGGTCCCACCCTCCCTCCTCCAGCCTGGGCTTAGGGTACACTGACATCGGCACTGTGCAGCTGGGAATTGAACCAGAGACACACGGAAACTCCAGTTACGGACTCAGAAGAGGTCGAGGAGGTTCTGTTTGTTTTGTTTGGATGGATTCATGCAGGGATATGCAATAGGGGAAAGTCATAGGGTCAATATAATGTTTGTATGCCGTTTTCTGTGGTCCATGGACGCAGGCTGATCCTTTGACCAGAAGTGTATGTCACTGGTAATTAACTCTAGAGCAGTGTTTTCCCTGGTATTTTTTCCTTTTATTACTTAATGACAGAAACAATAATAGTCACATTTCTCTGACTCAATGTCTTTTGGCTTATTCACTCTGCATTCCTTTCCTTTCTAAATGCTGTTCTTAAAATGGGAGAAATTTTATTATTACTTCTATTTCGTTTTTCTTTTTTTCTGAATTTCATTTTAAGCCAGATGGAAAGAAATGTTTTGCTCAGAATCTTGCAGTTTTTATTTCTGAATCCTTCTTAAACTTCTGCAGCATAAACACTTTCCATTGCAAAGATATAAAACTGGTAAGCTTTCCAGCATAAGTTTTCTGAACCTTTGTTAACTACTCTAAATTGTCCTAGATTAGTAAGTCTTCTTTCACTGGAAGAATAGGACAAGTCTTTCATGGTCTATTCTGTTGCTGAATTGTAGCAGACAACTGGAAGTGCAGCAACAAGACGTGAAAGTCCAAGGACTAAGAGCAGTTTCCATTTGTACCTGATACCAATCCAGATTCACACTTAACATCTTCACCTGAGCATCTCTAAACTTGTAGTGAAAGAGAAAATACTAAGATCTAATTTGATAACAACTTACACCAGTACAGGAAGAAAGAGGTCTCTTCTCCATGGCAACTTTCTATTTTACTGTTCTCCAAAACATATTTCGTAATGCCCAGCTGTGAAATGTTTCATGTAAAAATTGATAATATACATTTCAACTTCCTATGGAAGGGAAAGTTATTATTTTTTTTGATAGCAAAAACTAGTCCTTTGTGAACAACACGAAAGAAGTGGAAATGCTTTTTTGGTGATGAAACCCTGTGTAAATCCTTACTTTTTCATTTCCTAGCATAACAGTAAAAATGAAAACAAAAGACTCAAAGTACAAACTGCTGGCAGCAGATTTTTCTCATTCTCAAAACATAGAATGAAAGACATGAGAAAGATGGTTGAAATTGTTCTGTAGGAAATAACTGAGAGAAAAATGAAGTATGGAATGTGAGAATTCTTGAAAGCAGCTGTTGAAAAACTGAATTTTTAATTATGCCTTTTAAAAAAAACTAACGTCAGTCCTAGTTGACAAATACATGCATGTGTCAGCTGCCATTATAGTGAACAATGCTTGAGGAGCTAGCCTAACACAGTTTATATCTTTTTCTAAACCCATAAAGATGATCACTCATCAGAATTGAAAACTGGCCACCTATTGCAACTTTGCTCATTTGATTTCAGTGACCTTCATTATTAAGTGACATTACCAGCCTAGGAGAAATAAGTGATCAAATATTAAACCAAAGCATTTTCTCATCTGATCCTTCATCTGAGTTTCTTTTCATCATGCTCTTATTAAAATACACAGATATAGGAGTGCACAACAGCAAACATAGGAACTGTTCTACCTGATGTTATGTTCTTTGATAATAAGCTGACACTAATTACTGTGCAAGTGAGAAAAAACCCTTCAAATCCTACAAATTAAAAAAAAAAAGCCATCCAGGGGACAACTTTGGACAGTTGCCACTGGTCAATACAACTAAAATTAAAGAAAACTGAATATGATTATGTTTTAAAGAAAAAAGACTAAATGTACAACTGATGTTTTTTCCCAAGCATGACAATCTTTACCTAAATGAAGGTCAGCAAAGGCAGGTAGACATTCCTTAAAGTATGTTTTGTCCCCAAATCATATGAACCATAAGTTCTGGAGAAAAACTCAGCAAAGCTCTGACCAAAAATGCTGAGGTGCTTCAGAAAACTCAAATGACTAAAGATACAGAGTAAACTCAGCAGATTTTGCTGCTGGATAGCAGAACATTGCAGACCTTCTGTTGAAGATACATCATTGTGTCACCAGAGAGATTAGTTTTACAGATCCAGAAAATCAAGGAAAAAATATTCCTTTGATTGCAATTTACTTCTTCCTGCAAAGTTAGCCAAACAGTGGAAGAAGAGCACGTGTTTACGCACCTTACATTAAACAATCACCGGATGAAAGGAGAAACACCATGATAAAGCTTTGTCCTTCTATCTTAGTTCTCCAATCATGCCTAAGTCAAAATCTGACTTCCATTTTCCCAGAGATATTTATGGCTATCCTAAAGTCAGTGCTCCAAGGCATGTCTTTTTGCATCAAATGTGCTTTTTGTTAATTTAGGTACCCCAGAACTCAGAATTGTGCCCGTTATAAATACTGAAATGGGAAACAATTCAGAATTTTCCTGGTGTTTGTGTCAGTCAAGTGCATGAATTATGTTGCCAGAGAGATGTGATTCACACCCAAGCCTGGGGTGAATGCTACAGCTCTTTAGACCTCTCACTTAAATTTGGCAGGCACTGCAGTGGATCAGGAAATGAAGCAGGAAAAGGGCATGTTTGCACCACACCTTGAAAATTTCCATACTAATTTAGCTGTTAATTGTTTCTCATAACAAATTTTTTTTAAAAAAAGCCACTCAAGCCAGTTGAATATTTGATACTGCTCAATTGTATTTTTATTGAGAAAACTGAAGAAAATAGAAATAAGGGCACAAAGCTGATGTGTCATTAAAATATATTTGTGTGGAAGAGATTTTGAAGTAGATAAAAGACAATGTAATCAAATGGCAAAGGCCTGAACTGATCCAGATGAATAGCAAGGAAACAGAAGTCAATGACCAAAGTCTAACTACTGCCACAGCCAATATCTATGTAAATACATCTATGTATTTATAATCTGAAGCATTATCTCCATTCCTATCAGAGACCCAAATATTTACTCTATTAATCACAACTCCTGCCAGAAATATTTTCATATTTGCACCCAAGAGACATGTACTCCACACACTGTTGTACAAATTCATTTTATAATGAATATTAGGAACTTCATGGACAACTCAGCATAAGGCTGCTCTAAATTATATGCTCAGAAGAATAATGCTAAAAGCCTCAAATCTATGAGTTAAACAAGATTCTCTTCAGAAACATTATTAGAAAATGCAGTTCTATTATGTGACTAAGAGTTTCTATATCAAAATCATTTTGGTATATTGTAGGTGAAGTTCCTAACATCAACAGACATTATGGGACCTGACTTGTCTCATTATAGAAAACTATTTTCAGTACATATACCAAAAGCAATATCAATGTCAAGTAAATGACTCAGACCAACTTTGTGATTATTGTTCTCATTCCAGTCAAAAAAGTACAGCCATTTATAAGTATGAACTTATAATGCCAGCATGATCTTATTTAATATTACAAAAAAAAAGTTATGCAAGGTCCTGAAAGAAATTCTTGCATCAAGAATGCAAGTCACAAGAAGGACAGCTTTGCCTTAGAAATCATACCTTTATCTAGGTTGAAAATTTGCTCGAACTGTGACCAAAACAAAACAATTAAAGAAAAAACACATATCACAATCTGTATACTCTTGGCAAAAAAATTCTAGATTTTTGCAGCTAAATTTCTCAGAAATCTGTCATAATAGACAATTTTCTCTGCTGACAGTAAACAGAACTCTCCTTGTAATCATTGCTCTATATTGCTGAGGTCCTAAGGACAGAACAAAAAGGAAATATTCTGTCTCTTCCTACATCCACATTCTTTTATTTCCATCTACAGTAGGTAGAGGACAGTTCATTCAGATTACACCTTAGCAGAACCCAGCAAAACTTCATTGCAACATTCCCAAGGAGGTGAATGAGGAAATGAGAAAAAGAACTTGACCAGAAATTTCTATTAACTTTTGAGTCACACAGTCTTGCTGAGATCATTGCATCACAATAGGTATGTCAGAGGATATTCACTCTGCTGTTTGCAGTGGAATATGGCATGATGAAATCACCATGGCTGTGCATGCAAGTGTTCCAAAATGCACGTACACTGCTGTGTTGTTAAAGGTAATTATGGACTGTTACAGCAAGAAACCAATAAATCTGATAAATCAAACTGAGCAAAATACTGACTAATGAGTGCATGATTTTAACAGATGTTAGGGAAAAAAAGAACAAAGGTAGGATATGTCTGAGAAAAATTGTACCACTTTTGGATTTAGACAGACAAGAATTTCTATCAGAAAATGTACAAGTAAATTATCAAAGTGGTGTTGCTCTTTTTTTTTTTGCTTTTGCAGTTTTTAACTCTACCTGATTTCAAACATTGTGCAGATCACCATGACCTAAACAGGAGCTAGTAAAATTGCAGAATTTATCTCAAGACTGCAGTCCAGGCTTGTCTCTCACCAGAGATCTTCCTATTCATTTTATCAGTCAAAGATAAAACAGTTAGTATGACATTTTACTCTATCACATTATCTGAATTCATGTATTTGACAGCGGCATCTCTACGCTAAAATCAATCTCTGGCTCAAACAAAACTACAGTGTTGTTTCAGCACTCTGTCTGTGAACAACACGTGCACGCTTTCAAACCCTACTGAAATTTGCAGAAATGCAGTGTACTTAAATGCCTCCAAAGTTTGCAAAAACTCAGACCTTGAATTGGCAATGAAATGATGCAGACATTGCCAGCACAAGAGGAAGGTGACAGCAGAAGAGCAGGACCCACCAGTGCCAAGGCTGTGCTTGCAGAGCCCCTCTAGGTAATTCCTGATCAATCAGGGTGACTGGGAGAAGTGCCCCAAGACTGGAGAAAAGCAAATTGCATTCCTACCACCAAAATGAGCAAGAAGAAGGAAGGGGACAAAAGCCTCACCTCTGTCCCTGGAAAGGTGATGTAGCAGCTAGTCCTCTAAACTACTTCTGGGCATTGGAATGACAGGAAAATCATGAGGAGTAGTCAGCACAGAGAAATAAAAGGGGGAAGCTCTCATGATGCTATGACTGGCTGGTAGATGAGGAAAGAGCATTACCTGCCTGGATTTCAGTAAGGTTTTTGACACTGCCTCCCTGAAGATCCTCAGAGGCTGAATGAGAAGGTGGGATGCAAACTGGCTTACAGGGTGGTGGAGATCAGTGGCAGAAAGTTACCTCTTAATAAGAACCAAGAATTTACAGCAATGTACCTGTGCCTTCATTTGCCTTTGTATCCTGCCTTTTCTGTCATTTCATGATTATCAGCTTTGTGGATTTATGAATTTGCAGCAACAGCGTTATCTTCCATTACAGAGCTGCTGCTTCATTTCCTATTGTCTTAGATTCCTAAAGGTTAAAGAGCATACCAGGTGTTGTATTTCTCTGTGTCTGTGGGAAGCAAAGGAAGGATTACATTTCATCTGATTAAGGAGTGACCACATCCTAAAAAACACTGCCACTGTGTCATGCTAATTGTTTCCCTTTCTCTCAAATGCTATCATTCTATCACAGAAAAGGGGGTTGTCCACCTCAAAATATTTGATTTCAATAAGTAATATATATTTGAAACTTTTTTTTTTTTTTTTTTTTAGTATGGCTGTGCAAAAAACGCACTAAACACGAAACAACCAAAAACACCTCAGGTGTAACATCATCCTGCATATGCTCAGTGCAGCCATTGGCTTTGGGACAGACAGGTGAAACAGGCATGTCAACTTAGTGAAATGTTTCATGTGTCAAAATATGATATTTTTTCCTCTATCTTTTGCCAAAAAGGATTCAAAATGTCAGTTCTACTGAGATGGCAGCTTGGTACAAAATGAGAGAGACAGCCTAAGTGTTTCGGTTTCCTACATGTACCATATGTATTTTTCATGTAACAAGTACAACAATTTCAAAGAATTACATAATGATTTCTGACATTAGGATCTCCATATCAATCAATACATTTAGAAAAAATAAATTACTATGGTAGGCATTAAAGCCTACTTAAAGTACAAAATACATATCTCAGAATCAAACATGATTTTTTTTTCCTTATGAAACACCTGCCACATTCCTTAGGCAGTGCCTACACCTGCATTTGAAAAAGCAGTGTTACCTCTGAAACAGTTAATGTTTGAGACATTTGCCTCATGTCCCTTGTCAGGTTTACACCAAGAAATTCACATCAGTGCCACAAATTAGAACTGCTGTGTTGCAGAAATGCCAGCTGGGACAAAAATTTTGTTATCAGACTGATTAATCAATCAGACAAAAGGTCTGCTTATCCTGTAAAAGGCAGTCTCCAGAAGGTATCAGTCATGGGACCTCTGCAGTTTAAAAGAAGGGCAGAGATTTTAAAATGGACCTCTCTAGAAAGATTTGGGAAAACATTATAACTTACTTCAAACCATATTTGGCACAATTGATGTGAGTTACCCAGTGGAAATTACTTCTGCTTTTCAATTAGGAGCTTTGAAATACTGCCCTGCACGTGATTACTTTTTCAACAGCACTGCTACACTTGTAATGTCTGTGGCTGAAAAGCATCTCACTGCAGAGTGCCTGAGCATCTGTTGCCAACTGTGCATGGCAGATGAAAGTTGAGAACAGAAATAATTACAAGATGACAGCATTATATCGCAACTTTCTCTTTTTGTATAACAGGTGAACAAAAATACCATCCAGAAACACTACTGTAAAAATATTTTTGTGACCAAAACCCCAATATCTGACCTTTTTTCACATAAAATAATATCTTTGCTTATAGCATCACAAGCTCTTCTCATATGTTCAAGAACAAAAGTCTCCTTCTTGTTTTTCCCCATTGTATCAGGAAGACATAAATTAATCTCATTCAAATGTGACATATAGATAAATAGTATCAGAACAGCACCAGTTAAACTATGTACCAGCTACCAACTACACTCTTAGGTTGCCATCAATTTACACAAATTCGACTTTTCTCCAAAATTCTACCAGAAGAGTATTTTTCAGTTAAAAAACCTAGAAAGCAAAAAATCCCCATCTCAACACAAAAAAACCCCCAACAAAACCCAAAAAAACCACCCAAGACCTCTCCAGAGTCTACTTAACAAGGAAACACTGCTTGAGTAAAAACTCTTGATCTGCATCTCCTGCCCAGAGTGTTCAAATTCTCACAGAGTATTTTTATACAGCTCTATTCATGAAGATGGACAGATTTTGCTGATATGATAGGAATAGAAAAAATACTGAAACTACTCATACCATAGAGCTAATTGATATTTTGTTTTGGTTGGAAATAGCATGAAAGTTGCAAGAAGAGATGTTGAACTACATACTATGACATTAAAACTATAATAGAGTTATGATTACTGCAGTTGCAATTTGAATGCTGCCATTTAGTAACACAAGTGCTTAACCAAGTCCCTGTTTATAGTCTCTTAATATATTTCTAAAATAAGGCACTGCCATTTGATGCAAGCATCATTTTCCCCATGATCTTCCTGGAAAATGTTTAGTTGTAAATCTGTGATCAATGTTTCCAGGCTTTGCTGCCTGTGTGTAGGTCCTATAGCAATAGTTCAACACCATATAAAAATCTTGATTTTCGGTGTTTTGAGGTATCAACACACCCCATGAAAAGCAATTGCTGATAATTCAAAGAAAATTTAAACATACTTTTGAAGACTAGAATATGCAGCTGGCTACATAAATATCTCATTTTCCAAAATATGAGCACCTAACTTCTGATTTATTTAACATTGAAATAACATAGGGAAAAAATTAACTTTCTATAGGAAGCAGGTATTTCATGGTGTTTCTTTGGAGTCTTTACTCCATTTGGAACATAAACATGAAGAGAAGTCTAGAAAGTATCCAGGAATTTTACTATTTGGGTTATAGTTCTCAGCTAGACTAATAAATAGCACAGAACTCTAGGCATTTTTAAGGTAGCAACTGAAGCCCACCAAGGAAAAGAAAAGCAAATCATAGACCAGCAACTCCCCTGCTCACCATGGAATAGCAGCACTGTGGGAAAAGTGGGGGAATCAATGAAACCCTTTGACAGCCCAGAGGCCTGATTAAGTCCTGCTAGGTGTGGTAAAAGTCCCTGACTCTCACTCACAACTAGGAACAGCTGAGTTCATAGTAGAAGTATTTCCTGTAGGAGAAACCCGGTGCAAGCTTCCTTGGCTGCAGTACAGCAGCAGGGAGAAGAGTGCCTGAAGGAGATTGCACTGGTGTTATAGAACACAAGTTAGAACATCAGTTACAGAAGAACAGAATGGTCCTCGTGGAAAATCTGTGACTGCAAACCACAATAACCCACTGTAAGCCCTTCTAAAAAAAAAAAAATCAGCCACTGAGATCAGTTGTACATTAATGTATAATACTACCATTTGCCAAGCACACAGTAGTTACTAAGGAAAAAACATCTTCCATTAAATATTTTACTGGGACGTAATACCAAGTTTTCAATGTATTTAAAAAAGCTGCAGCAACAGGCAGCAATACAGGTCTGAGTTACTCAGGCTTTGTGCCACACTTTGAACACTGACATCTCCTCAAAGCAGCATCCTGTTCCCTCTAAAATTTCTTTGCTACATTTCTTTCTCATTTTTGATGTCTGATTAGCTTAAGGATTTATCTGATTCTGAGTTATGATAGAAAGAGTATATTTTAAGTACAAGCCATCACTTCATGGAGCTTGTTATCAGAACAGGACTCATCTCCATGGAACAGTTTCATTGAGGCTTACTTCTTGGAACTGTTTATCTCTGTGAAGGAAGCACACTGAATTAGGAAATTAGATCAGGAGTAGCCTCAGTGGGTCTAATTCAGAACTATCTTTCACATGTGTGTATGTCAGTGCCTCTGCTTTCAAATATCATTGTACAGTTAGCCAGACTTGACCAAAAATTATATTATCCATTAACTTCAAAGCTCTAAGGTATTAAATACTGTATTCATCATGAATCAGTAAGAAAAAAAAATCAAAATAGCAGAATTGTTCACAAAGCAAAATATTAAAAATACTTTTCCATCTTTCAAGATATAGTATTTCCATAAAAATCTTACTTTGGTACATTAAAAATCTGTCAGGTACATTGAAAACCTTGGTGATATTTTGCTTAAACTCCTTTTTTTAAAAAAAAAAATTATATTCCATGAAAAGACCTTGATTTAGTTGAATCAGCATTTTCCAGTGGAACATTTCTATGAGAAAATTTTAGCCCTGGCCTTAGGAAGGGACTTACCAACATATAATTATCACCTTATTTGTTTGTGAAATGAAAACTTGCAAGTTTGCGTGCAGTAAAAGTAGGAACAGGATGAGATTGACACATCTTCCAGAAAACCGAAATATCACCCATTTATCCATCCAGCCTATTGCAATGACTGTGTCAAACTGCACACAGGTTGTATAGGAGGCATCAGAACTTCACAGCAGCCAACACCTCCCTGCCATCCAGCCACAGCAATAATTCAAAAGCTTGGTATGTTAGTTTTGAACAACTAGCTTTGTACTTCTACAGCAAAACGTGAATCATTACATTTTGTAAACTGAGAAAATTATTTTCCTTCATTCTAACCACTCTAAGAGCAGAGGGGCATTTTGAGGCAAATCAACCAGCTTCTAAGTATGCACCAGACTGTACACCCTGCGGTTGAACACTATAATAGTGCTATGTGCTGTGTTTCCATTTCCTCCTGAAAAAAGTAAGTTTAATTTACATGGTAAGAAAACCAAACACATAACACCAGTTTTTAGGCTATAAAAGCATCGTAACATGCCATAGAAGGCAAGCATTAGTAACCAAATAGTAATGAGCAGTTCTTTAACATTTCTGCTTGATTAAACAATATTTTAAATAACCATTGAAAAGATCTGGGCATGGTCTCCTTTAGTCATCCTCTCTCATCTCCTCAGATTGAGTGCTCCTCCTGCTAGGTCAGAGATTTTTTTTAAGTGCAGAGCACGCCAAAACAACTTTTTAACAAGGCAGAACACTCTTTTCTGCCATACTGGCAACCTAATAAAGCGGATACAGTCAGCTCATATTGTTCAAGAAAGAGGCAGTTGTTGCTTCTGCAAGGTAATGTGCCTGCAAAAAGGAGGAGTGTAGATCTCATTCACTCTAGGCCACCACACATATCCTATCTCAAGACACAATGCAGGGATTATGCTAGGTCAGAAGAGAGCAGCTAGTGGGAAAGCTCAGCAGCAGTGCCACATCCAGCCCAGCTGGCTGGAGCAGATGCCTCTGCAGCTTCCTTACCTCACCTTCTTCAAAGAAGGTGCTCCAAGGACAATTCAGGAATGTCTGTACTCACATCTTGTCATGATAGCAAATAATCTCTCTGCATCCATACATGTGCACTGCTTTCTCCCACATTAGAGTAGCACACACTGTTTATTCACCCTATGGTGCCTCTCACAGTGAGCATCTGGAGTTCAAAGAAACTGACAGTGAGTTCACTTTATGTGTCTATCTAATTTTAACCATCATTTACTTCTATTGGCTTCTGCAAGGTACTCAGTTATTAAAAATTCGAATATAGAGTCATATCATTGGTGCTTTAAAGAATATCATGGAGACATATCAGTTACACAAAGCAGTAATATACAGCTGCATTTATTGCCTATAACCAGAAAAGCCATCAAAATGAAAAAAATAACTATATTTAAAAAATAATAAAAGCTACACTTTTGCTTATACTCTCTGAACAAGCTTGAATGGGTTGTGGCTTATGACCAATTTAGAATAATTTACCGTTCAGATAGTCTGCACTGGAACAATAAAAATCCCATTTGTTTAGATTTATTTCAACAGCAACATAATCATAGACTAATCACATATGCATCTTTTTCCCTACTGCATAATATATGTTTTCATTTAGGCAAAATTATAAGAATTTTAAGTTCACTGGCCTTGCAGAATAGAAAGGTAAAACAAATTATTTTAATGAATAAAAAAAGCCTTTGGGCCATTGATAATTCAGAACTCTAACAGAGAAAAGCGAGAAACATTATAACATGGATTACAATATTCAAGCAAGAAAACAGTCTGGTTTATTTTTACCCTTATCTCTTATTGGAAGATACACCAACATAATACTAAGCACCAGTGCAGACTTTAAAGTTCAACACTTCTAAAAAGCTGAAGTAAATTGACAAAGCTTGATAGATACTACCTGAGTAGACCACCTGAAATGGTCTTACCTGTCTTCCGAGTAAAAATTACTTTGTGAATTAGTAAGTATTTATGCAATATTTATGTTTGAATGCAAGTGGTTACAAACCATGCTAATTTGTAGGGTCAAGAGGATTAATTTTATGCATATTTTTTTGAATATCAGAATTTCCTTGGTTGCTTTCCATACATTGAAGTGGCTCTCTCAGCAAAGGCCATGAGTCAAATGATAATGCAGTCCTTGCGAACAGCACCAGGCTGGCACGGACTGACAGCAGGAAAGGAGGGCAACCCTGGGGATTGGCACTTGGCAGAACACAGGGAAGCCTCATTCTGTAGAGAAGCCTCATTCTGTAGGGAAGCCTCCTGCAGCAGCTTCGCTGGAAGTAACACAAAGCTTTCAAAACAGCACAAGCAGGGCATTTATCTGAGTGATTGATTTTTTTTTTTTTTTAAAGCTCTCACTCAGGAATTATATTCCTCACTACAGTCCTGTGAGCCCATCTGCAGCACTGCCAGAGAGGAGGGAGGAACATCTTTAGCAAGGCTCAGGCACAGCTGCCAGCAGCTGCTCCCTGAGAGGGTCCATGGCCTCCAGGAGCAGCTCTGAGCATGGGAGGCAGCAGCACTCCTGGCCCCTCAGCAGAGTTCCACAGGCACCTGTAGGCTCCGGCCACAGAGGACAACCTGCATGACAGACCTGTCAGGAATGGTTGCACCTTAAAGATCTCTTTGCCCTGAACAGCTGGTGGCATGTCAGAGATTTTGAGCAGAGGCATATTTTACCTTAGATGCTTGCACAACTCAAACCTTTCTCTGATTTTCCAGGAACACAACAACATGATGATCATTTCTTCCCCTCATCTCTCATGGGTAAGCTCTATTAGTCATAATTATTTCTTTATTTGCATGTTTGCAAAACAAGTAACAGAAACCATGAAGAGTAATGATTCCAGATGTGCAAGCGGATATTAATATAGCTACACATAACAGATACATATAAAATGCAATGTATCATTCACTTTAATTAAAGTCATGCAAAAGTAGCTGCCTTTCTCTGGCAATCTCTTGCAGCTCAGAGTGCAGAATCTGCTGACTAGCTAAATATGCACACTCTTGAATGGCTGCATCATGACAGACAGATTCACCTGGTATATGCAGTCCTGGGAAGATACTGATTTTTTTAGTGCTAATATTTATCAGTAACTGAAGGATAATTACTGTGACTGGCTGAGGAACCTACTTGCATGAATTTAGGAATTCTGTTAATTATGCAAAATTACTCAATATTTAATGCCTCAGTGTGTAATGAATCAGCCGTGAACTACTTAAGTCCTTTGTAATTTACTGCCCAATCTGTCTGAAAGATGAGACCGTAGAAAATGGAAGAGAGAAGTTAACTGAAATATTTAGGGTTTGGATGAACTTTCTAGTCAGAATAATAAAAAAAAAAATTTAAAAAGCACTTTGGTCCTTATCTGGACATTGGAGTGGTGGACGTTTCAAACATTCCCAAAGAGGAAAGCAGTGTATACAGAGCAGGGGCTGACAGAAACAAACATAATTTCAAAACAAGAGAGTAAGAAAAGGAACATACTTTAACTGGTTGTTTGTCTGTGAGAGCAGCTGAGAAAGAGAAAATTGCGGCAGAGGGGAGGAAGAAAGGGCTGATGTCCAGCAGGAGATGCCATTTGAAGAAAAGGATGTCGGGGGGGGGGGAGAAGAGGACAGAGGGCTGTGGGTTTGTATCTAACTATGAGGGCAAATTTGTGATTCAAAACAGAGCTGTGCCACAACCAGAGCCAAGTCCATCGGAGAAGAGCTGGCACAGACCACAAAAAAAACAAAAAAACAAACAAACAAAAAAAAACCAACAACAACAAAAAAAAACCAGCTCAGTTGCACCTAGACCAAGAAAAAAAGGAATGGGTAGATGTAGCACCTGTGAGCTCAAACACAAAAGCATCGTGGACCTCAGAGGGGATATGATGCTGGGAAGAACAGCATTTTCCATTGCTCTCCTCATCAGCAGGAGAAAACAAAAGTTCAGTTACTGAATTAGAAGAATTTAATGTTCCATGCAATTTAAATTCCTGTTTTTCAGATCATTAACTGTTTTCTAGAGGACAGAAAACTCTGATTAAGCTCCATTTCTACACTGTAATATCAAGCTATTTTTGAGTGCATAAAGATGATTTTGAGGATACTGTCACTATAGAAACTAGTGTTAAAGGAAGTTGTCCTCTATTTTCTCACTAGGGAAAGGAAAGAAAATGCTCTTTATTAGCTGGTAGAAATAGATGTAGTTATATTTAAATATTTTTCTCCTGGTCCTCTTTAACTACTTTTGTATTTGACAATGCTACCTTCAAAAAAAGCTTCAATTACCTTTATTTCAGTCTTCAGCAAAAGAGGTTTTCCCTTTTTTCTCCCGCAGGCTGTTGTGCTGGTATGCTTGTATGTGACTGTGCTTGTGTGTGTCCCAAGGAACAGACACCACAAAAGAAACCAACACAAAAGCCTTTTAGATTGAAGCTGATGTTTTCTAAACACATTGTTAAATAACATGCACTTTTGGACATGGGAATT
Source organism: Turdus rufiventris (assembly GCA_013186435.1). Lineage (NCBI taxonomy): Eukaryota > Metazoa > Chordata > Aves > Passeriformes > Turdidae > Turdus > Turdus rufiventris. The sequence continues at coordinate 6,423,797 of PYHW01009786.1, read as the reverse complement.
CCCAAGATAATCTTCCTTCCACAAAGCTCAAGTTTGTCCTCATGCATAATATACAAATGCAGTCAAGATGAGTAATAGCTTAGGAGAAGAATAAAACTGAGGAAATCACATCTTAAAATATGATATTACTATGCATAGTATAGTAAAAGCCAGATGTTCCAACCTACTTGACTTGACCGCCCCCCCACGGTTTTTTGCCCCAGTTGTGCTAGAATCTATATGTATACATCATAAATACATTTCTTGCTTCTAAAACAATTTTGTTTCAGTATACAAGGACTTCAGAAGATCCCACAGTTTGGGTACTCCATACTACCTATAATGTAAACACAGACATCATTTCTCCTTGCAGGAAAGCTGTCTGTTTTGTGAAGAAGGCATTTATGAATCATTTCCACACAGATCTGAGCACCTTGTCGGCCGCTCCTGGTGCTGCAGCTGTCTCAGATGTGGCACAGTGAATGGTCAGGAGGATGGGGTGAGAGCAGGTAGGGGTGACAGAAGAGGCTGTACTGCAGGCTCTGGTGTGCCACCTGGGTGGCCAGTCCCCTGGAAAGGGTGACTGTCACAGCCCAAAGGCAACACACCAAGATTTCTTCAACTGCCTCCAAGCTCTGCCTGCTCCAGCAAGTGCTATTGACTCGTTCTGCAGCAAAGGCCAGGGGACTGTAACCCACAAGTGCTCTGTACTCAGCACCTGAGAGCCACAGACCACACAATCCCAGCCCTGCTGAGGGAGTCAAAGTTCTAACCTAGGCATTAGCTTTGGCGTGAGAACCACTGGAGGGCAAACCCCCACATCAAACACACCCTGAATGTAGCTGCTGCTCCATGTGCAGATCCCATCCTAGCCCATTGCATAACAGAGCTTACAGATCCTATGTGGATACGTGGGCAGCTCTGCACTGCAAGGATTTTACTCCAAAAGCATTTATCAAGGAGACACTCACTGAAAAGGCTAAGTGCCTTCTTTGGGAAACGTCTGTGAATGAATGAAGACTGATTAGAAGCAAACAGAATTTCAATAACTCAGACTTCCAAAGACCTGCCTCTCCATTTTTTATACCAACAGTTTGTGTTCTCAGAGCAAGGAGTTCAACAAATGTAGAGACACTCTGGCACCATACAAACATCCAAAAATGTCTAAGGCAATAAGAAGGAGCTGACAAACAGCAGGGATCGTTCTTGCCTCCTTCCAACAGATAACCCTGAGTAATATTATCAAGAGAATTCAGAGTTGATTCATTTAATGCTGCAAGCTGACATACTCAGTTTGACTTAGGTTTCTAAAATGCTTAGGTCAATAGAAGTCCCTCAATCTTCTTGAGACCGTCTACAACACTTACAAGTTAATTAGGTCAGGTTTGGGGCTTTTTTTTATTTTACAGCTTTCCTTTTCCTTTACATAGAGTTTTCATGTCATAGACCACTAATGCAGCACAAGGAAATAGTGCAGACCACTTGTGCCAAAGCTGCTGCTACCTCATACATATGAACCGAGTGAAAAAATCAAAGTTGATTTGACCAGGAGAAAAGAAGAGACCAGGCTGTGAAATCATGCGGTAGTATTATTTTGTATAATACAGGGAACTGCATTGAACTGGATATATAGAAGAATGACAAAAGCAGCTGCAGTACTTTATGGTACACCTGAATCTATCCATACAAAAAATGAAATGGCCTACTGAAATGCAATTGAAATCTGTTCTTTATTCACTGCCAGTATCATGTCAATAAGACGTGTAGAATAAAGAAACACTGTCCTACAGGCTACAAAGCCTTCTTAGCTCCAGGAGAAAATTAGTGATGAAACACAACAATTTGGTCCTAATGGATGTTTTTAAAAATACATATTTTGGAATATTTTTTTAAATAATACTTGACTCTGAAAGTAGCAATGCTTCACTAAAGAATTTGCTAAAGAAAATTGCATCTACAATTTCACAGGTAATGCTCTAAAGCTGCTTCTGTGACGTTCTACTGCTCCCACTGAAGCTAAATAAATAACTTGGTATACAATTTACACAAATGGGAAAAAAAGAAAAGTGAAACTAAGTTAGTAAAAGTATGCATAATTATTTCCAGTGGTATAAATAATTTTAGAAGGCACAAGACATGGAGATACTACCTATGCAGTCTATGGATCTAGCCAGACTTGAAAGATTTATTGCTCTCACTCCAGAACAATTATATTTTATGATAATAGAATGCTGAATATGGAGTATTTTAGCACTCACAGACAACACTAGACTACTAAAAGCTAAATGTGCATGTCATGAATGAAGTATTTTGCGCTGTAAAATGATAACAAACATTCATAAATTAATGGGAGCTGGACTCCGATAGTTAAGGGACTACAACCTGGAATCTCCTCCTTGTGTGCACCATAGCTCTTACAGATCATTTATTTTTGCAAAAATGAATACGTTAACAAATGAATATGTTACCCAAACCAATGTCATTTTATGGTCACTAGCACTTGTACCAAATAAAAAAATCCCCACTAGCATAATACTAATGCTGCACTTTTAAACAAAGGCTGAGGAAATCTGCAGGAAAACCGTGTTTGTTCCTATGCTGTGCTGTTTTCAATTACCTGTTTGTGCACACTGACATTTCCTTTCTGAAATTTGTTTTAATAGAGCCCAAAGTAGCAATTTAAAACTGTAATGCACAAATCTAAATAGAGCTGAAAATACCTCTAGGCATTCACTGAGGAGGAGGCTTTTCAAAATCAAATGATATGCCTTTGGCAATCAGGACATCAACAGGTTGAACTCAATGAGAGAGGACAGTAGCAAATGATGGGCAAAGGATTGCACAGCTCCCTCCAACTGAAACTGTATTTGACCACAGGGCAACAGCAAGATGTGGCAATAAACTTCCATCAAAACCAGGGATCATAACAGGCAATCACATCAAGCTAGGCTGCGTCACTTGGAAAGCACAATTACTGGAATACCTGGAAGTGAAAGCTGTGTGCTGTTCAGCAAAAGACTGAACAGAGAAAACGCACAGACTGGGTTCAAAGCCAAAAAGTGCTGTTTTCTTGAACAACAGAAATCTAATGCTGTTCCTTCTATGGTCAGATACTCAAAACATACACTGTCTCTCTGATTCTGCCTTATAAAAGGTATCAACAATCTGCACTTGTGAAAGACCTCAGCATCAAAAGAATAGGAGATGATGAATCATTTAACTGTACTCAATCTTCTGGCAAAATATATACAGCGAGAAGGGGAAAAAAAAAGGAAGATTTTCATATTATTACCTTCTAAAAGTCTAACATTTCCAATTCTGAATATTTTTAGAAATATTCTGAAATTGAAACTAACTGTTCAGGATGAAAATTTTTGCATTTAATCTCTTCTTTCAGATATGGATTTTTATTTCAAATTTTGTACTCTTTAACACAATCTACAGGTTCAGCTTTCTTTTGTTTCAGGATTTGTGTTAATTTTCTTCCTTTCCCACTCACAGAATCATAGAATATACTGAGTTGGAAGGGAACCCATCAGGATAATCAAGTCCAATGCCTGACCCCACCCAGGACACCCCAAGAATCACACCATGTGCCTGAGAGTGATGTCCAAACTTGACTCCTTGAGCTAAGACAGGCTTGGTGCTGTGACCACTTCTCTGGGGAGATGTTCTAGTGCCCAGCCACCCTTTTCCTAATATCTAACCTCACCTTACCAACACAGCTTCAGGACATTGCCTCAGCCCTGTCACTGGTCACCACAGAGGAGAGATCCGTGTCTGCTCCTGCACTTACTCCCACGAAGAAATTGTTGATTGCAATCAGGTCTCCCTCCCGTCACTGGGATCACCCAACACATAAAAAATGAGGAATGCTTCTTTTTGTCCAGAGGCATCCAAAAAGAAAACGGTCTCATAGAAATCTAGCAGAAATATTTTCATTTCTGTTTTTGCTGACAGAAATATTTTCTTTAGGCAAAGTGAATTGTTTTAACGTCTTCAATGATTGTCAGGGTCTAGAGAAAATGAAGAGAAATCCTTCTCAGGGGACTACAGTGGGAGGACAAGAAGAAATGGGTGCAAGTTATAGCAAGGAAGTTTCAGGTTAGATGTGGGAAAAAACCATGACTGTCAAGCACTGGAAAAGTCTGAAAAGAGAGGCTACTGGAACTATTAAAAATTTTAGTGGGTAACAGTTTGAACAACGTGATGCAAGGTGTCCTTGCTTTTAATGGTGGGTTGAACCTGATGATCTCCAGAGGCCCTTTCCAGTCCATATAATAATTCTCCAATATGAGGTTATCAGATACAAGCTAGACACAACTATAGCTGAAGCTGGCTTCAGAAGAAAGAAATTAAATATATTTCATTGGAAGGAAACTGCAGCAACATTACTACATAGCCAACAACTTGTTTTCTAGTTTCCTTTGATATCAAATTCTGAATAAATTTACCATTTGTGACTACAAAAAAAAGCATGCAACTCCACAAAATACCGTTCCTTCAAAATTCATTTAATTAGCTTTGCTGTTTTGATTGTTATTCCTTTGAAATAAGAATTAATTTTATTTATAAGCTATAGTTTTTTCAAACTAGCCAGTGAATTTCAAAGGAGTCACAAACATCCATGTTATGGTATTCATGAGAGATACTAGAAGATTTTAAAATTAAAAAAAAAAAATAGCTCTGTTTATAATGCTTCTGCTTTGAATTCAGAGGCCTTGCTTTTTGCTAAAGCAGACTATGAAACAACATGAATATCCTGCCTCCCACAGAGCAGCATTCCTTGCCTGGGCTATTAGATGTGTTCTTTGGAGCTCTAATTGTAGAAACATCTACTTGGGTAATGAATAATTTGTATAAATGTAACTGGCCTTCTTCAGGTCCTGACTTTGCATTTTCCGCAACCATGTCTGAATCCTCAGAATAATGCAATGTGAATAAGTCCCCGTAATTTTGGGTGTGAACAGAGTTGATGTATCCTCAATCCTTCAATTAATGAGACAGTATTGACAATTACAAAACTGACCCTACCTTCTGATTCTTGAAAAACTGGGGGCCAGCAGCTAAAAGGTGAACACTCAGTGGAGGAAAGATCCTGAGGTAGGAGGATCCTGGAGATCAAGGAGGTGCATGGAAAGAAATGGCAGAGATCCCCAGGGTCACCAACAGCTGGGCAGCTGCAGAGCAAGAACTGACACAACTTTCTGTCTCACCTTCCCAGAGCAGCACCTCTCTCTGGGAAGAGAAGCTGAGATTGGTGGAATAGAGCCCTGAGGGGAGTGCAAGAGGTTGCATGAGACAAACAAATATAATAATCTTGATGGTTTTTAATAATTCACAATATCCAGATCCTCTGTGGGATGTTTTGCACTCTGCCTCACCAATGGCAGATCCCAAAAATAATAATGAATGTAGGCAGCCAGCAAAATGGAAGGTCTCTCTCTTGTCCTCAGTCATCTTGTTTGTAACTTCATAATGCACTTCAGGCTATTAAGTTCTTATCAAGCCATGTAGCAAGACACAATGCTCTGCAGTGCACACGACAGCACAGATCACATTGCATCCAGTGTCACGTCCAAGGCAATTCCCCACTTTCTGTAGCTAATCTGCACTCAACAATGCGGATATTCCCATTATGCAAGCAGAAAACAACCATAGGTAACTGGCTGCACCTCTTTTCCAAGATAAGTCACTGGCATCAATTTTAGTGAGCCATTTTCTTACAAAAGGAGAGCAATTGTTCACTTGTGACACTTTTAAGACATCCAGAAAAACAGCATCACTAAGCAAGAGTCAATAGAAAAAAAAAAAAGAAGAAAAGGGGAAAAAATACAAGCGGCAATACATTCAGAGGAATGAATAATGGAAGATGGCACATGGGAAGTTCATCCTTCCATTTCCTAAAAGCAGGTTAGTCCAACTTTTATCTTTTCTGTCTGCCCCCCTGGAAAGGGCAGACAGAACTGAGAAAGATTTAGAAGTAATTTAACATGGTGATTTTTTCACATACCAAGACCAAATAATTTGAAGGTACAGTATAGAGAGAAATTTACACAGGCAAACACCATCACCTATGTACTAATAAATACTGCTCATACTCAGAAGTCAATGTTCTCTTTTCCTTCATTTTTTCCCATTTGTGACGGAGTTTAACTGGTACATAAATTAATCAAATGGAAGCCAAGCTGCATGGCTACTGTTGACCTTTCTAGTTAATTAGACATTTCAGCCAATTAGATATTACAACTTCACAATTTACTTCTTTACTTCTATCAGCCTCCTCTCCTGGAGCCATAGTTCCGGCAGTCACCACTAAGTGTCACTGTTCACATAGCCTCAGAACCCATATTATCACGCAGATAAAATTGGGCCTGGGGAAGACCCTCTGTAGTTGGGTGGGTTTAGGTGAAGAAGCCTCAAGGGTGACATTCTTATGTCACCAGAGTCACCTACTGACAATGCCCCAAGCCGGGTCTGCTCCTGTCTTAGTCTGCAGGCTGTGACATCTCCTGTGACACAACACTGAGAAAGGATCACAGTTGTTGGAGGAAAGTACAAACAGGTGAGCAAGAAGGTTAAAATCAACACAAGAAACTTGAGGTGAGACACTTCAAGTTTGGTAAAGAGCAGTTCCTCACACCCCCTCTCCATTGTAACCAACTTCAAGAACATTTCTAACCTATTTCAGAGGAAAGGCAATCTCAGGTTAGCTGAAAACACCAGCCATCACCATCCTGCTAAATAGCAGGACCCAACTGAGCACTATTTTGGATACAGAACCCAGCAGTTTGTTGAGACAATTAGGCAAAGCTTTTCTTGGGAACATGGTTCATACACATCAGCAGAATCTGTTCTGCAAGTTCAATTAATTCCTAGAAACCCAACAAAACCTATAGAAAAATTACATTAATGCTGTTTGACCATCTAATTTCAGGTGTATGTGTGAACACAAGTCAGATTTACAAAGCAACAAAACCAGATACCACCATCAATCAAGCTTCTGGGAAATATTCTCAGGTTATTAGTCTCCCTTCTGTAGGACATGTGAATATGATATCACACAGGCTACCTTCAAAACCCAAGATGGGAAATTTTCCAAGCAGCAAGGTCCCAAGTGCACAAGTAATTCTCCATGGACTTATATTTGAGGGTAATCACTTGTAAACAACAGCCTGCTGTTAGCTTTCAAAGTTTGTATGTATCCTTCAATAGAAACAAGTTAGGTAAAAGATTATCTTTGCCTTTTGGAAATCTGCTCTGAGTAACTGAATCTATGAAAAAGTGTTTTCTTATCATCTAAAGCAAGTGAAGGCAGGACACAACTTCAGCAGAGCTCAGAAAAATACTGGGAAGCAAAACTAGGAATTTGGATCACTTATAAGCATAGAAAAGGTGAAGAGAAGATTGTGGGTGGAATAGTTCAATGACAAAAATGTGGCTGCATTCTATGATTTCAAGACAGTTTGGCAGGAATTTTGAGACCTGGCTGCTTATGATGAGCAACAGAATGTCAAAAATATTCAGGGAACGAAAAAGATCAGGAAGACTGGATGAAGGGAGACCAGATCTCCTCCTGCTCCAAGAGAATGCCCAAAGCCTGTGCTGTTGGCTATTCTGTGATTGACCTTGGGCTCTCTCATGCTCTCCAAACTGAAGTGGAGCAGCACAGCACTGACTTACTATGAATGCTTAATTAAAAGATTTCTTATCTGTCATTCCAGCACTGGAGTGATCTCTGTGCAAAGGTCAGTTCTGGGTTCTTTTAACCTTTTTCCTTTGTATTTTTTCCTTCATTATTTTATGTGGGTCCCCCTCAGCTTGAGATTCCTCTTCATCATGTAAGGTGCTCATCTACACAGCTCAAAGTTTGGGATTATGGTAGGTGGCAAGGTGTGAGGGCTTTCATTGCCACATAGGACAGCAGCTCTGTCCTCTGCAGCTGCCAAGGATTTTGGTATAACGCAGAGTTGAGTGAATTGATGCTTTCAGCTCTATACTAATGAGGCAAAAAAGTCATATAAAAAAACCCCAAACAACAGAACCCTCAAAAATTAACAAACAAACAAAACAAAACAAAACAAAACACAAAACTCTCCTTCACCTTTGCTGCTCCTTCAGTCAGATACCGTAAAAATCTCTAATAACTAGAAAAGCAAACACCTAGCAAATGCTTAATAAATAGATATAATTTCATTAAATATACCAAAGAACATAAGCAAAACATCTATTCAGCTTCCAGACTGCTCTCTTATCTAGGCAAGAGTTTAAAAGAGATGCCTATACACAGTTTTGTGTTTAGGCAAATTACAGAACACTCTCCAATACACTCCTGTAGTGTGTGGGAAGACATTTTAGCTTGTCCAAGCTAATCAATCCTTCCCTTTAGCAGATTGAGCTGTGTTCAGTAGGTCAGAGAAACACTGAAATATTATTTCACAGTCGGAGGAGACATCTCTGAAACAGATTTTAAAATTTCTCAGGTCATTTTCTGCTGCTCTGTCAGCAGACAGCTCTGATTTACACACATATCAGACCTGAACCAACTATTTCTATTGAGAAGAAAATTAAACAGATGAAAACATGTAACAAGTGATTTGGGTAGTTTCTTATACAGGTAACAAATAAAACAAGTTCAACTGTACATGCTGGAATTAAGCATGAGGACAGATAATGGTTCAATAAGCTTTGTTTCAAAATCTTGATTCTTTTTTGTTTCCTCAGGTGCAAACTAAAAGCAGAAGTCATGGCTTTTCATCAACACACACAAAGCTGGAAGTATGTTGCCTCTGCCATTTGTCCTGACAAACAGATACATCTTTCTTCAGAATGGCATCAGTAACCTTTACTCTATTATTACCATTGGGATTGACAGAAATATTGACACTGCATTACAAAAAGAATGAACAGCAAAATGAAGCCCACTGCAGCATACAGGATTTACTTGGGATTATTACGATTTTTGAGGAAAAAAATAAGAGATTTGGATATTTGCTGCTTCAAAGACTTTACATTCTGATTTCTTTTTCTCCCAGTTTCCAAATAGCCATACCCAATTGCTCATCAGGGATTTGGATTACTGTGAATTTACTCTTAGCAATACTATGATACCACTGACACAGCAGTGAATACAGCATCAGATGCTACAGCAGAAGGCAATTGCAGTAATTTATATACAACTGTGTTCACTTCTACTGGCACATCAGACATTTTAAGCAGAGGTAGCCATCCTGCAAAAACACAGGAATGTGGCCCCAGAGGAGGCTTCAGTCCAGCAGCTATTGTTATACATCTTGGAAAGTACAAGATCCCATCTGTTCCATAGTCAGAGACACCCCTTCAGACACATCTTCCTCACTATCTTTATATTTAGATAAGCATCAGAGTTTCAGGAAGAATTTTTGGTTCCAATTATTCGCTTACTATGGTGGCTGGCAACTTTTGTCACAGCATATACCAACTAATGAGCCCATCATTTTGATGAAAGCAGTAATTATCCATATCTTGAGTCTACTCAGGGATTACTTTTATTCTGTCCAGTGTTTGCTGAGCTTTCTAGGTATGCACTCATTATCAATTTTTCTCCCTAAGGTTAAATCTTTTTTTTTTTTTCTCTCACTCTCATTTACCTGTTAGGTTTGTTCTTTTCCTTATCTTTGAATTTAAACCTGACCTTTTCTATTCAGTCACAATGTTAGATGAGTCTTTATTTTATTAGATTTTCTTTGCAGGGCTTTTCACATTTTGCAGTTTAAGGTTTCTCTCAATAAATGAATGCCTTGAATGCATTGAGTGATGAATATCAGCATAATTGATATTGGTAATGGCAGCTTTAGAGTTTGGGATTTCTGTTTTGTTTGGTTTTTTTAGTTTGAGTGAAGACTAGTTATGGTGAAAAGAAATTTACCCTTCCAGCATGCTCTTCATTAAGGCCACAGACCCTTTGTTTTCTCCACTTCTTTTTAACTGATTTCTGGATAAATTCCGACAACTAGGATGAAAAATCAGATAAGAATTCCAAGGAAAAGGATGATGGAACAGGTGATTTGAAAGGTTAAACAAAATAATAAATGTTAACCCAGCAGAAGGGGAAAAAATGCAAAAATTGTTATATTTTATGTGAATATGATTTTTCAAACCACAATACAATACAGAGTAATCCCAGCTGTTACCAAATCAGTTGGGTTTACAGGCATACCAGCTAGATTTGCTAAATCTAGATTGCTTCACTCAAAACAGTGATTCACAGTCATGTTTCTCATTCTTTATTTTTAGTAATGTCAATACTAAAACCTTGCACTGACTCAAAACAGCTTGCTGGAGCCACTGGGTTGTCCAAGGGGACTCAAAGGAAGGTGAAGCAGAGTAGAAACAACTCGGCCAGGCTCTGTTAAACTCCTTGAAGAGGAGTGAGCCCAGCTTTTAGCTGATTCTGAATAGATTTCTGGTGTAGAGTGTACTGCTTTGAAATCAGAAAATCATGTGTTCAAGTCATTATTAGCCTTTGAGAGGGATAGAGGAGAAAATTGGGAATATGAGTGGATAAACTTATGACTGAAAATTATCATCCTATAATTGGGAATAAGAACCTTAAAACTTAGGTTGACCACCTCAAAGCTCTGCTGGCTGCAGCTGAGCACAGAGAAAAACTGTGGCTGAAGAAACAACCTCCTGTTTCAGACAGGTGGCTCTGCAATTCAATACTTTATACAGACCCTGAGGCCTGGGATGGAGATGTTCAGTGTGATAGTGATGATGACGAGATCTTAGAGAACCCTGACTCCAAATCTGATGAGGGCAACAATGAGATCTGCATTACTGTGCACTCTATTCCCTGGTCTCTGACAGAGTTGGCAAAATTGCAGGAAAATTTATTCAAGGAAACCAGAAAACTCTGAAATTATGTTTATACAGACTCCTGATTCCCTTGACATTAATGGAAATATACAGGGTGATCCCTCTGATTACAAACCAGTGGGAAAATGATTCCTTATCTCTTTCAAATTCCTATGTGCATGAAGCCAGGTGTCCTACAAAAACTCAGGATGGATATCCCGGTCCTATTCTCTTGAGAATTGCATTTTGCAGATATGCATTTTTACCGTACAGCATTTTGCAACATCAGTGTCAGAAGCCTCTCACAACGAACAAAAATATAGGCTCAGGAGTCTAACATTCAAATTCTGTCAGGGCTTTGCATGCAGTCCTATTTGAAACATCTATTTTAGCCCACAGTGATTTGTAGTTTGAAAATTATTTTTCTTAACTAACAGAAATGCAATGTACTATATTCCTGATTATTGTGAGAGATTGTTTTGAGAAAAGTATGTAACAGCTCTTCACCATGGAAAGTCCAGCAGCAGAACAGGACAAGATTTTGCAGCATTTTTCCATTGCAGCAGCAGGAGGGTAACAATGAATGAAAGAGAAAAGGATCAGCTACCTGAAGAGGAATTTCAGCTACTCTGATATAACATTTCTAGGTACCTAAAAGAAACCTTGAGTGAAATTATGCAGTCTTGACTAAACATGAGAGATAGCTCATTTCTGTATGACAACAGGTGTAAGTCTGGATTTATGTATGGATACCACCCACGTGCTATGTTATCTGTATTTTGTATGAGAGCTTTCTTAACCATCCAAGAAAATGGCTTTTAGTTGGCAATGGCTGCATCTGATTTGCTACTGGCAAAAAGATAACGAGTTTGGTTTTGGCAGAGAAATTACAGCAATGTTCCTGATGAAGACATGAAAAGGTATACTTGGTACAGGCTAAAAGCAGTTCCTGATCTTACTCAGACTATTTATGGATCCCTATTCCCTGTGCCAATCTGGGATACCAAAAATGGAAGAGGGCACTTTTTAAAAAAAAAAATTGAGCCTTGGCTGATCATACAAATTAACTAGTGAATTATTACATACCAGATGAAATAATATCCAGAATGAGTTAATTCCAGGAGGATGTCAAATACTGATGGATCTTATATTCCTTAACTCTCCAGAGCTCTGCTCTGCTGGCCAATGAGACTATTTGACCGCTAACTTGACTGTACCAAAGACCTCCATAAATATCATGGCAGAGTATGTATTCATGAGGCTCCTGGGCAATCTCTGGTTTATGTTATGATGGATACTTCATTAAAGCACGGAGTGAAATCAAAATAAGTAAGCAAACCCCACCTAAGGTGAATGCATGAGAGGTTGTTACAGCCCTCCACCATCTGTCCCTAGCAGTTCACACTGGCCATACTGTTGTTGCACAATAAGAAGTGTGTCATTGGCCCCTGTGACCAAAAATCAGAGGAAGTATCTGCTTGGGAAACCAAAGGAAACCTCAACAGTAGATAAACTAGTGTTATTCACCAGAATCATCGCCCACCCCCCCGCCAAAGAGCAGCTGAAGATTAAAAGACAAACAAAATAACAAAGATAACAAAGCAGCTTTCTTCAGTCCCATTGATCCAAAAGGCAGCACGCACTAAACCTTAAAATCCATTTTGTGTCTCCTGCAGAAAGTCTGCTGTGAAAGAAATGGAGTTTTATAATAATGATTTGGAGCCTTAGGGGTTCAGAGCATCCTCTCATTCACATTACTGCTGCCTTATGATCCAAATGCATTTTCATGTGTATCCTAATCAGTTCATTTACTGTTTGAATGCTATTTTTGATTCCAGAAAGAAATATCTAAGTAGAACACTCTAAAAGTTGTCTCTTCATTGGGAATGATGAAAATCCTTCCACATAGATTTCAGACTCTATTATAAACTGCATCTGATAATGTGAAAGCTCTGTCTCCTAGCAGTACATGAGGAAAATTTGTTTTAAGCTCTACTTGCTCATAGGATTTAATATGGGGGTTTATTTTTTAAATCTGACATGTCAAAAGAGAGATAACAGGTAGTGCAAGGGACAAAGAAATTTCCTGCAAAAGGGAATTGAAAGGAACAATATCTGGATCTTAGAAGAAGGGGAGAAATGTGTGACTATTTCAAGAATAGCAGAAAAGCACCATTATTATAAGCATGTGGAACATGAAAGGGAATTGGACAGATGTCAGGTGGGAAAGAGGGAAAATTCCTCTTACCAAGCCATTTGCTCACAGATGCAACAGAAAAGCAGCCACTAGACAATGCTTAAATATTGTGGTGGTATTTATTAGTCACTTAAAAAAAATATGTGATATGAGTTCTGTGTGATAAAGTTTAATTTATGGTATCTAAAGATTTTGGATTAGATATAAATGTTTTCTTTTGAGATGTATTTGGTTTATTTTGTTGAAAAGAGTGTTGTTCCTCACTGATGTCCTGGCTGTTATTGTAGTCCTTAGTGGCTCCATTCATTGAGTGTTGTACAGCAGAACACCTCCCCTACGAAGAAAAGCTGAGAAATTTGGGGCTGTTCAGCCTGGAGAAAGTTGCATGGAAACCTCACAGCAACCTTCCAGTACCTGAAGGGGGAAAGCAGGGAAACTAATGAAGGAATTTTTGTCAGGAACTGTAGTGATAGGATAAGGAGTAAGACGGGTTCAAACTAAAAGAGGAGAAGTTTAGGTTGGATATATGGAATAAATTCTTTACTGTGAGAGTGGTGAGGCACTGGAACACGTTGCCCAGGGAAGTTATTGATGCCCCATCCATGGAAGTGTTCAAGGCTAGGTTAGGTGAGGCTTTGAGCAGCCGGGTTCCAGCCACAGCAGGGAGATAGGAACTGGATAATCTTAAAGACTCCATTGAACCCAAACCATTCTATGATTCTGCCATTCTACGCCCAACAAAATGCAGATTACTTCTGAGCAAGGTAATACCCTATTCTATGTAATAAAAAAAAAGTGAAGCTTTCTTATAAGGCAAAGCAAACTCCCTTACCTTCATCTGGAATGGAATTTTTTTAGCACTGACTTAAAATACAGCTCTGTTGTGGTAATTATGATCAAATCCTTTCTAATGCTTTCCTTCATAGATCAGAAGACACCAGCAGTGATAAGTTTCCCAGGCAGCACACAGGTGTACAGGAGACTTCACATCTGTGAATGCAGTGATGCAAACTGCAACACAATGGTTGAGCACTTGCTCTGCTCAATTTAACACAATAATTTATTTTTTTTCATTGGAAGTGGTTGCAGGATGCACAGTATCTACATTAAAGGAAGCAATTGGATTTCATGTGTTATAAGTTGGGGTAGGAGAAAGAGGACATGACATTCACCTCCTGCTTCTAATACAAGATAATGGAAAATAACATAAATGCAGACACAGCAATGCATAAAATATTTTCAGTGTGTAGACTACTGGACTTTGCATAAGGATGCGAGTGTGTACTAGTCACAAAGACATTGCTCATACCAGTGGACTGAAATACAGGTTGGATGCAAACTACTGCTAGCCTAAGGTAAGCACACTAGTCACTGCAGTTCATGATACCAAGCAGCTGTGGAATGTGGAATTACCAAGCAATGCAATTTAACTGAGCTTCAAGATCTTGAAAAGAGAGATTAGTTGGACTGGCAGCTTAAGTACTTTGATGCAGGGACAACTTTGAACTTCTGGAAGACAAAGAGCACATTCTTGGTACTTGACTGAGATAAAGGTTTGGTGGTAATCAAGCAACTTTGAATAATAAACATGTGGGGAGGTTGATCAGTATTTTATTTTATGTCTAAAAATGGAAGTTGTTCCCACTGTAACAAGTCTGTCAAGACAGCTTTTCACTCAGTCTCATCAGGTGTTACAGGCTGCAGCATCTCCAAGAAGCAGAAAGGAGGCTTCAGCTATCCTGCCTCATGTTATGGCAGAGGGAAAGTTGGCAGAAATAAAAGACACCTGGCTGTCCTGTAAATTCAGTCCAAAAAGACTTAAAACAGCATTTTTATTTTTTAAGTAGGGACAATACCATAAAAAGCAGTCAGGCAAAAGCGATAATTTCAACAAAATTTCCAATTCATGGAAAGCTAAATTCTGTATGTTCAGAGAGTCAGACAGTAGCAGACACTGCTGAAGAACAGATAAAAATTTAAATATGCTTTCAAAAGCATAGATCTAATCCAATTTTTGAGCATACAGGAGTACATATATATATAAAAGTAGTGATGTCTCCTTGCAAATATTTCAGGTCTTGGATAACTCATTATATGGCTGCAGCCCCAGGCAGTTACATGACTGCATTGAAGCAGGACCTGTTGCAATAGGACAAGGGTTGATTTAGATATGAATAAGGAAGAGTATTTTTACCACGATGGGGCTGAAACACTGGAACAGGTTTCCCACAGAGTCATAGATGCCCCATCCCAGGAAACCTTTAAGATCAGATTGGAGGGGTCTCTAAGTAACCTGGTCTTCTTAAAAATGTCCCTGATCACTGCAAATGGGTTGGACTAGAAGACCTTCGAAGGTCCCTTCCAGCCCAAACAATTCTGTAATTCTGTGACTTAAGAATTGTCCTCAATCATCAGATTAGAATGTATATTTAATATATTCTTTTATTGTTCAAATGGAAATATTTCTGTGTCCAGAATTTTGTCCATCAGAGAAGGTCCTGAACCACAGTACCAGCAAAATTTACAGGAAAAAACCTTTCACAAATTTTAAGACTGAGCTTTTCTAGTTTATGAAGTGGATTAGGCCACATGGCTGGATACTAGGAGATGCTTCTACTTCTAATTTAATCAAGATACTTATAATAAGTAAGAGAGAAAAAAAGCTAAGCTTTAAATAAGCAGAGTTCACTAGCACTACTAATAATGCTGACTTTACATCTGTTTTATTTTTTCAGTCAGAATCAGCCCTGATTCTAAAATATGCCAGAAATTCAACTTACAGAAATTAATTTTAAGCAAAACACCTTGGAGAGAGCTTTAATAAGTAATCTTTTAAGTCAGTACAGATGGTAACTTAGTATATAAAGATTTCATCTCTCATGGTTAAATAATCTGCAGCAGAGAAGAATAATTTAATTTTTTTTTCATTTGCAGGATACACCCACCCATATTTGTAAATTTATTTATGTTGTTTAAAAGTAGACACGTTTCATTTTTCATTTATATGTGCATGAAAGACATTTCCATTAAGCTTTTTTTTCCCCACAGTTATAGCTGAAGAGTAGCTAAAATGGCAACAAAGAACCCATCGTAATAGATATATGTTATTTTAAATGGTGTTATAACTTACCAAAAATATTTGTAAGTAGACAATGCAAGTATATGAGAGAATATTCACATGATGCATATGAATTATCAGTCACGCTCTTCACAGATGGGATATTTCAGATTTCAAAGAATAAAAAAGAATCCTCCGTTTAAAATAGTGTAAGCTCACTGAAGCTGTACAGGAAAATTCATGGAATGATGAAAAGAGAACAGCATAATAATTAGGTGCACTATAACCCAAATTACACATTATCTAGACTGACTGAGAGCCTTAGGGATCTGAAGGCTGAATGGAAGAAAGACTCCCACTTAGAAGTAAGGCAATAATGGAATACTAAAAAGATCATCCTCAGCTTTCTTCAGGATGGCACGAATAATTTTACAAGAAGCCATGGCAGTATCCTCACCATCCACACTGCCTGTGGGCCACATCTTCCAGGTGAGATGACAAACCAGTTGCAGTACCATCATACAGCCATCACTTCAGTCCCATCCTGGCTGCATCCAGCCCATGAGAAGGCACAGAAATGCTGCTCAGCCATTTAAAACCAGCAGTCAGTTTCCCAGGACGAGTACAAAAGGTCAGGGAAAGCATTAAGTGTCTGTGAAGGTGTGAAGGCTTATGCAAAACTTCACATCAGTATTCAGGAAAATTATTCATATTGCTAACCTAGAAGTTCTTGCTATGTTTAGGAGTCATCCAATTACAAAACAAACTAAAACTATATGGCTTAGCTGAGCAATCCCTCATAGAGTAGTTTGTGAGTAGTCTGTAGAGCAAAAAGGCTCATGTAAAATCCTATACTGAAAAATTCAACATAATCAACAACTTCATGAAGAAAACAGTGCCTAACAGCAGACTACTTACACACAGAAAACAAAACTGGATTCAATACTTTGTAAACGTCTTTTGCTGTTCTGCTGGTGTGAGGTAGAACTGCAGCAGTGCCCAAAGTTGCTAAGCTAGTTAGCTACATAAACAGACATAAAAAATACGGAACAGTGTTAGTATGACTACAGCTTGTAGGAGTAAGGATGCATTTCTCCCCCTCTGCTTAATTCTTGTGGGGTCACATCTGGATAACTGTGTTCATTTTGGGGCTCCCTGCTGCAAGAAAGGTATTGGAACACTGGAGAAAATCCAGCAGAAGACCCCAAGATGCTCAGAGGCAGTAGCACATGAGATAAAAGGAGAGGCTGAAACAGCTGGGTCTCTTCACCCTTAAGATATGGCTCAAGCCAAGATTTTTGCTACTGCCTGATAGGAAGGCAGAACCAGATTCATCCTGATGCTGCACAGCAACAGGATAAGAGGCAAAGGACTGAAGCTGGAACATGGATAATTATAAATTATGATTATATGGGGAAAAAAAAGAACTTTGAATGGTGTCAAATACTAGGAAAGGAGCCAGAGAGGCAGTGTATTCACAATCTGTGGAGGTGTTGAGGACCTGATGGACATGGCCCTGTGGCCCTGAGCAACCTGATCTGACTTACCTTTGAGCACAGGGTTGGACTAGATGATTCCTGGAGTTGCCTTCCAACCTAAATTATTCCATGATTCTATGACCTTAAATATACACATATATAGAACAAAAATCTAAACATTAACATAAAGAAGTTAATTACTCAAAAGATCAAATATTGAATCTGTTGGGGAGCAGAAGATTGAGCATTACTATTTGAAGTTATTCAGTGTGCCAAGCACATAAAGACAGGAGACATTTAAGACTTTAGGACATACACTAAAAATCATGAAAATTAGTAGGAATTAGCAAGACCTTTGAAAGGGGAAGAGCACAGGCTTTCCAAGTACAGCACTTTAAATGACTTGTTGCTTTTGGGCCTACATTCTCCCACAAAGACGATCAAGAAGGATTTTGATGGTATTTGAGACATCTGCACTATAAATACATAAATCATTGCAGATTGTTGTATATACAGGACTCACACAGAGTAAGACAAAGCCACTTAAAATCACACAAAAAAGTTGGAGAATAGTTAATATTTTGTTCTGACTTATGTCAGCTAGACAGAAATTTATAGGGTAGCAATTTAGTCTTTATTCACAAAATGAAAAACATAAGAGAAAACTCTCAAGTTCCCAATGTACAAATCATTTTATTCCTAAAACTTTCTGGGTGGGACAGTGAACTGCTTCCATTAATATATATATAATATGAGAACTAAGTTTATTATTGACTGCCATATTGAGTGAAAATAAATAGTAAATCCCCATTTATCCATCCAGTAAAATAATATTTTGCTTCATCTTTTGTAATGTGAAAGAAATGAAAATTCCTAAATAACATAGTAAGGAAAGGAAATTACTAAATTATAGTTTTGTAATTAATAAGAATAAAGCCATTACCTGCTGTTCAGAAAAGTAAAAAATTATATTTTTAAAGGTTATTCCAAATGTCATAGTATTAAAGCATAATTAAAATCAATATAAAGCCGGAAAAGGAAGGTCAAAGAAGGTGTACACCCCCACCCTTGAAAATAATACTTGTTTTGTATGGTAGCAACTAATGAGGAGAAGGCTGAGGTACTCAAAGTTTTTGCCTTGGTCTTCAATGAAAACTCTCTTCCCACCTTTTGAGTGGATGGACAGTCAGATAGGGACTGGGGGAGCAAAGTGTATACCACTGTAAGTAAAAATCAGGTTTATGACCTCTGAAAGAACCTGAACATGTAGGGAGCATAATAACACTGTGGGACTGTGGAGGACCAGGCACAAGCATGTTTTGTGTCAAACATTCTGATTGTTGGGACAGAAAAGTTGTGATTGGAAGAGAGGGTCCTGCAGAGGTGGGGCAGTGCTGTTCTGAGCCAAGCTCTGGTTCCACCTGCAGAACTGTGCTCAGCATGTCCAGGTTGAGTCCCACTCTCCCACTCACCTCCTGGAGGTTTCAAAAGAGGCTGGCTGCACATGTGCCAAACACCTAGTTTGTGTAAGAAATGTGCAACAGGTTAACTATAGAAGGAAGTGGATCAGTGCCCCGCCCCTCTCTTCTATTTTTCATCTCTTTGTCTTTCTTATTGCCTTAGATCATAAGATCTAAGGAATTATGATATTATTTGGTTTTTTGTTTTTTTATATTCTTTATTTATATTATTTTTCATTTATATTATTCTTTATCTATATTGTTTTATTTATTCTTTATTTCTATTATTTTTTTCTCCTTTATTTCTCTTTTTCCTTGCTTTGTCTTGGAAAAGTGCAGCAGTCATATTCTATCCCATACTCCATCCTGAAGGACAGGATGTCATCCAGAGGGATCTGAACAAGCTCAAGCCTCTGGGAAAATCAGGAGGTTTAAAAAGTCCAAGTGCAGGGTTTTACACCTGTGTCAGAGCAACCACCAATATCAACACAGGCTGGGGATGAGCAGATCAAGAGCAGCTGTGCTGAGAATGATTTGGGGGTGCTGGTGGATGAGAGGCTGGACCCAGCAATGTGCACTTCCCCAGAGAGCCAAACATTCTCTGGGCTGCATCCAAAGCAGCGTGGGCAGCAGGGTGAGGAGGGGATTCTGCACCTCTGCTCTGCTCTGGTGAGACCCCTCCAGGAGTGCTGCATCCAGCTCTGGGGTCCCCAGGGCAGGGAGGGCATAGGTTTGTTGGAACAAGTCCAGACAAGGCACCAAGATGACCAGAGGATGCTTTCCTCTGCTATGAGAGGCTATAAGGTTGAAAGAATTAGAATTGTTCAGACTGGAAAAAAGAAGGCTTCAGGTTGACCTAATTGTGGCCTTCAGTACCCAAAAAGAGACCAAAAGAAAGATGGAGAGCAACAATTTACAAGAATATCTAGTGACAGTAAAAGAGGGAATGGCTTCAAATTGAAAGAGAGTAAGTTTAGATCAAATTAGGAAGATCAAGATTAGGAAGAAATTCTTTACTGTGAGAGTGGTGGAACAGGTGGCTCAGAGAAGTTGTCGATGCCCCATCACTGGAAGGGTTTAAGTCTAGATTGGATGGAGGTCTGAGCAGTCTGGTGTAGTTGAATATGTTCCTCCCCATAGCATGGGAGTTGGAACTAAAATATCTTTCAGTTTCTTTCCAACCCAAGCCATTCTTTAATATGCAGATAAACAATATTTTCCCCATTTTGTTTTTTTTTTTTCATTTTTTCTGCCACAAGACAAAATAAATTCCCCAAATAACTTCTGTTGAACTGGAAATAGTTTTGCAATCTTTACTATCAAGGGATTAATATGTATGGGGAAATATTTTGTATTTTGAGGGATAGTCTCCTGGGCTATCACTGTGCTTTTAGCACTGCAGATGTCTGTGAACGTTTCCTCAGTTGCTGTAAAACCAGCCAGTTGCTGTAAAAATAAGTATATACAGATGGAAGTACAGCAAAATGATGCAAAATTACAGTACCCCAGGCACTAATATTTTATGCACTTTTTAACGTTACATTTAAAAATTTTATGAGCATCTACTCTGCAAACCGACTCCATCTCTATTCCTGGGGGTTAAAGTGTGGCTTTATATACCACAAGTATTTCAGGTGAGTTGATTTGAGAACCTAGCAAGGAAGGAAAGAAATCTGTTTTCTGATTCCCAGTGGTGGGGTGTATCATGTGAGCTGGAAGTAGTAGGTTCTGCATTAATTCCTTAAATTAAGTGCTTGAAGAAGCATTGTTTTGGTGATCACTGTGATACCAGAGGCCAACTGGATGATTCAAAGATGCTTCTATGCTTTTAATCTATAAATGTAAACTGGGCTGTTTGATTGAGAGTGTCCAATCAAGACAACAAGTACAATACATGCAGTAACGAGAATACCAAAGTAGATCAGAGAGCCAAGAGCAGCTTCCAAATATTAGATAAAAAAGTGAGAACAGGCTAATGAAGGGTTTTTTTACTCCTGTAAGTATTCTTCTTATATAAGTCCCATATTTGCCATTAAGCCTCTCCTTACAGAGCCTTTCCAAAGTCTGATCAAGAAGCTATTTGCACAGCATTTGCAGTGTACAGAACTTGCAGCAATGGTTTACTGGTATCTCAGAAATTGGAAGACAGAAGAATGGTGTGAAGCTGTGCTAGCTAGAGTCCAGATCCCAACCAGTACCCAACCATTTTCTTCACCCTCACAGGATATTTTCTAAGCCATTGAGTGATATAGCAACAAAATGCAGAGCTGATAGCATGGGCAGAATGATTTTGAACATGCTTACCCAAACATTAATTTAACTTTCATTAGCAATTATGAATTGGTTGACAGCTGTAATTCAGCAAAACTTCTGATGGAACACAGTTTCAAAACATTAGCAGTAGGTGATTAACATTTAAAATTTATTGTACAATCAAATTGCTACTATTATATTAAAGGTGTGGTAATTTATCATAACCCAATTAGCTGAAAAGCCTGGTAATATATATTAGTGCCACTTTAATACACTAAGAAAGCTAAGACTCCTACTAAGATTTTTTTCATTCATTAAAGTAATGCAAAATTTATTTTTAAAAAATCATGTAATGTTTGATGACTTCTTAACTCTTTTCTAGGAACATAGAAGATAAAAGTCATGCCCATGAAGAACTGAATCTTACATTTCAGTCTTTTACATAATCTTGCATCCAAGCATCTGATGATCTCAAGGCCAAATGAGAATAAAGTCTGCAGTACTCATTTTAATACCATTAGTACTTGTAACAAATACAGTTATCATCTGAAATACTGCATAAGTCTATGGCAATATATAGTAGTGTACAACTATTTAAAATAAAAAATTATAAGCATTCTGAGGTGTTTTGCCCTTAAATTATGCTTATCTGCAGGATCTGCTGTATATTTGATTGTGTGCTCCAACCAAAGCCTGAACTACCAACATATCACCAATTAAGCAAACATCTTCATGACACAATCAAATAAAAGCCTACATTGCTAAAACTGGAAAGGAAAATGAGGAATACATAATATAGTGCAAATATATACTCATTGTTTAGCCTGCTACAGTATGTCAGTTGATGCTGAAGCAGAAGGTGCTGAAGCACCAATTTTCACGTGCAAATGATTTCCTTGGTGTCAATACCTACACAGTGAATATCAATTTGAATATCTCAAATGGGGCACTAAGGCAAATTGAAGACTAGTCCCAGAGGTAATAGTGCTAAGAATCTTACAAAAAGAAACTCATCTATAAAGTATATCTAAAGCAACAGTATATGTGTGTGGCTAAAAAGTCACTATAGAAATGGTTGACAATGAGACATAACCCCTTCTGTTGATTTGCAAAACATCCTGTATACATAAATAGGCTCCATGCATAATGAATTCAAAGTAAGAAGTGAAGAGTTGATAATTTAATAATGTTACAAAAGTACATGCAATTCACGACTAGATATTTAATAAAAGAAATAGAAAAAAGTTGGTGAAGTAAGGAAGAAAAGTGTTTGCTGGCACAGATACTACTATATCAAAGATTTGCCAATGAAAGGGAAGAGAAATTTCTAATTGAAGAGCTGGCATACAACTGTGCTGAATGGCAGCCTCCTCCATGTCATCATATCTGTCCAGCAATCATCTTGAATTGCCAAAGCCACCCAAACCACAGCTAGCCAATTTTTGGGGGGAAGAAAAAGCATCTTTTAGAATGCAATCGTCCACTTCCAAAAGAATGACTTATAATCTCCAAAGTAGGCATTCCCTTCACTCCCAACAACTTCTAAGAAAGTAAGATGCAATTTATACAATTGTAATACAGAGTAAGCAATTTCGTAATTTCCATGTAACAGTGACAAAATATATAATCCACAGGACTGCTGGGCATAAAGGTAAACTAAACAACAGGAGAGGCCCTGTTAAAAATTCCTTTGCAGTGCAGGGATATGTTTAGACAGAACTCAGGAGGTCTCGTCTATCTCTGACAACACTAAGCAGTTGGCTGATTTAGATTCAGGGTGGAAAAAGCTTGTACTCTTGAAAACCTTAAAGGGAGAGATGCACCTTTAAAAGGCAATCTAGAAATTCCCCTCAGCAAACAATTTTATCCTGGGACAAATACTTGCTTACTCACCAGGGGCCCATAAGCTCTTAGCTGCCCTCTGGAAAGCTCTTTGAGCAACTCCCTTCTTTCTCCTCTTAGTGATGAAGGCAGATATCTGTAATTGCAGTTCAGAGCACATTTGCAGTCAAAGTAGCAGTTAATCACAGATGACAGCAAAAAGCCATGATCAGTAAGAAACCACACTGAGAACAGTTTAAAATTCCCTTCAGATAAACCTGGCACAAGCAGGGCAAAATATTATCCCAGACTAATTAACGTCTCAAGAAGACACATTGCCAAGCATCCGTGTACATGCAGTCCTTTGAAAGACGTTCCAAGCATCTGATCCTACTGTGAGGTAATACCCCTTGAAAATACTGCACCAGGAGGTCTGAATTGGACTCTGGTTTAGCCATATACTTTTTTACACAGGACAAGTAAACATCAAAATAGCACCTAGCTCTTTGGTAAAGAGAATTCAAAACAGAGTGTGCAAAAGTAGATGCTGCATAGATTGCATCACAATTTGTCAGACCTCTGATGCCACCTGACTTTGCCAACTAGCTTGCTGTTCCTCTCCTCCTACGGCTGACAGTGAGCCAGATGCTTGCAGAAATAATAATTTAGGTCAGTGGGTACCTTGCAGCTAAAGGGGGAGAACATGAAGAAAAGGCCACTTCTGCTTCCTGAGAACAACCAAGTGACTAGAGAAAACTGAGGGGAGAGTGAGCTGGAAAGGACAAAGAAATCAAAGCTGATAAAAGTTACAAAAGAAAGAAAACACTGAAACACCATCAGGATACAGTGAGTGGAAGATTTAAAGCAGAAGCAAGACTTAGAACAGAGAAGGCTTTCTGAAGGTGAATTTCTCAGGTAGGATTTGTCTTATTCAACTCAAATATTTACAAAGCAGACATCCGCACATCAACTAGTCACCCTAGGCTACCCTTGGGAAAAACAGATTCTTAAAACCATTTATGCTTTAGAAGCATATGGGGATTTTCCCTCCTTTGAACATTCCTTTTTCAGAATTTGACATCTACACTTGTGACCTTTGGGAAGGAATCAGACTTATAACTGGCTAGAATGCATATAGTGTTATTAAAGAGAGGAAGAATACAGGATTATACAAGGGACCACAAGCTAGTCAGGCATTCATATTGTTTTTTTTTTAAAATAAACAACTAGAATAACCTATAAGTTTTGTTTTATCTGTATTTCAGACTGTGGTAATTGGTTTGGCCATCTCCACATTTCAAATAAGCCATTTCCCTTTGCTGTTTTTTAAACCACTTTAGCTATTTTACTTTTTTATCCTTAAGGGAATAGGGCAGCAAACTTCAGGGTAGCATTTTCTGTTATATTCAAGGTAACCTGCATAATCACTGCAGTAGCCAATTGATTGTCAAGCATTTGATATACAGACATGTTTTTTTAAGGTCATTCTAAACTTACAGAGATTTAACCTTCTGCCAATTTAACAAGAGGAAAGAGGAACAACCTTTGTCTAATAAGATGGTCTACCCTTGCAACATTTAACAGTGGTAAATATTACCCTCTAGGGTCATATTTTTGTCAATATGGTAAGATCAGAATTTTATCTCAGAAGAAAAAAAAAAAAGTTTTGTCCTTAAGTAGATTTAAAAAGGAGGTCATCCAGCCATCTGCCATGTGAAATGGACAAGAATGGACAAGTATCAGCTGGAAAACTTCAAGATATTATGGATGTCACAAGACTTTTTCCCGCCCAATTCTAAAAAAGTTTGTGGGGGAAAATGGAGAAAGGAATCAGTGAGAAATTAAACTTTTATTAGTAAGGAAAAGAGATTAAAATATGCACATATCTACTTTGTTGCCAATGCTGTTTCTAGAGAAAAAAGAAAAAGAAAGTTTTTATAGTCTGAAGGTGATGCCAAAATTATTTTTTTATTTTATATTTCCTTTGTATATTTGTAGCTCTGTAGACTATTGTTGCATAGTTATATAGTTCCTAGCTAACTCCAGTACTTTGGGCAGGAAGACCAAATATATCCCCAGAGGCTCCAAGCCCTGGGGGTCCAAGGCTAAGTTCCCTGGGAAGCAAGAATAAGCTTAAAACTGTATTAGCTCTGTGTAGGGTGGGCATTTTTCCATATCTGCCCCTGGAGGCCTCCAATTAAAGACCAGATTTTATATTACCTCCTACACTAATATGATCTCGACAGTGTGTTGTTTTATTTCTAGATCGTTAAAGCATCAAAAGATCAAAAAACATGGCTGAAAGTTAGACTGAACCACTCCCACAGTTCACAGAGTGTTTGAATTGGGTTGCTCTGTTTCTGTAAGATACAGCTCTTGCATACTAGTAATACAATAAGTACTGAAATACAATTATTTGTTTCTTCCAATTTTATAACTGTAACTAATAGTTTCCAATGTTATCTATCTCCTAGACAATGCACAAGTACCGTTTTTCGAAATATTTTTGTATTATAACTCTGAAGCGCTTTGTAAATTCATCAACCTCTTTAATTTGGACAGCAAGTGCCCACAGTGCTGATAAATTTCTCAGCTCTGTAGTAGTTTGTGGAGCAGATCCACTTTATTTCCCCTAAAGACAAGTTCTATTTGGTTTTGACTATTCATGCTCTTTAAATGCCATTTTTTCATTGCAGCATTTCTGAGAGAAGGTATATGTTTACATTTTAAGGATAGCTTTGCATTCTCTTATTATCAGCTTGTGTCTTTGAGAAAGAATGTGCATCTTCTCTGCTCCCTCCAAATGCTGTTAGATTTGACATCATTCTGAGATTTTTTTTCACTATTCTTTGGGAAAAAAAAAAAAAGACTTCAATATTTAAAAGAGCACCCAATATTAACAATCACAGCTACATTGAGACTAGTTCTATTCATAACACTTGAATATCACTAAAACTTAAAGTCAGAGAAAGAAAAGTCATCTTCTATTCCTTCATATTAATCTGTATACTTCCTGGGATATGTTCACAGTAATTTCTACCTAGATTTAGCTAAGAGTGAAGTCAGTAGGAACTTATTTCATATTCCAAACAGAAGAACTGTGGCAGAAGGAGAGAACAATAGCATAAAATTTACATTTATAAGAGCAGGAAGGAAGGCTTATACAAGGCATGCTAGGGCATGGAAGTAGCATACGCTGTTCCATCCTCAACCAAAGGATAAATGAACCTCAGAGAGGCTCAATCTACTTATTTCTGGCACAGAATTTGTGTAGATGTGTGAAATCCAAGTAGCCCTACTTTGCTGATAAAACACTAAGAGAGAAATACTTTGTTGCGCTCACTTTACTTGATTTGAACAAATTGATCCTAAAAATCTGCCCACAGTTGACACTTGTTGGAACAAAACTTAAATGGAATGACTAGTACAGAGAATATAATGAAATTGTGTAAAAGACAAACCAGACTTTACTTTTATGTTAATGAAGCATTTGGGACAAATCTCCTTCTCTGGCACCTGTAACATAATATAAAGTATTATAATACAGCACAGTTTTGGGGTTTTTAAAATGTTTTATTCTTGATCAGAAGCTAAAGCAAAAGGTAAAAAAAAAGAGCATTTTGACCAAGGATAGTTTTTCTGGAATAAAAGAAATTAGACTGCAATAGGACTGTTGGCCTATGCAGAAAAAATGTTTTAGGCAGAATAGGTCCAATATTCACACTGTAAAGGGCAAAAAATTACACAAGAAAATAGCTACAGGAAAATATTTTGGGTTTGGGATTATTTTTTTTTTTTAATATCAGGAACAGGTAGCAGACATCCATATTCAACAGAAACTAATAGTTTGGTCAATATAGCAAGTGAGAAATTAATTTGGTGCTTACTTGTGGTCTGTCAATCCCGTTCTGTAAGAATGAACAAAAAATACTAGGCAAAAGAGCATGCAAAGGCAAGATAAATCAATGCTGCTCTTTGGAAACTGTTATCAGATTGCAGCACCAAAAATATTCCCACAGTTAGGAAACATAAGGTTAGCAGTCACTTGGCAGAAGGCTTGTAGACACAGATCTATTCATACCTCGCAACCTAAAAGAAGGAAATGTGCAGTGTTATCCCCAGCCCTAGGCAGCCTGAGAAGTACTTGCTTTTAATCTGTAAAAAAGCTAATTTACCTCCTTTCCCTCAGGAACAGTATGTGAGAGAAATCAAGAAATATGTGGAGATACTCCTCAGATGTACCTTTTCCAGGCTGTACAGCACAGCAGGTTTTGAAGGTCTGATAAAAGAGTCTCATGATCTGAACCTTTATGGCTATAAAAAAAATACTAAAAGGAAATTCAACCATCGGATGAAGCCTTATGACACACCCAGGGTGGTCAGAGTGGTTGACACAAAAGGAACTTGGGAGTCATGCATGCAGCTGTTCTTGAGGCTATGGACATAATTTCTATTTACTGAGTGGAAAAGAGGAGCCCCCGCTCCTGCACTCGAGAATTTTTAAAAAGTAGTTGACAAAGTTTCTAAACACTTCAGTCTCAACAGAATTGTCAGATTCATACCAAGCTATATAAAAGCTTCACAGATTTGAATTATTAAAGATCCTTCAGTCTTAAAAAAAGCCAAGGCTGAAAAGACCTCCTTGAGGTGCTTATACCACTTTCATTTGTGTTGATTGACAAAATATTAAAGGAGCAATTTTGCAGCCTGGGAGAAAAGAAAGATAAAAAGTAAACAGCAGAAAAACCAGACCCCTTGAGTATCTAAATATTGCAGGACTTTCAGAAAACTTGTTCTAGCACAAACACAAAACTCAGCTGCATCAAAAGGAAGATTTCAATTTTTGTAGCCACTACCTGAACAAATAACACTCTAGTTGCTGTAGATATAACTGACGAAGCTATCTTTAGTCTTCTAAATATTAGCTGAACTGGTCGGAACCTAAGCATGCATTTCATAACTAATTTTTTTTTTAATGTGCAAATGTTTTTATAAAGGGGGATGTTTAATTATACAGGAAGCAGAAGATAGATGTTTTCTTTTGTTTGTAATGAAAATAAACTAACATAGCTCAAGTTTATCTGCTTTTGCAATTAATTTTCAAGAGATATAAAATATTTATTACAGAACATTGAATAAAACAAAGTTTCTTGGAGACTAAAAATTATTTGGATCCTGCAAACAAAATCCCAACATAAATCCCTCAGCTGTAGTGGACAAAATGACTTAATTATATGATGGAAGAAACATAATTCTCATTACTATTTCCAAAGCCCTTTACAGATCTTGAAAGCACCAGTTCTATAAAACAAGGGGCAGAATCTAAAAGCAAAAATAAAGGGGAAAGGAAAAGGAAAGAGAAAATATAATCTATGAAGTTTATATATGCACAGTGTGGGCATATGCAGACCTATATATTTTTATATTATCACTTTTCCTGTGAAACCAAGTTGGTGCGTTAAATTATGGACTGCAGTCATGGGAAGTATCTGCAATGTCCATTAATTTTCTCAGGAAGAATGCTAATCCTTCCCACTCTGCACTAGGGCCTGACCTCCTAGAGGAGTCCCCAGTGATCTGAGTGGTCATTTGTGGAGAAGCATTTTGTGTCAACCATTCATCTCAAAAATAAAACTACTGCTAGGAGCAGTAGCCACAGTGTGTCCCCTTTATTCACAAATGTGCCGCATCTGTTCTGGCTGTATAAGGGACCACCATGGATTAAGTTCTTCCAACACTGATATGTTAATGAGAGTCTCTGCTTCTCAAATGAACTTGTCTTTGGTCTCTACTCAGTCAAAATATTGTCCCAACACCTTTTATTCCTGGCAACTCAGACTCTAGCCTGCTTCCACTTGTGCATACCTGTGGTTAATTTGTCATGAGCAATTCAGTGGACTTAAATGGAGATATTAAAATTTTCAATTTCAGAGGCATACAGGCAACATTTGTGGGATTGGGGTCATGGTATTAACATCAATAATTTTGAATTTCTGATTAAAGAAAAGAAAACATCTATATACAGATCTGAAAATCCATTAATCAAGTTCAGCTATTCTGAGAGCTGTCATGACACACAACATCAAGAACCATCTCATTTAAGTACCTTGTTCCTCTATTTCTCATTTTCTTCTTTTATCCAGACAAACTTATGTAAAAATGCTCCCATAGGAATATACTACTATAGGAACATTGCTTGGCTTGAAATTTCTCTAAATTTATCTTGGTTCTGAAAGATTATAGCAGCAAACAACAATTTACTTCCTGACAGATTTCCACCACCACCTGCTTCTACCTTAAGCATTCCTCATCAGCAGCAACACTTCCACTACACCAATACACTGACCAGTCTCAATATGAAGATAAAATGAATGGGGGAAAACTTCTAAAAAATGTAAATACTTTTCAAGATTCTAGAACCTGTACCCATGTACACAGATATGGGATGTTGAGAAGGAGGTATATGATCTTTGTCATCCTTGGAGACCTTAGAAATTATATAAAAACCACTATATGGACCTGGCCTGCAAATGTAACCTGAAGCTATGGCCTGATTATAAATCAGGTGAGATTAAAAAAGGACATCTCCAGAAAATTTGTAAAAGCAAGTAGGATTGTATCTGCGGGCCAGGTCTTTTGTTAAAGATGACATGGGGATCAGGATTGTGAAGATGCCCCTGTCCCATGGTGGTGATCCTGACAACTGAGATCTCAAAGCTTGAAGGAACTGCAAAGAAATGGAAAGGGAAATGAGTTAACTCCTTGCCTTGCTCTAATTTTCACTGAAAAACTGGATTTTTCTGCCACTCTTCAGAAAAAAAGCAACAATTGAAATATAGTAAGGGGGTAGAATATCTGATTATATTACCAATGGTATCTCGGTAAGACTGGTTTAAATTGAACCATAAAACTAAAATAAGAATACTAGGTATTTCTCTCCTGCCACATAAGCAATAAAATGCATAAGGATGCACTGCATTGTAAATATTATTGAACAGTCTCCCCTCTCATAACCAGAAATTTTAAAGGTCAAACTTATATTCACTGGAGAAAACAAAAAAAGGAAAGCATTGCCACTGCAACATTGTTCCCCTTGAGAGGAGTCACCGACAAATTTATTTCTGAAACCAAGTAAACAGCCTTGCTTAGAAGTGGACTGATATAAACTAAGCTTTTAAAGCTATCAGTTCTAGAAAATTAAATCTATGAGCTTTGAAAACTTCTTATAATTTTACATTCTCCAATACATCTGCAGTAGGAGATACTGTGCAAAGACTATCACGAGCTTTCATTTCAGCCTAACATAACATTTGTTTTTCTAGGTACTTCCTGGTTGGTAGAAACAGTTTTCCAGCAAAAAAACCACAGCTGTTCAGAAAATGGACATCACTGAGCAGCAAAGAAATCTGTCTATATTTTCAGAAATTCCCAC